>CAVLJG010000001.1:56522697-56928126 GCA_963669975.1 Acanthoscelides obtectus
TGCAAATGGTAAGAACACGTTGAACATGGCTTGCTGAAATTCCCAAGGCACCAGAAACTCTCCTAACACTTGTGGTCGGATCTCTATCAAACTCACGCAGAATCATACGGGTAAATCTGCGCTGACGAACATTTATGTTTTGATCCCTGTGGAGATTTACAAAACCATTTTCAATTATTTTGCGATGCACTTTTACGAGTTGGATGTCGTCTGTTTGGAAATCTTCGTGCGTATTCTCTGGCTGCTTCTGCTGCGTTTTCATTTACAAAGCCATACACAAAATGAATATCCGCTAACTCTTGATTGGAGAATAAAAATGGCATTTTTATAAAACTTACAAAAAAAAAACAGGTAAAAGAAACTAAATTTCGTGCATTCACAATTGCAAAAAAAACGTTTCAGGTTTCAACAGACAACAAAACTAACTGTCAACTAATTGACGTTTAACCTTATTCTGCTTTCAATTTCAAAAATATTTGCAGGCACAGCCTACTTCTAAAAATTATCGAGATACTGACCTTTTAACGTTATTTTATCATAAATAATTAAAAATGCATCGGACCTTAAAAATCGAAATATCTCAAAAACGGCTAACTGTAACGAACATTCACAAGAGAGCTTTTTTATGTTGAAAAGTGCGAAGAATCAGTTTTTCTGTTCAAAATGCAAAAAATTGCACTAAAAAAAAATTTTCGGTCATTTAAATACACTACAGATACAGTAGAGAGCGCCCTCTAGCGGCTACAGTAATACTATGCCCATGGTTTGTTTTGTCGTACCAAAAAACCCTTGTATACCAATTTTCACTGTTATACATCAAATATTGTACGAAATATTTAAAAAAAACTATTTTAGAAAGTAAATTTAAACACCCTGTATTTCGGAAGCCACGCATTTTTCGACACATGTTTATATAGACTTTATGCATTAATTTTAAAAGTTCTATCGAATCTTAAAGTTATGCAACAATAAACTGGAACACCCTGTATGTTAGAACACAAAGTAGTGATAGAAGTTCCTGAAGTGAATGTCCTACTGAGCTTCCCACAAAGGTACAGGCGCTACTGGAAAAAGGATTTTTCTTAAGTAAGTCTGTATGATTCAACGAAATGTTTAGCTTACTTAGTAGTTGGAGCCTTACTTGATAGGGTCTACGGAAAACAACCAACTCATTTAGATCATCAGGGCTGGACCAGTTAACCTCAACCTGTTGAGCTGGGATTTCATATTTGGTTGACGTGACAAAACACAATAATAATATATATATATATATATATATATATATATATATAAATTAGGTAAAAATTACTGAACTATATAGTTATTTGACATAACAAATACTGAGAAACATCAAGTAACTCAAAAAAGGATTTTTAAAACCAAGCTGTCATTATTAGCTGATAATCAAACGAGTTAAAAATTTTAAAATATCTTTTGGCAATGGAAATATAATCTGTTGTACTTTTTTAATTTTTAGACAGTAATGCAGCTCTTTCTTCTCAAGTTATCAAACAAAAGCGTGATGTACTTTAACAGTAAGATGGAAAAAGGTGCTGTTTCTGAAAATGGATTCGTTTATTCTTCTTATATGTTCTACTTGAGGTACGTACTACTACTCCATCTGTATCGCGGTCGGTATTTAATGCTGAACATCTAATAATAAATAATAATTTAAAAAACTAAATAAACACGCTTTTTTAGCTAACCGAACTAAAATGTAGAAAATAATTTTTAATTATAAAGAGTTTATATTACAGTAGTCATTTAGGTTACAGAATAATCCAATTCAGAGTAAAAAGCGTGGGGTGAATTTTACTAGATTTTCATAACTCTCTTCTCATAGATAGTTGCCCAGGATTGTAACATTTAATATATAAAGCACTCCACGCTTTTTACTCTGAATTGAATAATTGTTCTGTTAATAACTTAAATTTTATTATAATTTTATTTTGAGGTCATTAATTATGATTGATTATTCGACCATCTACTACTGCAATATAAACTCTTTGTATTAAAAAATTATTTTGTACTTTTCAGTTCGGTTAGCTATAAAAGCGTGTTTTTTTTTTAGTTTTTTGAACTATTATATAACTTCCATTTTTTAGTTCGACCGATCAATTAGTATTTTGTGGTATTGAAATGTCTTACGAATCATTTCCTAATCTAAACATTTCATTTAAAGCTTTGCTGTTGGGGGTTTTTCCTGTTAACTTAGAACTTAGAGCAATCAAGTTCTTCAATCCGAATACCGTCTAAAGACCTTACACGACTAAGTGCTACATAAGCTTGTCCAGCAGCAAACAGTCGCGGGCCTAGATGAATGGCTGCATGATCGACTGTACAACCTTGCATCTTGTGGACGGTCGAAGCACAACTCACGATTAATGGAAACATTAGCAATGAACTAGGTGAAAATGCACTACCTTGAAAAAGTATCTGCCTCCGATGTGCTGTGCCGAGTGCTAACCAACAAAGAGTAAGTCCGAAACTGCACGTATGTACAGATTGCGCGCTAGCTCTATCTCTCTTACTTCCCTACATAGGATCTATAAAAGAATTTATCAATCCTGGCGGTCCTAATATAGATAATGGAAAAAAGTTCTCAAAATACTAAATTAGTGAAAATTATGCTCAAAGAATCCGTTACAGTCATTCATACATACGTACCGGCCAAGCTCATAAAAGCTTATTATAAAATATCTACCAACACGAGATTCACTTGAAATTCGGACTCTTTCGGTAATTTTGCTAGCAAATAGTTTGTTGGAAAGATTTTGCCTAATTAATATGTAGCTACTCCGACTGTTATTTAGAGTTCGAGCTCAACGCTCTGGAGCCAAAACGGCGGGCGCTGGCCGGCGATGGTCGCAAAGTTTTATCGGCTTTTTCATGTGTACTACATCCGTTGGTCTGGTTTGCTAGTGGGATGCAGCACCGCACCCACTAGGTTTAAATTCAAACTTTTATTAATCATAATTTAATTACAGGCTGCACACGCGCGCCTGTTAGAATCTAATTACCAGCAACTCCGGCATCAGCGGCAAACGCGTAGCGTGGAGCGGCAACGCCTGGCATAGCAGTAAAGATCAGATGAAAGCCATTGTCTGAATGCAATGCTTACGTTCTAGATAAATAGGCTATTTGATTGTAGTATAGTGAAATTAGCCATCCTGTAGTATGGTACAAACAATCTGTATAGATATTGGTATTGTAAGCTATTAGAAAATGTTAGGTACATCAAATAATATAGGTCACCGGTAATGCTGTGTATAAATCAGTCAAGGTGATTTACTAATAGGCGTAAAAGTCCACAGTTGCCAAATTTATTACATCGCGATACTGCTACTGGCCTTTAGTAGAAACTGATTGAAGTACTGCTAGCATAATGGAAAAAGCCAGAGCAAAAAAGAATAATACGAAAAAGGTGTTTAGTATCAACTGCTAGCTCACTCTGAAGATAATATCAAGAGAGATCCTCGCAGTTCTAGGTATTTCCTGAGAACTTACTACTTTCAATATGGATACGCCTTTTGTCCAGTATGCTGTTTACAATCAGTAGGGGAAGCCCATGGAGAAAGAAATAATCATGTCTGAAATGTACATGATTACTACTGACTGGAAGAGAATAAATGTCTGTGTTTCGAGAGTGAAACGTCATAACTATGAATAGAAGCAAATGCAATGATTATATAGTACGCTCACTCAGCTTATTCTATTGAATCGACTATGATACGAACAGGAAAAGAAATTTAGTTCAGAACTACTTGAATTTTAACACAACAGTTTTTCCCAAAATATCCTCCTTAATGAAATGTTTCTAAATTTCGTTCACATATTTGGAATGGTCCATTTTGGTTATTAGATTATTTGGAGTGAAAAGCTGAATATTTTATGGTCGATCAACTTGTTAACTTATTGGATGAGAGCATGTTCACCACATTAACGTTAGGTTTAGGAAAAGGTCTATTTATCGATCACTTACTTCATCTAGACAAAAAAAAAAACATACTTCTAGGTCCGTATGAATAACTAAAGGTTAGCAGTTGCGTTTTCACATATTGAGGACATTCCCACTGAGGTAGTTGCACAAATTTACATTTACATGATTACTAACACAACCGGAACATCGCATTCAGTGTGAATAGCAACATGGTGGTACCCGTCCAAGTGCGTTCCAAAGGAGCATTGGAAGGTTGGTTCTCTTTGGGTATTTTTCTAGTTCCGTCTCACAATCCATTTGATAGGATTGGCTAGGAATGCAAACCAAGTTCCAAATGAAATAAAATGCAGAATTTTATCGATTTTGGCCTCACAGCTTTACAACCAATCTGTATTCATTTAAACTGGGTTTGCATACACAGCTTTTCCTATTGAATCGAATATTATGCTAATGCGAAAAGAAATACAGGTATGCACTCGTCCAAAGTTTACAAAATCATCCTATTCTAAAGCGACTAGCCATCCACTTAGTCCTTAAATCACACATAATTTGGACGAATACCAACGAGCCAAAGTTGCCGTTTACACTACCGGCTTTATAATATTCTTGTGCATGTAAGCCTAAGTCACTTCCTCAATGAAAACTTCCTCAATAGGTGGGTAAGCAATCACCAACCTTTTGTTCAAAATACAGATCTTGACGTATGTTTATATTGACCTTGATGAAAAAGCTGATCTATAAGGTGAGAATCTTCTCAATTTAATATTAACGTGGCATATGTAGTCTTGAATAGCCTTGCTCTCTAAAATGAACAAAATCAGTATCGCTAGGAGCTCATACGAAATAATCTGTTCAAATAACAAAAATGGATCGTTAAAATGGAGTTTATGTGGTAATTTCCAACATGTAAGTATAATTCAAAAATTCTAATATATTGGTTGTTGTTTTTCGGTAGAAAATTTAACCAGTCCATAAAGAAATGGCCAAAATCTGTGAAGCTCGGTTATCAGTGACCACTTATAATCACGACAGTGGCCTATATCCACGATACCCAAGCTGTATAAATTCAGAATGAGATAAAGCTTCTATTCCATGAAATCTAGACCCTTAAAAATACGCTCTATGTATAGCCACCGATGTCTGGACAACGTTTGGACGAGCGACTGAGTAGGAATTCCGAGAGGATATGAAAATTTATTGAGTTTGTATCACATTTCCCAAAAATACGAATATGAAGGTGTTGTGTCGTTCAAAAACCAACTGTTAAAGGTAAAACAGCTCAGAGGCCCACGGCATATTTTCTCTCAAACATTCTAAATCGATGAAGTTAGTTGCTGAAGCTGAGGAGTTCTGGCTCATCCCGCCCTTGTTAGCGTTGTCTGTAACTGCTCGTTAGGTATTTATTTGTACCTCTAACAATGTTGGAAGAAAATCTCTGCAGTATCCAAACAGTATTTTCACTGCCTTGTTTATATAGAGAATATAGATCAAAAGATGTTATGTAGTTCTACAGGGCCACGCCTAAATATCGTTTTCTACCTCATTTTATTTTTCACGCTGGCAGAGTGACTAAAAGAAGTTAAAGGTATATAAAAAGCATCAGCATAGGCTTTGTTTACATTTCACGCCACTATTGACATAGGTCTCAGTTTCTCTCCATTTTTCTTATTATGGTTTCTTATGGATTTTCAAATGAAGGTATTAATTTTTGAATATCTGCTCAAAATTAAGGTTGCTCTTAAATTTCATTTTTAAATACACACAACATTCTGAAAACTGTCGGGAGTAGTTAAAAAAATTAAAGAGGTCAAGATATTGAAAATATTCAAATTTCATTAACACTAGGTATGGAGTAGTTAAAAAACCTCAAGGGGCGAAAAATATGAAATTTAGTTAATTTCATTTTTTCAGTAAGAGAAATATCAGTGATGATACTCAAACACACGTTTTTATGCATGGAAGATTCGAAAACGCTTGTACAGGGGGTCCCAGAACATGTCAATGTCTCATATGCATATAGAACACAAAAAATAGTGACACTAATTCCTCAAATAAATGTTCTACTGGGCTCTGCTGTGGAGATACAGGCCCCTAAAGGGCGCTACTGAAAATCGAATTTCTCTCAAGAACTTTTTGAAGGACACTATATAAAATTTAACGAAGCTCAGTAACTACTTTAAGCCTTACCTGATAGGGTCTATAGAAAGCAGCTCACTTAGATTGCCAGGAGGGGCTACTCCTAACTACTCCTAGCGCAATATCAAATATTGAACCAGTCAGCCGCAACCAATTGAGCTGAAATTTTACATATTGATCGCGCGACAATACGCAATAAATTAAACGCCACTATTTTGAATCCAGTATGGCGAATGTTATTAATGGCCGTTTACACATGTAATGTGCTTATAAAATTAAGGTGCATGATGACAGAAACACAACAATCAAAGTGACGTTATTCAGGTGATGAATGTTCAATACTTTTTTTGTTCAGTTATTGGCATATGCTGAAATACAAAATAGAACATCTGATACTCAATGTTACCACTATTCTATTTCTATTTACATATAGTATGCGAGTACAGTTATATATTATATCTTATCATGTCTTTCTGTTTAACTTTTATTCAACCAATTTTTTTTATTGTTTCCTCATTGTTTTCAATATTGCTCAATAATGGTTGATCTACCATATCTTATTTCTTCTTTGAAGCAGAACTATAGGCCTGTAGTCGTAAGGGTTTCCCTTTCTCTCCTCACAACAGTAACAATAACAACAACAAGTACTACCATATGTCCTGAGCATCTATTAAATAAAATTGTGTATCGTAATGACAAAACTACACGACTTCGAATTTGTTCAAGGTTACAGTGCTTCCCCGTCAGAGGCGTGGGAAGCAAAACGGTCCGAATATATAGAGATAATTTGAATTGTTTCAACAAAAACCTTGTATTACTCGTCAGTTTAGTAAATCTACATGATATCCTTTCATTTTAAATGGAGGCTTGTCTGTGTAAAAATAAAGAAAACATGTTTTTCGTCCGCCGCGGCCTTAAGCAGATGTAATATTTCCTGCTATTTCCACAGGGACATTACCATTTCCGGGCATTATACCACGTCACCCTACAAAAATGCCATATTTCCTGCGAAATAAAACTCTTACACTTTTTTTCTTTTATCTGGTTCTAGCGGAAGCGTCTGACGTCATAGACTCCCTTAAGGGAGGGCGAGAAGGTGTTTCTAGGATTATTTAAAAAATAACAAACGTTTGAAGTATGTCCATAAGTTTCTCTCACTCTGTATGTGCAATATTGACCTAATTTCTAGGCAGTCGGTGTCGTTTGATACAATATATTTTTGAATGTATTACTTATGATATTTACAGTACTACGAGTTCTTGGTACAAAAGTGCAACTTAATCATCACTCTAGGTTCTAGGAACCGAACTTATGAAGACTAGTGCTTACAAATTTAGGACACACCTCTAGACAATTAACTTCCTATTTTAATTCAAATTTGAAGCCCAAGCAAAGTTTTATATATATATATATATATATATATATATATATATATATATATTACGTGAGCGGTAGTCATTGCCAAAGCCAACGACCAGTTGGGTACAAAATACAATTAATGTTTGTTGATGGATCTGATGCAAGCTTCTAAATACACATTGCTGAACAGTGAAACTACATCTAGACTCGCAATAACATGACCAGGGGGTATTTGAAACCTATTAAATTGTTGACAAACATCAAAAGAGTCTTTTATAAAGTATTCTCCTTTGATGTGAGCTGACTTTAGAATTTCTGCAATTAATGAAGATAAAGCTAGTGTGGCTGATTCAACAGAAGTCACAATCGGTCTTACTGACAGTACCGGTTTGTGTATTTTGGGAAGAGCATAAAATTTGGACAGAATTATAAGTGATTAAGGACTTCTTTTGGTCTTGGTTGATTTGACCAGTGTTGAGTAGCTTGTTAACAATGTCATTGCAACCTTTCTCTACTATAGATGTAGGGTCTTTATTGATAACCTTGTAAGAGGGATCATTATCGATCAAATTGTTACATAGGTCAAAATATTGTTGTCTTAACATAATTACGGTCACATTGCCTTTGTCTGATTTTGTAACAATTAACTCGGGATGATCCTTAATAAATTTCCTGGTTTTATTTAAAAAGGCTGTGGTAGGAGTGTTTTTTGTTAATGCTACTGTTGTGAAAGTAATTTATGATTATATTGGTGGATCGAGTTATCGCAATGTTCCTTTCTGGGTCATCACTAATGAAAGAAGATATAGAATCAACATCAGCCAGAATATGTCTGATATAAATGTCACTGTTGAAAAACGGTTCAACGCTAAATTTTGGACCCAACGACAGAAAACTTGTGATGTCATCTGGAATGCTGACATTACTGAGGTTCTTTACCCAGTTTGGATGAGTGTTCAGCAAAATTTTCATTGTGTCACTTATTAACTTGTCGTACTTGCGTATATTCGAATTTTTTATAGAATGGAACAATGTATTATAATGTCTTAATTGTCTCGATTGAAAATTATTAAAAATTAGGAGGGACGTGAGTGAAATTATTTCAGTTTTCAAAAGTTCAAGGGATGAGTGAAGTTTTTTTAATTGTTTATGACAAGAAGAGATTTCAAGAGAAAGAATTTTCTCACCCAACCTTTGTAAAGGAGATTGTAGTCCATCTTCTGCAAGGTGATTGTGTATGATGTTGTTTATTGATGTTATGCGATGGTCGATGTGTTGTGGTAGGATGTTGTTCTTCCTGCACTTGATCAGAAATATCCGTCTGTTTATTACATGAGCCAAGCGTTTTCTGTGTTTGATCCAGTCCTTCAGTAGTGTAACCGAGCGTGTTCCATAACGTTCTTCATTTTGTTGGAAGTATCCCAAATCTGTGGATGTTAGGTGAGAGGTAGTCATTGCCAAAGCCAACGACCAGTTGGGTACAAAATACAATTAATTGTTAATTGGGAAATTGGCAAAACTCTTAGGCTTAAGTTGGCTCTTTTGACGATAAAATCAAGCTTTCGGCATTCTCTATGGAGCCTTCATCAGGATTCTGAAAACACTATTGTGATGCTAGCAAAGAAAACAGATTTAATTTGTCAGACAACTTACTCGTCGGTGAGGTTGCAGCCACAAGGTGTTTCAGAACGAACGTAGAGAAGATCGAACTTATAATCAGTATAAAAACATATATATAATTATTTAATACTTTTTTATTATTCAGGGTAATAGTTGCTTTGAAATGATCTTGAATAATAACATATTATCTTCACGTATGGGTTTTGGGATCATAACATTTACTGAACTATTGGGAATTTATAATTATTCTCCAACCGAACGAACCTAGAATGAACCATGAATTGTCCATGATCCATATACGAGGGCGGTTCAATAAGTACCCGCGTTAGAAATGAAGACACCATTTTTTCAAAAAAAAAAATAATTTTTCAACATAGTCCCCTTTTAGAAAGATACCCTTTTCCCAACGTTTATGTCATTTTTTTAACCCCTCCTTAAAATAGGATTTGTCGAGCTCTCCAAAATACGTCTCTGTCTCGGCGATGACCTCTTCGTTTGAGCTAATTTTTTCCCGCGAGCCATTTCTTCATGTTAGGGAACGAGAAAAAGTAGCAGGGGGCCAGGTCGGGTAAATACGGGGGGTGTGGCAGCACTTCATAACGTGATTCATGCAGTTTGGCGGCGACAACTCCGGATGACGCTGGTGCGTTAAAGTGGTGAAACAGCACCTTCTTTTTCGCCAAATGTGGCCGTGTCTCCTTCAATTTTCTGTCGAAGCGGTTCAATAACTCACTGTAGTATTGGTAGTGATCGTTCTTCCTGTTTCTAAAAAACCCATGAGGATGACGCCGTTCCCATCCCAAGAAATCGTCCCCATGACCTTTCCGGCCGATGGGACCGTCTTCGCCTTCTTGATTAACCCTTAATTTCTGGTGTGTAATGATGAATCTAGGTTTCATCAACGGTGACAACTCGACGCAAAAACTCCGTCGGATTTCGCTTAAATTGCTACAAAGACTCATTCGAAGCCAAGAGCCATCCGCTTGTTGTCCATCGTGAGCAATTGCGACACATATCGGGCCGACAATCTTTTCGTCTCCAACTTATGATGCAAAATATTCATTGCCGTTCCGGTCGACATGCCTACGGCCTCTGCTACTTCGCGCACTTCGCCAATCAGCGAATCATGTCGTGGACATTTTGAATGATTGCCTCGGTAACTACGTCTGCCAGGCGTCCTCGTCTCTCCTCAATCAAAAAAGGATGTTCTCCCACGTTTAAATTCATTGAACCAATATCTAACTGTGGTCATAGATGGCGAAGTGTTTCCATAAACAGCATCCAACTTTGCTTTTATCTGCGCGCATTTTTTTCCATCCAAAAACAAAAAGCGAATTATCTAACGATAATGCTCTTTTTCCATCATAGCGAAAATCACGAAACACGTGTTACTCGAATGGCTGCCAAATCCAAACTAATCTATCAATCGATCTGAAATTTGTTGTGCCGTCGTTTGATAGATGGCAGCACACGATGATAGTTTCCCCCAGGAGCGCCCTCTGTCGTCAAACATGGGTACTTATTGAACAAGCCTCATACAATACTTTTCAGAAAGGTCTTCCCCTGTTTATCAGAATGGGTCAAGTTAGCAAACTGAAATTTGGAATGGTAAGATTGTGATATGAATACTATGTTTTAACATAAATGCAACAGTTGAAATGGGCGAAGTTCTGGAATAGGTAAAACTTTATTAGAACAAAATGTTTTTCATAATATACACTTTATACCTAAAACAAAAAATCTAATGTAAATGAAAATGCATTATGTTAATCAAGTATTGTTCTTTAGCATGACGAAAAGTTCCGGATCCTAACTTCGGCAGATATTTAAAAATTTTGGATTTGTTTGTTTACTGTCCTGTAAATAATAAATATACATAGAAAAAAGTTGTTAAAACAATTTTGTAGGTCGATGTAAATTATCTGTATGATTTTTTCATATCTACGTTGGCTTACGGGATTATGCCAATTCTCTGAGAGCTGAGGTCGTGCGGGATTTTTACTACTTGTTACGATATTTAATTCTAATACCAAAACAAATAAAAAAACCAAAAATTATTCAGTGCCTGTGTACCACAGGATTCGAACCTTGTTATGCTAAAGAAAACGATTTCAGTTACCTAAATATACAGTTTCATCCACTATACAATTTTTGCTAAATTTCGGAAAAATTTTGTGTTGCGCAACTTATCACATCTACATTGATCGTGTACCTCATAGAATGAAAATTAAAGGGATGCACCGATAATGCTGAAATTGAGCCAATGGCAGATCAAAGGCTAAACACAGATCAATGCTGATGTTATTGCTCACCCACGTCACTACACAGACGATTTTAAAGATATCTCCCTGGGACCGCTGACCATACGTTATTCTGCTAGACCCCCTCATAGGATGCCTACAGCCACATGAAAATGATAACAAAGGTATAGCTGCTGTAAGGAGGTAAAAGTGAGCAACATAACCTAGAGTGATATCAGTGAATAATACGAGCCCCTTCCCACTTCAGTTGGCCCAACTATTGAAATCTTAGCTTTTTCCTATCAAACACAAATAATAAAAATGTAGCAGGGTGTTATAGGTTTAAAATATTAAAAATGAATATTTTGATAATATATAGTAGAAAACACCAACTTTATCACCTCCTAACCAAATTTGCTGCAAAAATAACACAAATGTTGCAATTACAGCATATCAACCTATTTTCATTTCAATGCAAAATAAGTCTATAACGCATAGGTGGCTGTGAAAAATAAAAGCCGTGACAATTGTTTTTATTAATCACATCTGTCAGAATACGTTTAAAATAGTTTTGGGTAGTTAAGGTTTTCAAAATGGGTAGAGGAAAGGTTATGAGGGAGAAAATTCGGTTACTGATAATTAAATTTTTGAATTCTGGGAAATCAAACTCAGAAATTGCAACTTTGTTAGACTTATTGCGGTCCAGTGTGAGAAATATTGTTAGAAGATATAACGTAACCGGTTCAGTTAATATTAAGCTACGATATCTAAAAAAAAGTAATATCACAAATGCCGACCGAAGAGCATTAAGAATAATAATCGTGAAGAACAGGCGTGCTAATTATTTACAATTAAGTGTTCTGTGGAGTGACGCTGTTGGAAAGAGAATTTCCAGGTCCACAACTCATAGAGAGGCCCACAAACTGGGATTTAGCACTTGCAAGGTAAGTTTTCTTATAAAACAAAGTGAAGTAAAAACCTTAAAGTTGCACAACTTGTTTATAGGCCAAAGAAAAGCCAACTATTAACTTCACTGCAAAAGAAAAATCGGCTTAGATGGGCTAAAGAACCTAGACAATGGACACCTCAACAATGGTGTGCAATACAATGGAGAGATGAGGTCCGATTCGAAGTTTGTGTTGGTGACAGTAGCAGTAGAGTTATTCACAAAAAAATGAAGCATTGAATGTTGACTGTCTGAAGAGAAAAGTGAAATTTCCAGCATCCATTATGGTCTGTGGCAGTATGTCCTCAAAAGGAGCAGGAAAACTTCATTTTATTGATGGACATGTGGATACAAACAAATATTTGGCAATTTTAGAAGAATCGCTTTTACCAGTGATGGAAGAATATTTGATATTCGGCCAAGATTTTGTGTTTCAGCAAGATGGTGCAGCGTGCCATACCTCAAAAAAGGCTATAAAATAGATGGAAGAAAATAATGTACCACTTTTGAAATGGGTTTTTAGCAGTCCAGATCTGTCACCTATTGAAGCTTTGTGGCACGAGATGAAAAAGGTTCTACGACAACATCCTGCTCGTACAATCACCGAATTGAGACAAAAGCTTCAAGAAATATGGGATTGTTTTACACCAAATTTTTGCCAAAACTTGGTTAACACTATGCCCCAAAGAATTTCAGCCGAAATAAAAAATAAAGGTGATGTTACCCAATGGTAATCTTTCAATTGTTGCTTTGTTAACTTCGGGCATTTATTCGCACATTGTTTATTTGTTCAGATGTTCTATTAGTTATAGGTCTAAGTGATTTCAAATATGTATTTTTTACGATTAGACTGTATCTAAAATGTTTTAGAGAAATAAATTGTTTTAGAAGTAAATAGTCTCGTCATGTTCAAGATTGGGATTCTTGACGGTTCCATCACTATATTTTTTGGCACTTGTTTTATTTGTTAAAAAGCATATGTATCTTTTTAATAGTAACGCACATTATTATGCTAAAAGTATGACCGTTGTGACCAGAGGCAGAGAAAATCTGAGTGTGCCTGCACATTCGTCCGCATTTTTTAAGAGGGCTCCATTATACATGGCTGTCAAAACTTTCAATATGCTTCCTATAGATATAAAATCCGAGAGCAAGCCTATTAGGTTTAAAAGAGCGGTGAAAAAGTTTTTGCTGGACAGATGTTTGTACAGCTTTGATTTTAACATTTGAGCTCCATTATTTTATTTTAATAACATTTTAAGCTAAGTTGTGACATACTGGACTTTTATTTGTCATTTTAATAGTTTTTAATATTGTAAACATACATATAATATCCCGTTGGTATTGTACTACATTTTTTTTTGACGTTGCTTATGTTTTTTTCTTTAAAATTTTGCTGGCAATAAAGAATATTATTATTATTATTATTATTATTATGTTTAGTTTATAAAGGCATAGTTTGGTACAAATCTTGAAGTGGGCCAACTGAGGTGGGAAGGGGCTCGTATGTTCCATAGCATAGCTTGTGAAACAGAAAACATAACATAACCTTATACGTAGTCAAGCATATGATCTTCTATTCGACATTGCCCGTCAGTGCGGTCGGTAGCACTTTTTAGTTAGGTATGGTAGGTCTAGTTGCCCAGATACCAGACAAAGTCAGGAAAATGTGTGTGATGCCAAAGTCACAGAGCATTCCACGATACATCAATATTTTGGCAAATGGGGGTGAGGGAGAAATATGTACGTATGTATGGTGTCACAACACTTTCTGTAGAAAGGAGGGAGGGTAGAGCAGAATGCACAGAAGGAGATGCAAGCTCGCATTAGCATGAAAATATATTTTCCCTAAGTTTTAAGCTGTATCTTAATCTTGGCAATGGCGCGCCGTGAAATGTCAACCGAATACCTGTCGAACCGTCTATTTGATGACCGATCTAGATCTAGAAATTCTTCATAGAAAAGTCCGTCTCAGGGAGAGGGGCATCTGGGTATCTACGATTGAAAATTGAAGAGCGAGGGAGGAGTGGCGTCGTCGTTTGCCGCATCAGTGCTTCTGAGAACGAATGCCCTTAAGACATTGGCAAGAAACCATTTTCTCATTGATGACCTTGAAATTTTAGAACATAGATTGATAAAAAATAAGTCAATATGTTTACGAAATGACCCTATTGTACACTTAGAGGTTACAAGGATATACGACACTTGGTTGTGTGGATACATTTCACGAGTATCGTCATCTTTCGATCCGGACTGTGTCAGAAAGAGTGACTGCCATTTGGCTGCGACATCACCCTGCCCAATCAGACATATATTTCATCATTTTCAAAGAAGTTGTACAAAATCTTCAAATTTGTGAAGTTGGCGAGTTTCACTTCATACCTTGTTACCAGACATGCCCAAATCATCAGTTGCTGCCGTGATATTCATACCGACCACTGCATCCCCACGGCTAGGCGACCTGTATGTTAAATTTGTATTGATAGGGCAGCAGGTTATGCTATAAATCATATGTCACAGTGTTTGTGCACTAATTGCAACGGTTAGATGATACCAAAAATATTTTCATAAATAGGAGATCTTTCTCATTCCGGATCGAAAAATCTACCAAAGATGCTTATAATCATGATACCTAGTCAATTTTCACGAAAAAAATTCAAAACCAGCAAATGTAAAAGATTCATTTCGCACCCTTCACCACGGGAGGTGATCGTCGTTAGACTTGGCAACCCTGCGAGTGACAGATAGATATCCCCGCCAGTAAACGACCGCCAGTCAAAAACACAAACAATAAAAATTACTAGTTTTTATCATTTTTGGACTTAAAAGACATTATTTGTGAGACATTTTTCATATTTTTTTGTCCATGTCCATAGTAATTGTATTACGCTTCATGGAGATGTAGGGATTGACACGTCTTACACATATTATCTGTGTTTTAGGTTGGAGAGGACAATGTTTTTATTGCTTTGAAGAAATTCATTAACTCATAAATTAATAAATGATTACTATTATGATGTAAAGGAAGATGAGGAATTGGATGGAACGTATTTTATATTCTATTTTCTTGCAAAATACAGACAAATCCACACTATTCAACAGGTATGTAATGATAACTTTCAGTATATTAAAGTTGGTAAATTCGAGAGTGCCATGCATTAACAATCGTCCAAATCTGCTGCCAAATTTAACAGCTAGAACATCGACCTATTATTTGCCGCATTCCCATTCGCTAAGGGGGATAACGGATTGTTAAATGTAAATCTAAAACATATATCAAAATACATGAAAGTTGTCCTGTTTTTTCTGTACAAAAGCATCATGTTGGAATCAAAAGGTGGTCTTGTTTATAATACAGTCGAATTTGCACGATTTTATTCAATATTTCAATAGAAATCACTAATATTCAGAGACCTTTGACAGCTTCTGTCAAATTGCATTTCGATAAGGTATTTTCCCATTGGTCCATAATATTAATGCTGGTGAAATTGGCCCTAAGTCAGCGGACAAAGAAATAAGTATCTCGTTTCATCCATGATCGACATTCACTCAAAGCAACTCAAAGTAATTTGAAATGATAAATTATTGAGGTGTTGCCAAACGCTACCGTATAATGCTCGATTTCTCTTTTATACTTTTAGCGTTTCGGTATATAATATTTAATGATTTTTAAGATTAAACTTGAGTGGAAATAAAAATGACCTTTTTGAATACAACATTTCGATAAGACATTCAAAACATATATACATATATACATATATATATATACATATATACACATATATATATATGTATATGTATATATATATATGTATATGTATATATATATATATAATGTGGTGGTATGTAGGCTAAGGTATTTCTAGATTTCTTATGTTCTGTGTCACCATCAGCGCTCTCCTATTGTGAAGTTATGCTTTCGTTTTGAACTGTATGAAATTTCAGGCTAATAAAACAGATCATTTAAATCAAAATCATGAACAATTTAATGCAAATAGATAATTGTGACATAATCTCAAAACAGAGCGCTGGCACGAAACAGTAGAAAACTATGAATATCAAGGTGTGCCTGAAAGCGTCCTCGTTGCTCGAGGTTCCACGTACTAAGTGTTTCTAAAATTATAGAAAAATAGGCCATTTTGAAAAGGTTCGGGCACACATGCATGTGCCTCCGTACTATTGCACAGTTCTTACGGTGTAAAAATCTCAACATTAGTGTAGTATTCCCACTCCAAACGACGTATAAACAGGTAAAATGAGGGACGGAGGTCCAGTATAGGTCGTCTTTCGCTGCTATGCGAGCAGCACCAAGCCACCGTTACAATGTTTGATAGATAGGTGATGCTGTCAACGCGCACTGTAAAAAATGCTTTTCACTCAAATTTCTACTTCTCTGTTAGCTACTGTAAATGTTATTTGCATTTCATACAGTTAACCGAGTCCATTACGTTGTTTAATTTTATTGAAAAGATGGTTCGCATGATCTCGCCAATGAAACTTAAGCTCCCTCGGGTAATGTTAACCCTACGAAATAATTAATGTTGGCTGGTAAAGGTCATGTTCATTAGTGCATGCTTTATATAATTCAAAATGGGATTGCTTCGTAATTTACCGGCTCCAAGCGGTTGCCAGCAAGATATACTGTATCTGGAGAGTGTAGATGGCCCGATGACCCCCATCTTGCGTATTCAAGTATCTACAGGATAGTCAGATATGGTTTACATTAATTGCAACTTTTGTGTTGTTTTGTCAACAGGAAGTCACTTCTTCAGACTTAACGGAATATCTGAAACCTATCCTCCAGTTCCTTATTGAAAACAATATTTATAGGGAAGCCAGCCCTTTTATTTGATACCCATGCCGTAGAGGTTACTAAGGAAAATATGAATCACCACCCAACTAGCGAAGTAGTGCTATAAGCTTTTGATAAAGGAACTGTTCAGCCGTAAACGCTCTTTTTTGTTGTTGTCTGAACACCAAAATGCTGGATTAACTTTGTGTGGAATGCAAATTTGCTTTTTGCAGCATATTTGCTCTAATATGAGGTGTTCAAAATATTCTTATGGCATAGTTATACAACATCTTATAGGACAAATTTTAACCGGTAGCATAAACGTTTATACAATTATTTTATACGGCATATTTGCGCGGTAGTCAAAATACTGTGGTATCCATGGTAACGTTTATACAACAAGCCCGAGCCTTGTTGTTTTGGTGTGCACATTTACTACTTGAGCCAACAAATTGCTCCCAACGGAAGCACTTATACAACTGTCATTTAGTAACTGTTAAAGGCCTGTACATATGCAACAATATTACAACTTTTATAGTGCAAAATTGCTGTGCTCAGCATACATTTGTTGCTGAATATGTTGGTATACAACTTCACCATAACCTAACTTTCAGCTGTCATCTTTCTAGTTTAAATGCCATAACCAATATTTTAAGACATGCATATTGGTTTAAAAGGTTTTATCAACTGTTCAAACAGGAGTTATAGATCTGGTACAAATTCTGGGTACATCATTCGACTCTGTCCGTATTTCATTTCAGAGATTTGTCAAATTGTTGTATAACATCTGCAGACAACACCAAAATATTCTAAACCAAAGACAACATGGACGATGCCATGATTATACATATTGGGCAAAAATATATTCTTCTATTGAAAATTAATCAATTATGTTTCATTTCGACATTACAGATATAAAGTGATAAACATTAGTGTAATTGTATCTAAATATTGGATTTGTGGAACATTTACCGCAGATAAGTTCAGTTTTCCATTTTAGAAATCTAAACATAGGTACTTTTGATCATTATTAAAATATGAATCAAATACGAAACCCGCAAAAATTGCGTAACTACTTTGCACGATAATCACAATAAAATTTGCTGCGCAAGTAATTCAACAGCCCTACATCACAGTCTAGAAGTTCATCATATACCTGAGTATGAAATTCACAATGGCCAATATGTAAGTAAACAAGATGACTGTAATGTGTTAGTTATATATCCTGCACTTCGCCATATAATATATAAGAAATAGTTTGGTTGCAATAAAGTAGAATCATGTAACAGAATAGTTGTATAGTTGACAAAAATTGAATCTTGCACTGATGCAAATGTTCTATAGCGGCTGCAAGAGGATTACACTTTTGTTGTATAACTGTTACCTGCAGCCCTTATACAACCTCTTAAATAACTGTCCTATTAGGTGCGCCCATTCCGCTTGTATAGCTGTTCTAAGAGCGTTTTGCCAATGTTTTTACAGCATACAATGCTGTGTAAAGAAAGCTGTATAATCGTTCTTGCAACTCTAATAGGAGTGATAATTGTTGGTTGGGCATTTTGTGGCATCCGCAATATTGGATTCAAAATGGCACCAGTTAATTTATTATGTATTGTCACGCAAACCAAGCGAGTTTACAAAATTTCCGCTCAATTGATTAAGACTAACTAACAAAATACGGTTCGATGATTTCCCTTACATATACCTACATACGAGTACTAACATACTAACGAAAGGATCAGGTTAAGTATAAGATTTAACAGAGGGATTAAATCGATCGAGACAGTCTAATTGGTCCATAAAATTGGTCTCCAGTTCCCACTCATTTGACAAGCAACAGTAACGCTGTATCAGGAATTAGAGGAGTAAGCCGCCAGCGCAGCACAACGGGTACATCTATACAGATTTATCTCCTACTTACGTCGTTTGTTCCAGTCGTACGTCTTTGGTCCGATTCTACGAAGTCGGGGCACGTGGTTCACAAATTCAACCACTGCGTAGGCGTCCTTGAAGTGATGGATCTAGTGAATATGTCTCTCAAACTAGATAAAAAAATGCGATTTGTATAAGATGGGCCGCTAATTCCGACATATCAAGTAATGCGTCATAAGTCACAGATTAGCTATAAAAATTATTTTTTCATTTACGCCCTGACACTAAATTAGCGTCCACGATTATATGACGTACCAATGAAAAATAAGCATTCGCCCCACACTCGAAGGCAAATCTGATACATTATCTAGATTGATATAACAGCAACTGAATTTGCATTTTATTAAAAATAACAGTGTCACACTGTTGCTGTACAAAATTCTCCTTGATAAATTCTTTGCGGACATAAACAGAATTACAGAATGCTTATTCTTTAACAAACATTCAGTGAATATTCAATTTACTTGATTACCATGCGAAAACCCTGTTTCCTGACCCAGTCCTGTTGATAGGGAGCTCACACACCTTGTACTAGGCAGTAGCACAACTACTTCTAGCCTTGCCACCGTCACCTGACTTAAGCGTGTGCGTGTAGTCGTCCTACCGTCCAGTAGAGTGCGCGACAGCTTCCTTTTAACAAAAAATAGGTAAATTGTCCATCTACTCAATCTTTGTTAATGACTAAGCATTCTGTAACATTATTTATTAGTCTAATCATATTAGACGAAAATACCCCTGGTTTGCGAAATAATTGTGAAGTATGGTTTTATTGCTGCAATTTGTTCAAGGGGGTCTTCCAAACATGGACGCATAAAATGGGTACACCAGTTTTTGTGGGAAAACTTTTTATTTCACAACAAAGAATGAGAAAACGTGTTTTTTGGGATTCAATCAAAAGTGTTGACAGGAACGAAACATTTTTTCATATAAGGTTCTTAGGTATTTATGAGACCTACAAAATGAGACCACACGTAAAAAAATACGACTAATAGCAAGAATATTATGGCCGAAAAACAAGACAAAATGCAGGTTTTGGCACTTGTTGGTAATGCGACGATAATTTCACGCAACTACTTGAAATTCTTTAAATCTTTAGAATTATTCGTACTTCTAAATAACAACAACAAAATTGGATTATATTTGGATTATATCCCCTAGAACAACTTGCATCAGTAAAACCAGACTTTACAATTATTTCGGGAAAATTTGCTAATATGATTTTTGTACAGCAGCAGTGAGACACTCATTCCAAATAGAATGCTCAGTAATGGCAGCAAGTCAATCTATTGTATCAGCTATGTTTCGAGTAGGCCACAAATCCGTTTTGATCGATTGAATTTTCATCAACTTCTGTATCCTGACACAAATGGAAAATAGGTTTTTGTCGTTGAATCATGTGGTATATGAAATATTTTCCGATAGAATATGAGAACTGGAGCCTGTCTTATACAAATCGTAAAATGTTGTTCTAGCTTGGGAGACATTTTACCAAAATCGACCAAATTCATTAGATCCATTACTTCAAAAATGCCTTCTTGTTGATCTAATTTGTGCGAAAGACGCAAATTTTGATTCCCGCTGGTCAATAGTAAAATCGGTCCTTAGAGGGAAAAGCTAGGTGCGAAACATGAGTGGGTTCGTATACTTAAAAATACTGAGATAATTCCCTCCTCACCCCTTGACCACCCGTCGCCCTCAATTTTTACTACTCAAATCTTCAATAAGTAGGAGTCTCTGCAACCTCAGAAAACAAAGTTTAACCAATTTTTTTATTCCTTAGTTTTGTGCCCTTAGCTTCGCCGCCACTGCATCATTTCTCAAAAACTATAGAGCTTTTATGCCCTTGGCATAGTAGCAATTCTGCGTAGGACATTCATCAACATTCCGGTGGTACTCAACAAAGTATAGGGAGGCTAAGGATTGACGGACAGACAGACCGTCGGCAATGAGTTATATAGCTTTTAGCGATGCATACTCGTATTCCTCGTCATAAAGTCGAAACCCCGTATCTCAGTTTTTTGCGATTTTGAGGTACGAGCTCATCATTCTTTCAAATATTTTTCTGCGCTGAATGCAAAACATTGTCTCAGGATTGAAAGATAAACGCGTGAGCTGCGAGCAAGTAATATATTCTCGTATCTCAATATAATTGCTGTTGAAATACGGAAACCTCGTATCTACTAGTAGATCAACTATTGAAGAAAACGATTGTCTGTCTGATGTACCTAATCCGTTTGAGGACTCTGGGTCTAGCTACTGCCCGGATTCAAAAGACCCTTCAGAGGGTGCAAAAAAAAAGACTACAAGAGTACATACACCTAGTAAATAAGCTCCTACGACGTCAAAGACACGAACTTTTCGATAGGTCTTGAGGAGAAATGGACTGGAAACAGAGACAGACCTTTGTAACTGGCCTTGTAAATAAAGTTGAAACATGTCACCAAGAAAAAATCGCGACGAGATTTCTCCAACTTTTACCTCATCTTAAGGTAAGCAATGCTGTACTACTTGTATGTAAAAAGATGTTCCTTTCCGATTCGGTGAAAACGGGTGTCAGTTCTTGTTTCAAAAAGGGAAACTTTTCCAAACAAGAAAAATATTATAAATAAGCAGAAAAGATCTGCAATTGAATGACTTTTTGAGAAGATACCAAAATTACTCTCACATTACTGTCGAGCTTCTACTAGTAAATTGTATTTACGAAATCTGTTTAACTCATATAGTGAGGTCTATGAGCTGGGGGGAGACGTTTTTGTAGAACAGTCTCGGAAATTATGCAGGGCGCTCTGCGCTCTGTGAAGTCGTAGTGCAGGGAAGTCGATCTTTCGGTTAATGCTGAAAAGACCGAGCTGATCCTATTCACTAGGAGAAGAACGCCTGACGGGCTGGTCATGCCGACCTTCTTTGGGACTAGATTAATTCTATCCCAATCAGTGAAATATCTGGGAATTATCCTGGATTGCAACCTGAACTGGAGAGAGCATGTTGAGTACAAGGTTAGCAAGGCTCGCGATTCAATGTGGGCCTGTAGCCGTGTTGTCGGTGTAAGGTGGGGTCTTAAACCCAAAGTGGTATACTGGCTCTACACGACGATAGTACGTCCGTCTCTCTTGTACGGCTCCCTGGTCTGGTGGCCTTGCTTCAGAACTGAGACAACTAAGGCCAAACTCAATAAAATTCAGCGTTTGGCCTGTATTAGCATTACAAGCGCAGTGCGAACAACGCCATTGAGTGCAATGGAAGCTCTATTGGATCTCCCACCGTTGATGGATCTCTTGATCCGCGGTGGAGCGAGAGTAGTCGCTCATCGACTGTGGATTCAGGGCAGCTGACGCTTATGAATAGAGTGTATTGAGCTCAAGAGATGAAACGTCATATTGAAACTATAATTACGCCATCATGTACGTTAGAAGAGAAACATCAACACTACCAGGTTAATGTACTTTTTATTTTGAAAGTAAGGAAAAAATACACATGATTTGGAGAAAATTGAGTTTCTTTCGACTGTTTCGGGAAATACTTGGAAATTCGAAACTTTCTAAGATCCATTTTCATAGTTACCAAAATGCGCAGCTTTGCCCTCATTTAATCAGGTATGTCTAACGGTTTCCGAGATCACAACCCAACTAGTAAAGTAGTGCTATAAGCTTTTGGTAAAAGAACCGTTCAGCCATAAAAGCTCTCTATTGTTGTTGCCTGAACACCAAAATGCTGGTTTAATGTTGTGTGGAATGCAAATTTGCTCTCTGCAACATATTTGCTCTAAAATGAGGTGTTTAAAATATTCTTATTGCATAGTTATACAACACCATATAGAACAAATTTTGAACTGTTGCAGAAACGTTTATACAACTATATTATACGGCATACTTGCGTGATAGTCAAAACAATTGTCTTGTGGCATCCATGATAACGTTTATACAACAAACCCGAGCCTTGTTGTTTTGCTGTGCAAATTTACTACTTTAGCCAACAAACTGCTCCCAACGGAAGCACTTATACAACTGTTGTTTAGTAACTGTTAAAGGCTGTACATATGCAACAATATTACAACTTTTGTAGTACAAAATTGCTGTGCTCGGCTTAATATGTTGGTATACAACTTCACCATAACTTAACTTTCTGCTGTCATATTTTTGTTAAAGTGTCATAACCAATGTTTTAACACAAACAACGCATGTATATTGGTTCAAAAGGTTTTATCAAATGTTCAAACAGAAGATATAGATCTGGTACAAATTCTGAGTAAAGCATTCGACTATGTCAGTATTTCATTTCACACATTGGTCAAATCGTTGTATAACACCTGCAGGCAACACCAAAATATTCTAATAAACTAAAGACAACATGGACGATGCCATGATTATACACAACCACCCGCCATATTGAGCAAACATTTATTCCTATATTTAATATTGAATAATTAATTATGTTTCAGTTCGAAATTAGCGATATAAAGTGATAAACATTAGTGTAATTTTGTCTAAATATAGGATTTGTGGAAGATTTAACGCAGATAAGTTCAGTTTTCTATCTTGAAAATCTAGACATACTTTTGATCATTATTAAAATATGAATCAAATACGAAGCCCGTAGAAATTGCGTAACTACTTTACATGATGATCACAATAAAATTTGCTGTGCAAGTAATTCAATATAGCCCTATACCACCGCGTAGAGAAGTTTATCATATACCTGTGTATGAAGTTCACCGTGACCGATATGTAAGTAAGCAAGATGACTGTAATGTGTTAGTTATATCTTTTCTACTTCTATACAATACATAAGAAATTGTTTGGTTGGAATTAAGTAGTTGTCGTATTAGGTGTGCCCATTCCGCTTGTATAGCTGTTCTAAAAGGGTTTTGCCAATATTCTTACAGTATACAATGCTGTGTAAGGAATACTGTATAATCATTCTTGCAACTCTAATAGGAGTGATAATTGTTAGTTGGGAATGGTGAAAGTCAAATTTGAAACTTCTGTTATACACATAGTTTCACGAATATTTGTTCATAATTTGTACATAAGTTTCCAACTGCATTAGTAATTTCATGTTTTTTTACTTCTACATATATTGTGTAGCTCTTTCCTTTAACGCTTTAACCCTATTATCCCTACATTCCATCGACCTGTATTGCTGCATCATGTATTTGGATTAAGTTTATTTTTGCTACGTTCAGCGGCACATACGGTTAATCACAATATTACATTTGCACTCATATTGTGCTTTTACGGGCTTAATTCCAAAATGTACATCTAAAGCGATAATTTCGAAACTCAGCGATAATGTAGCTGGAGCACCTGATTACTGTTTTTAAACAAACATACACATAAATTGATACTGGATATATGAGTAAGCATGTTTATGTGGTATACACATATTAGGTGAGTCTGAAAATCAATAAAAAGGGTGGCGCATCGAACACGAAGCAGACGCATTTACTGGCAGCTCAATTTTTTTTTGGAAAAACGGTCAGAACCGTCGATTTTGTTTGCGAGGGGGACACAAGTTTGGCAAAAAATCACGTTGTTGAAAATAGCTATTGGAGCGTTTTTTTGTGGTAAAAAAGTTATTTCTTGAAGAAAGATAAGGAAATATCTCGTACTTATTTATAACAATAACATTGCGATTGATTTGACCAATCTTTGTTGCTAACATAACTTGTAACGCATTATTACATAAATTAACCATGGTATATTCCACAGCAGAAAGAGTTGAAATTATCGAAATATTTTTCGGAAACAATCAGTGCGCTAATAGAACAGAAATATTTAATGAGCGAAACGAGAACAGTAACGTGCATCGAAAATATGTTCTAGAACTTGTTGCTAAATTTCGGAAAACTGGGTCAGTCGCCAATAAAAAAAGCAACATTGAAAATCCCATAAGGAACGAAGCAATAGAAGTGGGGGTTTTAGCGCAAGTTTATGTAGATCCTACGTTAAGTACCCGCAAATTGAAGACTGTGTGTGTTGTTAGTCGACGTACTGTCCAACGGATTCTAAAGGCCCATAGTTTTCATCCGTATAAAAATTCACCTTGTACAAGAACTTAATGAAGACGATTTTGATCGGCGATTACAATTTTGTGAAGATATGAGTGAACGAATTATAAACGATGAAAATTTTCTATTCAACACTTGCTGTTCAGACGAATGTTCCTTTTTCTTAAATGGCGTAGTAAATCGACATAACTGCCGATATTGGTCCGATTCTAATCCCAGAATTTATCATGAGGTTCATACACAGCAGCCACAAAAATTAAATGTTTGGGCTGGCATTTTTGGCGATCATTTAGTTGGTCCTTTTTTCTTACCTGGAAATTTGACCGGTGAAATGTATTTGGAATTACTGGAAGACACCATAGATCCTGCATTAACAGCCATAATTGAAAATCAGAATGATCGGCGGTACATTGCGAATAGGTTGATGTTCCAACAGGATGGTGCCCCACCACATTACGCATTACGTGTTCGACAGTATTTAGATCAGACGTTTCCAGATCGATGGATTGGTAGAAGAGGTGCCATTGAATGGCCCCCAAGATCGCCAGATTTATCACCTTTGGATTTCTTGATGTGGGGTCATTTAAAAAGCAAAATCTATGCTACTCAGCCAGCATCATTAGAAGACCTGCGACAAAGAATTGTGAATGGGTGCCTTCAAATTACTAATCAAATATTGCAAAATGTGCGGCAACGTTTTGAGCAAAATCTTTATTATTGCATGGAGAATCATGGTGGCCATATTCAACATTTACTTGCCTAACGGGTCAGTTCATTCTTCATTTTTAAATTACTTTGCTGCCAAATGTATTGATCTCCACTAATGATGAGGTATTAGTTTTATTTAAGCTTTAAATCAATAAATCTTCAAAACTACTGAACTGAAGTACATTAATTTCATATCAGTATAAAGGGAATTGAAAGACCTTTAAAATAAGGTATCACTCGACCCCCCTTTTCATTTAGGATTTTGGGGGTGGTGTCACCCCCGCTTAGGGGTGGTATTTCTACGCAATAACATACGTAAAAGAATAACACCAAAAGTTCCTATGATCATAGCAGCTAAAACTCTCCTTCGGCAGAAACTGTATTTTCGAAATCACAAAAAATTTTCACATAAGCGATGAAAATATTGGTTGAAAAGTAAGCGAATTTTTCACTTTAGTAGATACATATGTATTCCAATAATAAGCAGACGTGGATTTAATATGCCATGTAAGGGCGCGCTACAGGATGTGACGTGCCCTTCTTCCAGGGCGCGTATCTGGCTGTTGCTGTTTTCAGCCACTTGACGAAACAAAAAACAAAAACTGCCACAGTGTTTTAATCATCCTGTAAACAGAATAGGTTATAAACTGTTGCAGAAAGGTATGGTACAAAATTTTATACATCATTTCCTTTGCAAAAGCTAAACTAAAGTCGACACGGGAGATAGTTTCGTGAATTGCGGTACTGCCAGCCCTTATGATGACAGCAGGAAACTGCAGTATACTACAGTCTCCAGGCCTCTCTGAATCTAAACAAGGAACACCTACCACCCAGGCATCCTATTGTCACTCAGGGCGGTTACTCATGTTCATGTTTTATTACCATTCTTATTATTACCGGATTTTCGGTCTGTACGCGGCTTTAGGCATGTTGCTTCCGAGCAAGAAATCGATTTGTACAGATATTCTGTTGCAGAGCTCCAGATAGGTGCTGCATACAACAATATACTACAAACGTATGCTATGTAAAGTTGTAATGTTAATTTCTGGCTTAATGTGAATGAATAATTGCCGTTCCTTCCTTTATAAACAAGAGGAAATGGTGGTGTGATTCCTCCTTCCTTTCTTTTCTAATTAATTAATGTATTAATAAAGCACTATAAATGAAATCAAAGGGTCAGTCAATGCAAAACAGCTGTCAAGTGGCGTGCAAATTTAGGCATTAGCCCAATAAAGCGGAAAGTAGGGAGGGTTTAGAGTGCCAGTGGCTCAAGGCTGATTAAGCCACAAATCTTCGAGATGTTAGTCTTGTTTTGCCTGACCACCACACAAAGACAAGAATCTAATAGTAATGATGAAGCCTAATTAACTGTATACACAGAGCCAAATAAAAGAAGATATTTAAAAAAAGAATCACAATATATTATCAAAACAAGCAGCACATATGCTCCACCACTGGAGTTCAAGTTAAAAGAAAGGATATTATTCAAAACTACCTGACAATAAAATTAGCAAACCGTGATAATTAACCCTGTAAAACGTTTACCATGGTACACGTACGAAGGCTTTACAAATATAGGTTTTACAAATATTTTAACGCCTAAACCGAAACTTATCTGGATAATGGTCTTATCTGGACTGGTTTTCTTCCAGTTACAGCTCTAGGCGCAGTAGTGAGCAGTGACGTAAAGAACGTCACAAGGTAGGGGCTGCTTGCCTCGTTTCCAAAATTTACGGTATAAAAAACCCTAGAGAGAGCAATACTGCTTAAAAGTCAACTCTCTATTCTCTGTCTGAGACAGAACTACACATTGAAAAGACTCACAACTTGAAGAAAAATCCATGTACATTCTCTTTAACAAGAAAACTACTTTTCTTTCTGCAAGGGCAAGAAAAGATAAAAATTTACAAAAGTGATACACCCTCAGAAATGTATCCCTTGTTCTAAAATAAGTTATGGCAGCTCCAAATTCAAAATCATTTTTAATGTAATGTAATAAACTCAAAACACGGTGCCACGTAGGCACTGCCCTATATTTGAATACGTAAAATGCCAAACAAAATCAAGAACACTCTAAGAATTTCAGTCAGCAACAATCAATATATTAATATCTATAAAATACCCAATTAAAATGATATTTTACCTGTTCACGTCAGGGTTTTTTTATCAAGGGGAAGAGATGGCTTCCAAAAAAATCGGCTGCGAAACAGCTACAAGGCAGCTACAAAACAAAGCTGGACGAGTGTGAATGGTGGTTATCCATAATGGCTTTCCACTATAAGGAATCAGATATTGAACAAACTTCTTCAGGACAAGCATTAATAGACGTAGTCCGATGGTATACAAAAGAGAAATTCCGCTGGAGGTTAAAATCCCATTAGAAAATGGAAGGTTAAATAAGTGGCCCTGAAAATGGCACGTTCGATAGAAAATCAAAAGGAGCAAATAAAAGCCGGTAGAGAAGGTATCTTGATAGTAAAGCAAATTTTAACACGATTGCATCTTGGTAGGAAGGTAAACATTCATATACGGCTAGTACATCTAGAAATCACAAGGTGGCGCGCTGGCTGTCAGTGGGCAGAGTTTGGACAAAACCAATTCTACGAGGGTACAACGATATTTTGTGAGGAAATTTGGAAGGTAGTCGTTCAATAATATAACATTAAAGTCCAAAAGATTTCAACACAATACTGAATCGCTGAGAAAGAAAGATATTATACGTGAGAAATTATACAACCAATAAGCTATGGATTTTGCCAAAAGAAAATCATTAAAGAGGGTTTGGTCTACGAATGGGCACTTTACTATTAATAAAGGGAAATTCAAATTACTGATAAGTGATCAAAATAGTAAAAAGAAAGTAACGTGATTTTATCACATGATATATGGGTAAATATACTGTCTTTCCTCAGTTGAAGCAAATGTTTTTTTATACTCCAATTACCACGAAGGCCTAAGGCCTAAACACCCATTGGGTACCGTGGGGCTATAGGGGGATACAGGGGAAAGGGGGAACGCCACACGGACTCTGGCGAGGGAACACGTGTGCATGCAACATGCTCACATTCTGGCTCCGCCTACAAGATCCGCCGGGTGGTATCTCCACGTTCGACAGTCAGAGACCGTCTACCACCTACGGACAATCACAACATCCATAGCCAAGAGAAAAATTTCTCTTGGGACGGGACTCGAACCCGCACAGCGCACGGAGACTGATCATGAGACCGAAGAGTCTACTACTGCGGCCACCGCTGCTGCCTGTTCTTGAAAAGTAAGTCTTCTGTTTCTTCAATTATTTTTCCATCCATTTCAACTACTCCTGGGCATTCAGGTGTCTTTTTCTGGTTGAAATTGATTAATGATATTTTGGCTGGACTTATTTTGATTTTCCATCTCTTATAATAATCATTTAGGATTTCAGAGTGATGATTAGTCCGTTGGTTAGCTGGCGATTATAGCTGTAACATCGGTAAACATGGAGGGTTCAGTATTGTTTGCCTGGGATGTCGTTTACATAATTTAGAAAAAGCACTGAAATAAAGCGCTTCCGTGAGGAATACATTTACACGTAGAAAATTTATCATCTACCACAATCATGACCGCCATTGCTGATACCCCATGTATTGATTGGATCTATACAATACTGACGAGGGTTGAAAAACATAAAACAATGTTATATACTATTTGTTGTGGTCGCATAGTCGGAAAGCGAGCAGATTCTGTTCAGCCTTTGTTTAGTTTATGCTACGGTGCGTACTTAGTATCTCGTGAGTGACAACGGCAAGGGTATTACGTGAAAACATAATGTCATTAAAAATCGGTAAAATGACAACTTGTGTACTATATCTATAGTTGCTAGTCTACCTCTCGCACATCCGCTGTGAACGCCTCTAAGAAGGAATGACACAACGGCCTATGGTATAGAACCTATAGCTTGAATCATACAAGCTATAAATGGCTGCCGTTAGTGCCCTCTCTGAAGCAGATGTACATCACATCAGAGCCAAATCATATAGACCACATATCGTAACGTGTAGACAACACACACAGATTAAGTCAACACCAAGTAAATGACAGCTAGTTCTGACATTCTTCCGGAAAAATCTGCACAATGTCATCAAAAATCCATATAATGCTCATCTTTAAAATTGCAATACGGGTGCGGGCCTCCGGTGAGACAGGTGCTCCTTGGTTGGCTTCATTGATAAAAACGCTTCAATTCACGGAGGCTGAGAGACTGTAGCTTCCTACTGGTGCGGCGATTGGCGAAACTATCCAAAAACTGTCCATAGACATAGGGTCTGTAAAGTCTGTGAGGTACCTAATGACAGCGTTTCGCAAGACATACTGCTGTGCACCATTTTTATGTCAATTTCTAATCATTTTGAGACTGATTGAGAAATATAAATGCCCTAAATTTATCTATCTTTCTACTTATGTAAAGGTTAATATTCTCTTCGGGACATTGTTAATAATGGCATGCAATATTATTTTCAGCACCACTCCACTGTAGGTTATATATCTATACTTCTGAAGACGTCTTATAAATTCCCCTGTTCATTTAACAATTTCATAGATCATTTGACGCTCCATTCTTGTACATAAATTCAGCTTGACTTCGCTCCAATAACGGCTCTCTGCGTGCCCTCCTCCTTTGTACCAATTCGTATAATATCCGTGGATTGATTTTTTTTTACAAAAGTCGAAAAAATACCTGTCAGCGATACGAACAGACAACTTGAGGTTCAGAAAACTTATACTCTCTTGAAGACTCGCAGGGCTCTGCCAGTGAGGGCCACGGTGGCGCTCACATGGGGGAGGGATCGCTAAATATACTCAACTCAAAAGAAGAAGAAAAATTAAGTTATCTTGTTTTTACTGTAAGTTAATGAAGCATAGAAATGTTTAATATCAAAATATCAATACATGTACCGTGTAGGTAGGTCATTGTGGTAGTAGTGCATTGATGATGACAACACACTGCGCCGCTGTGTATAGGCTGCTGCACTTCCAGTTGTCAGGGTTCTGATATAATAAATTATCATAGTTTTGTAAGAACTGTGTATAATGTCGTCGCAGGTACATAGTTGTGGCTCTGAATAATACTGGGTGTTTTCAGATTCTTATTAAGTTTTGATTTGATAGCTTGAGCCTTGAGTTCAACATAACTTTCAAATACAATACAATACAAAGCACATATCAAACATAAGAGGTATTTGGCAAAAGTGAAACGGTTGCTCATTCCTGCCAGCGCATTCGCCATATTTACATATACCAGTGTGGTTTTGTTTTACTCCCGCCAGTTTCTAAACTATAATTATTTTTCTGTAAGCACTGTGTCATAGTTGTGGTTTTGAATGAAGCTCTGCCTATCTTTTTTGGGCACATTCACATTGAGTTTTGGTTTCATTAACTTGAGTCATGATATCATAATAGCTCAAACCAAATGCTTTGAGACATCATATTAATGCATTTCATACAGTTTAATGCCAGCGCAAGGTTAGTTTTACCAATGCCCAATCGGTTAGCGGGATAATCGTTGGTTTCGGTTAAATGAAATTACGGCTCATTCTTGGATCATCAGCCGTTCCGTATGGATCTTCCCATTTTGAATCCAGAAAAGTGCGAGATTCGTTCCATAACTCGCTTTTTGTGCGCCAAAGGGACTCCCTGGATATTCATAGCCAATTGCCAGAGGCGACAAGGGTGTGTCCGTTTACATATCCGAAAGTTGAACAGGTAGTTTAGTGCCGGTCGAAAAAAAGTCCACGATGAAGAATGGAGTGGACAACAGCCAGTCTTGGAGGCGGTTAACGAGTTGGTGCACCAGTCTAGGACGAGTGGAACGGTCATACACTTGTTGCCATGCAAAAAGCGAGTTGTGGAAAGAATCTTGCACTTGGCGACATTAAAAATCAGAGCCTTCATTTCGGACGGAGATTCTTCGGAGTCCGGCTCTTTCTCCAAAATAAGAAAATAAACATGCAGTTTTTAGACAACACGTTTTCATGAAAAATTAACGCTAACTTTGATGCACTTGTGTCATTACTACCGAAAATTTCCCATTACCTAGACAACGGGGAGTTTTCAGTAAAAATTACCCAGTAGGGATTGATGAAATGTGCCTTTGTCATCTTGTCATGCATAAGTTAAAAAAAAATAGAAAAGTCGTTGTAATGTCACCTTTCGGAAATGATTCTTTAAGCCTAATTCAAGAACAAGTGATCAAAAGTAAACCTAAAAATACTCGTACAATACTGACCAGTATATATGGATACAGCTTATGGATTTTATCAAAAGAAGGAATTATAATTTAGGCGAAAACACTACAATACTGACGCTGGCAGGTATTCGCACTGACTGGGACTACAACATGAAAAAGAATTAAACTGTGAAGACTGTGTGGAATGTAACACCAAAACTAATGATGGAACAGTATTAGGACGAATATAATATTAAATTTAATCGTTTCAGATACTGAAGAAAAGAAAACAAAGCGCCGTATCACTCAAAAACGAGTTCGAAGCCATGATACAGAACTGAGCTGATGAAGAAACGCGTAATGACTTACAAAAAAAGTTATTTTTTTGTTTTGTCCTACGAATTAGCATGGCGAGGAGGAGTTGTGTGAAACTTCGTGTGGTATTTGGTATAATAAATTAATAACGCAGGGGAAAAACTAACAGGCTTGAATACAAGTCAATATTCGACGAAACAACTCAAGGAGGTAAAAAACCTTTCTCTTTCCAATTGGCTGGTTAAAAACATAGTTAACTCGGATTTGTGTCTGGTAAGGTTGTTCAGAATGTTCTTGGAGAAGAGAAATTACATAAATATTCCGAGATTTTTCTTACCTGTTAATCCTTTTCGGAAATTGGACAAGTGGTACAAGGACATCCCTGTCGGAAAGAACAACGACAACGAAGGCACAAAAGTCAGATTTGACGACTGAAAAATTAAAAATAACTAATCGTTTACTGCGTGCAATAGCTAGCAAAGAAAGGGGTTGGAGAGAATACCTTGATAAATATTACTGGACATACAGATCTGAAATCCATAAAGCTATATCTCCAACTGGACAAGGAACACTATTCAAGCATAATAGAAAAAATTAGAGACAATAATACTGCTGACCATAATAAAGAATCTAATAAAGCTAATGTGCCTACGATAAGTTTTTTAAGATTTAATTCAATAACAACCTCGAATCCATCAACAAGTAGTGCAGCAGACTACAAAATACTGATTTTTACACCTGTTTTCAACTGCAATTCGTGCAATTTTTAGTTTCGATAAGTTCTGTCTAATTTAATTTATGAATTTTTCTGTAATTCTTATCACCTACCTACCGACTAAACGCCTTCAAGCCTTTCATTACTTTCGATAATGTCATTTGAACAATATTTATGTTTTGTCATTATTCAGCCTCTTCTGAATCTTAGTAGTAATATTATTTATAATACTTATATGTTTCTAGAAATATAAATTTGCTGCGTTATAACTTTGAGTGCTCTGCATAGATATCACTACTTCATAGGTGTATGTTCATTGTAATTCTAATTAAATCTGAATATTCTCATGCTACAACTTTGAGCGCTGCCCTTTTATACTTTCATGGTGGAGACTGGCAAAGTATGTCGATGAGTTTTCAACCAACGTCAAACTTATGTGTTCAAATACGAACGTGACAACTTAGACCGATTTACGAGGATTTACTCTGAACCATGATGACCGACCTATTGTGGTGACGGCTGTGGCTGTACGTTGTCATTAGTGATTGCACTGCAGTAAATTATAACGTCAAACGGCAGTTAATCATTGAATCAATCAAAATCGGATCTATGTTAATTACCGACAGTCAGTGAGACGTTTAGCTATCCATCCATATAGAAACATCCAATCTAGGTAAGTGGTTTGATCTCTAGATTCATTCAGCCTAATATCATGGAGTAGTTAGCATTATATTCCATTTACACAGCTTTATAGGTATCCACATAGATATGTGGGTAGGTGGGTTTCCTTTGGATTGGAAATGGAATCCTGGTTCAACATAATACTGTCCAACTCCAGACACACAAGGATGTTGTAAGTTGACTGCAAAAGCTTTCAAATTCTCCCTCGCGTTGCATTGTTTTAATGGTTGGTAAACCAAATAATAGGTATCCTCTTCTTTCATAATAGCCACCCTTCTTTTTTACCCGATAGTCTCAGAAGGAGGATTATGCTTTTCGCACGTGGGTATGTATGCATGTATGAAGACAGAAAGATGTATTTTACGGACTACGGCTTAAACGGCCTGAAGGATTTTTGTGACGAGATGTTGTTGGACTCGTAGCGCGAGTGATAGTGGGTTTATTAAAATCTTATAAAATTAAACTGGCGGATGCTAATGACAAATTTCAACTTTGAAATTTCTTATTCGTAACAGCCCAAACCGCTTGTTTGACTTCGACAATTAAGGTGTCTTTAGATTTAACTTGGTAGTATCGTTAAAACTTCGTTCTTTTTAGTAACTGCAGTCGGATTCTTCGTAGTTTTTGGAAAGTATAGCTTTATCTTGTATGTTGAGACTGGGGCAGCTGGCCGTTCAGTTTACAGATGCTATCTAACTTCTTATTGAAGTAATTAATATAGTCGATTTCTTCTAAATATTGAATAAAAAAAATCTCAGCTACAAAAACCTATTTTTGCATTTGACCCTAAGAGCAATATTTGCTCCTGCAAAGCTAATCTTACCAATTGAAGGGTATGCCGGAACAACGTTCTAACCGACAGTTTGGTCAAAAGTGGGATTTCTATAAAACAAGGATCTATGTATCCATTCGCATAACCTCCCCCTCTTTCAAGCTGAGAATCACAAATTTAATCGGTGACCAGACGTCTAAATGATTCAGTGAATCTTGATATCCACGTAACAACGTTGTATGTGCACGCGCCGACAGGTCTCAGCAAGATTGTTTTCGAAACTACCACAGCCCACGTGGTTTCTGCAAGATGAAAGTTAGTTTATCAGAGTCTATTATTAGTCATATGAACAGAGGTAAAAAACGAAAGCTAAAAATTTATCACCTGGAAGCAGACTGTAAGAAAACATCAGAGGGATGCAGGAGAAGCATACATTTCATCGAGAAACGTACCTAAGGCTGCGTTAAGCCAGCCAGAAGAGGTAAGATTTATTAACAATTAAAAGTGTCCACAGGCGATGCACATTATTATCCAATTTTTCATAGTGTACAAAAAATGTTGACCGTTTTTTATGTAAGGTATTTAATACACAATATGCAGCGTGGTCCCGAAATTTCACTTATGGCTTGGGCCTGTGACCATCCTGACAGTATGGGATATCGTGCAATGTGTGCATTTTTTTTTACGAACGTGTCTGCAAATGTCCTCAAACCCCCAGAGGATGTAACGCCGATTTGCTCGTTGGAAGACATGTGAGTCTGTTCCAGAAATTTAGGAAGCTTCATTATGATGGTCAGTCGCAATATCTGTCGCAAATCATATCCCTCCAAGAACCAAAACGTAGAAGAGTTGAGGAAAATATATCTCGTAGACATTGCACTGTAAAGTACAGTATTAATGGCACTCAAGTATGTAGAGGAACAGTTTGTTATATATTCTCAATTACGCCTAGAAGATTACAGTGGCTTATTGGTAAACTTAAAGCGAACATGAATAACCTTCAAGATCAACGTGGAAAGCATCTCAATCGTCCTAAAAAGTTGAAAAACATGGACGTAGGTCTCATTTCCGATCACATCCGATCGTTTCCCCTACAGGAAAATCATTACAGCAGAAATACTTCAGCCAAACAATGCCTTCCAGCTGATCTAAATATCTCAAAAATGTTCAGACTTTTTAAGGAGAAATACCTCGATGCAAATAATATTTCCTTTAGGGTTTATCACGACATTTTCAAGAGCAAGTTCAATCTGCGATTTGGTCTACCAAGATCTGACACATGTTCGTATTGTGACAAGCTGTTTATGAAACTTTGTTCAACTGATGACGCTAATGAAAAGAAAAAAATAGAAATCGAGAGTGAGATCCACCATAGAAAAGCTGAAGCGGGTTATAAAACATTGAAAGATGATACCGAGACCTCTAAACTCAATCCAAATTATGTTGTGTTGTGCACAGATCTGCAACAAGTGCTTTTTTGTCCCAATTTAACACATTCATCTGTATTATATCAAAGGCAATTCTCAACATATAACTATGCTGTTCATAATATGGGGGAGGAAAACGCAACAATGTTACTATGGCATGAAGCAATGGCACATCGGGGATCTACAGAGATTGCTTCAGCACTACTATTCTATATTACTAACAAGTATAGTCGTCTCAAAGCAGGTGAAGAAAGAACACTAGTTGTATGGTCAGACAGGTGTGTGGGCCAGAACAATAACTGGAAAATGCTGACAATGCTGCGACTTCTAGTTTTAGAAAAGTTCTTTACGCAAGTCGAACAAAAATTTCTTACGAGCGGGCATAGCTTTTTGCCGTGTGATAGAGACTTTTCTCTCATAGAACGACAAAAAAAATCTCTAAAGTATTTGTTCCCTCACAGTGGGCTGATGTTGTCGCTAAGTCGAAGGTATCCAATCCATTTAAAGTGATCTTCATACATCAATCTTTTTTTTAAGGATTTTCAGGCAGCGGAAAATGTTATATATAAAGATCCATCATGTAAAATCACCCAAGTAATGTGGTTGCAAATGACCGCAGATGATGTGAATACTTTACGAGTAAGAAAGTCTCACAACACACTTCAACCATGGTTTACTTACTTGTTGAAGTCACGCAAGAAATTGGTACAAGAAGTAGCGATAAGAGACCTTAAAGAGGCATATAATGAAGCACTTTCGATCAAAAAGGAAAAAAAGGCAAACCTGATGGATATGTGTGACTATATCCACTTAAAATATGTTAGTTTTTACGAAAACCTGAAAGTTGTTTAAAACCATCAAAATGTTATCCATTTGTATTATGTTTCTTGTAGCACCAACTATGTTGGTTCACTGTATTACAATAAAAAAAAAAATTGACCCATTAAGCGTAAAACAAGGTCGTAAACGACTCGTTTCCGTGTAAAAACGTTGTAAGTGACGTGTATATATAACGTTGTTTTAGGGAATTTATTTTCTAAGGCTCTTAATTTGTTTAACATGGTTTATAAAAAGATGTTGTGTTTCTCAAATATATTAAAATATCGATTAGTAAATAGCCTGTCTGTTTTCTTTTTTTAATTTCGGAGTAAAACATAGAAAAGCGTTTTTTTCGTTTTTCTCAAAACTAAACTTTTGGCGGTTAGAACGTTGTTCCGGCATACCCTTCAATTAGAAAAAAGATATATCCACGTTTGGATGAAGTAACAAAAAATGACGACAAGTAGGTTGACTCTGCACTTTCCCAGAAATGGCCTTATAAGTACATAAAGGATTATGCTCAGCACAAACTAGACCCTCTGAGAGGAAAGTCAGTCAAACAGGTTCATACAATTAGTCCATACACATTCTTTCCCAGTCGCCTAGCGTCGCCTCTCCCTGATACTTAACTCGGGCAGATGTGGCACCGAAAAAGAAATACCTGTGATTCTATAACAGAACAGTCAGCACGGTCGGCGCACGAAGCAAGCAGCAGCCACGACCGATAATACTTTTTAAGGCTAATGAATATTTGTGAAATATGTCCAATAGGTGCATAGAATTGGAAGCGTATAAATGTACCAGCATCAAGAAATTGAGGTAAGTCTTTCCCACCCACTTAAAGCCCCCACCCCCAATTTTTTTGTCTAATATTTTTTTCAAAAATGATTTGGTAGGTTAAAACGCGAAGTTTGAGCGCTTTTTTTTGCTTTAGGCTTTTTTATCTGCCGTCACTGGACCAATTTCCAAAAACTACAAAACTTTTGCGTCCTTGGCATAGTAGTAACATTGTTTAAAAATTTCATCAAAATCCAAGCCGCCCTTTTCAAGTTATAGGCGGTTATTAGATTACATACATACAGATAGACAGACAGACAGACAGGCTGACGAAAATGACTGACACGGTTTTTCGTCATTTACATGTCATATAACTCCCACAAAAGATAAAATCTCATTTTTGAAATTTTTCGCGATTACAATACTTCCTCGACAGTTTTTTTTGGGTGCTGCAATATATATTAACAGACAAGTCAACATCTACATAAGTTTTCAAAGATACAGGGTGTCCTGGAAGACGAAGCTTACATTTTGAGAAAGAACTGCATTTATAATAAAAAAGCTCGAAGAAAGGAAAGTAGATAACGTATTCGCTATCCATTTGAAGAGAAATTTCACAGTCTATCCTGTAACTTGTTTTGCTCGGAAATACTATTGAAGTTGTCGACGTTTCAAAAATACAAGTTTCGTAAGTTCTTCCCAAAAATTTGGAGCTATCTAGGTCTTCTACCGTATCCGCCTCCTCCGTAGGGCTATGACGTAAAAAAAAACCTATGAAACGTAAAAAAAACGACAAAATGACTACTTTCTACTAGTTTCTAGTGTGCAAATAGTACATTCTGCGTGAGCGTCATCAAAAGCATCCATCTTTCGAGAAATAACTCAACGACACAATACACTCAATGGCCATGCTGCAAGCTGTACGTCAGTTCACCATCATGGTATCTTGGTTGCTGAATGCCGAGATAGTCTGCAGAGTATACTCTGAGAAGCTGTGTGGTTGAGTACCAGAGAAGCAAGATAACGTGTGGATGATTGTGTGTATTGGGCTGGATATGTATAAAATCAATGATATTTGCTATGCGAGAAAATTATTAGTGAATACGATGCTTATGAAATATGTCTAGTAGCTGTGCCAGACAGGTTATTTGCGTTGTCCTTTCTGAAGAGAGGTTATGTTCAACGTCATACGATTTTCTCCCTTTTTTTGCTTTTTAAAAAACTTGCTGTACGTTGTAACTAAGCCACATATTAGAAAAATTAGGGATGATGCATTACATACAAAGCAGTTTCGCACTGCATCACATCTAGGCGCTGACTTATCTTGTCTACTTGACATCATGGAATGAATTTATATCGATTTAAAGTGACTGGAAGTAAGAATTAGTGTGAAATGTAATATTTATTTTACGTTTTATTAAAATTTTCTTTTCCCGGTTGAACAAGAAAAAGTGGATGCATACCTCTCAACTAAGTGTATTTGAGACAAGAAATAAACGGATTTATCATCAATACAGCCGTTTCCTTCTAGCCATAACATTCAACTTAGAGATAGACCTTCAATAATGCCATCTGGAAGCAGATGTTACCTCACATCAGCCAAACATTGATATAGCTGAAGCATCATAACGTTTAGGCAAATGTACAGCTACAAGACGACTACACAACAAGTGTACAACAGCTAGTGCTAAGTTGACATCTTGTAGGAAAACCTACATAATGTCACAAAATCCTATATAGTGTCAAAAGCCGACATAATGTCATTTTTCAAAATGCCAAACGGAAACATCGGAACGATCCGGATACACTTGCGAAGTGTCAGTAAAACTTTGAAAATAAATAAACTAACACCAATCGATAACTTTGTTATTGCTATAGGCTATAGGCAGCAGCGGTGGCCTTCTAATCAGTCGCCTACGCGGGTTCGTATCCCGTCCCAAGAGATTTTTTCTCTTGGCTATGGATGTTGCGATTGTCCGTAGGTATTAGATGGTCTCTGACTGTCGAACCAGGAGGTACCACCCGGTGGATCTCCAAGGCAGTGCCAGAATGTGTGCATGTTGCCTGCACATGTGTTTCCTCGCTAGTGTCCATGTGGCGTCCTCCCCTTGCCCCTGTATCCCTATATAGCCCCCCGGTACCCCATGGGTGTTTGGGTCTTCATGGTGGTATGAGTGACTAATAAAAGGAGGTGCCTATTTCGTTTTTCAAATGTGATTGTAAACAAGCTAGGTTAACCTACATCCCGCGCGGAGACTGATTTAGATACTAACGGAGTGATGCCACAAAACATCTTAGCTTGTAACGTATGATGCAGAGGCTAGGCTTTGGCCCACTCAGAGCTTGTCGGATAATATATGGATTATTTTTACGCTTAACGGTTCGCTCGTACAGTGGTCGGTGACCTATAGGCGACTGTGTCTGGGATCGGGCCGTGTGAATTCTGCCCAAATAGCCTAGCAGAATGAAAGAAATTGTATGGCGGGATCTTGGACACGATTCCTGACAGTTTGGTGACAGCTGTACGAACAGGGACTTGATGTACGTATGTGTTACCAGGAAAACTTGCTTATTCTATTCTTTTTTACGAAATTATTTTTCTCAGGTAAGCAGTTAGTTTCAACAAAATGTACAGTAATTGCTGGAATATCAGTCTATGTAGGTCAGGTTTGATCCATGGTTCGAGCAGTGATTAACAATTTCTTTCTAATTGGTCAATTTTGATCCGCGGGTCAAGTGAAAAAATAGGTTTTGTAGATAGACTAGGTGATCTATAACACATTTCTTGATTTAGTATGGGTGTTAGATACCTTTCCTACACAAATCGTATTTCTTCGCTAGTTTGAGAGGTATTTTAGATCATTAGATCCGTAACTACTAAAGTGTCTTCTGATTGGGCAATTTTGATTCGCTGAGCTAATTTTGATGTTCGAATAGTGAAATCAGGCCTATAGGACACTACTGAAAACCGGTCTTTATTAAGTAACTTCTGGACGATTCAGTGAAATTTTGTAATCACATGGATCTTTACTTGGTGGTGTGCATGGCCCTGCAATTTCAATTAGATCATCAGGGACGGTATAATAATTATCCAAAAATATGTATACCTCAAAGCCAAGCACCTTATCTGAGAATAATGTACTGTTACGTGTAATCATAAGATGAGCAATTTTTGAGAAAAGCTATCTTATTTTAACACTGTCGCTATCGAAATCTAAAACTTAACCAATTGATCTGAAAACTTATATATGGGATTTTTCGGGTCATTAATCACGAATTTGTTGTCAAAATTGCTATACGGTCAAAATAACGTATACTGATAATGGAATACTTCTCCGCCGAGGTATGTAATGTACTATTTCTTCTCATTACAGTAAATCAGCACTAACCTAGATGCGCTGCGCTGTGAGCTCCGTAGATCCCGCTTCTTTCTCGCTTCGCCGTTGAGACCGGTCTGAAATAGAAGTTCCAACTTCCAAGAATTCGTATATTTCACGGCCAACTTGGAAATATTTAATCAAACCGGTGGTCTTTAATAAAGAAAGCCGTAAATCAGCTACTCTCCTTGCTATCGGATACGAGAAAAGGAGTAAAAGAGATGGATCTAGCCAATTAGATATTTTATCTCGTTTGCGACATCAGAAAGTATAAAAATCTTGGAGACTATAAAATGCAAATACGGCCTGGTAAATGAGAGTAGTTTCAGCAGAAATGTGTACAGTGTTTTTCAAAAAAGCCACCCACAACTTATCTTTCGAACGGTTCTTGTTAGAAATATGGAATATGGGACTATCGAATTCATGCATGAATACTATGTTTTAACGTAAAAGTTACAGTTGGAGCAGTTTCTTTAATTGGAGTAGGGGTTGTGTGATACATCATTTTAAAGCTCCTCTATAATCCATTTTACTATCCTTCAAAATGGCGGTCTTGAGGGCTGTCAGTGTTGAATATGTTTTACGTTGAACCGCTTATAACTCATGCTCAAAACGCCTATAGTATGTTAGCACCACCACTACTACATACTAGTACTACTCTCCGACGTGGCACCCGCGGAAAGTGTGATTAATTTATAAATTTATGAAAACAGGTGTTACTCGCATAGTATTATACGATTTGGTTTAGTTTTAAATTGCGCATTTAATAAATAAAATCGCCGATGTATTTGACATGGTTTCCACTTATCTGGACAGCCTTCCCCTAACCGTCAAACAACCTAGATTGGAAATACAATGTTGCCACACATATCAAGGATTGAGCACAAGCAAAATCTAATTCAGAATGACATATAAAGCGACGAAATTTAAATGATTATACAGTATTTTCCAAAAGCGGTTCATTCTATCAAAGTAAGACAAGGATATGCCGGGTGTTCCAAGTTCGACCCTCACCATTGGGAAATTAGAAACAGTAAGGGCCGGTTGCACATTGCAATCTGAAACCTGGGCTTAACTAAGCTTGGTTTACTGTTGAACCGGGTGCAAGTTTTATTTCCCAGTTGCTCACTTGAAACTTGAACCGCGCTCAGTTGAACTCTGTCTAAGCCAAATATGTTATAAGAGTGGTTGGCAACAGCGTGCTTTTTATAGAAAATGACATATAATCTCTGTACTGTGATGCTTTTGGTTTTCTGGTTTGAATGATCACAGCATTTTCCAAAATATAGGTAGGCCCAAACATCAAACGAAGTTCGAATAACTTCGTAAGTGTGTACTGTATATAATATACAACTTTTTAGATAAAGAAAATTTATTTACTTGTAATGTGTAATGTTTTCCAGATCATGTCTGAGAAAAAAAGAGCGACAAATTTTACAAAAAGGAGGGAGGGTCTCTTTTCTGCTATGCATGGTTCCTGAAACAAACATTTGACGAACAGGAGCTATATAATAATAACTACAGAACTACCTTTCAGCTTTTGTCTAAATTTGTTCTTGGATTTGGTTTATAATAAATCTTACGCCATCCTTTGAGAATCTAAATCTTTTAGAAAAATCTTTTTCTTGTAGTTCAAACTGATTTGGCCTGCTCCTACACTGGGGTCGTCGTCATCTTCCTTGCTGAATCATAGCTAGTACTTCGTCAAAGTCTTCATCATCTAGGTGTGGAAGATTCATAATCAGCTTTCTGCTCTACACTTCACAAGTAAATAAGCTTTTTTGACATGTTCCTCCGTTTAAGCTGCCAAAATTTTGCGTTAGGAAAAACCAAATTCAAGACACCATTCGAACGGGGTTTAAGCCTAAACTACGTTCTGAACTGGGCTTATACTCGCATTGCGCAACTGGCCCTAAGAGATACGAACGAAGTCGCTTGAATGGTGGCAACGATGCGTATTTGGGTACTCAGCAAAATGCCACTTAGAAGGTTTCGAAATTCTAACATTTTCTAGGTACAATTTTCCATTTTCCTTACAAACATGACTTATATGGTCATATTTTCTAATACCTAGACAATAGTGGAAACAATTTTGAAGTCGCTGCAACTTAATTTTATCACTTTGTAATGAAGCGGATCCATATACAGCATTCACAATAAGATATACTTGGTATGATTAGTAAATCACACAACTGAAATTTTAATTTACTATTTAGTAAATGCCTTTGAGAGTGTTGTTTGAGGATACCATAATATTATGAACACAACTCCTTTATATGATGGTCAAGTCTTAGTTCAATATCCAGCCATAAACCCAGACTTTTGCTTATAGTTACAAATGGTAAAGGAATGTTATTCATGTTGACCCGATATAGATTTTCACTTTCTACTATGATTCGTTTCTGCTTAGGTCTAAAAATCATAACTTTTGATTTAGAAGCATTCAGTGTTAAAGTATGAGCAGCTGAAATGTGATTAGATCATTGTTGATCAAATCAAAGGAAAATTATGCATCATTGATATAAAAACCATAACATAATTATGTGTCGTCTGCGTAGTGATGAACGTTGCAGTGCTTTATATTGTTATGAAAGTCTGAAATATACAGAGAGAATAACAATGGACTAAGAATGGAGCCTTGCGATACACCCACACCCACTGTTATGAGGGATTTATTGGAATGGATCAAATAAATTGATACATATTAGTACCTTTCTTTCAGAAAATTTTTTAAAAGTTGCCCAGCGGGAGAGCGGGAGCCAAGTATTTCAATTTAGTGCAAAGTATGCCATGGTCAATTGTATCGAAAACCTTGCTGTAAACAAGTAACACTGAACAAACAATTTTGCTGTGGTCGACTGAACACATTAAGTCATCGACTATGCAAGCTAAAGCTGTTGTAATATAAGATTTGCGAAAGCCGGATTGAATCTGTGGTAAAATTTGTAATACGAGCGTGTCCGTAAAATAAGTTCCACAATTTTTTTTCATTTCAAAAAATTGGTTTAATTCCAAAGAAAATACATTTTTGGAAAGTTCAGTCTTTCTTTTATTTTTCTACATAATCGCCGTTGCGTTCTATGCATCTCTGCATTCGAGGCACCCACTTCTTCAAACCAGAGTCATAGAACTCTGCCGCCTGTCCGTGTAGAAAACTAACAACCGCGTTTTGCACCTCTTCATCTGTCTGGAATTGGGTTCCGCCAAGGTTTTTCTTCAACTCAGGGAAGAGATGGAAGTCACTTAGTGCTAAGTCTGGGCTGTAGGGTGGGTGAGACACCATTTTCCATCCAAATCTTTCGATGAGGGCTGTGGTTCGATTGGCGGTGTGCGGTCGGGCATTGCCATGGTGAAAACGCACTCCTTTCGTCAGCATTCCTCTTCTCTTGTTCTGAATGGCACGTCTAAGTTTTTTCAAGGTCTCACAGTACCGGTCAGCATTGACTGTTGTCCCGCGAGGCATAAACTCGCACAACAATACGCCCTTTCGATCCCAAAAAACGCTAGCCATGATTTTCCCGGCAGACCGGATTTGTTTGAACTTCTTTGCTCTTGGTGAAGAAGAGTGCTTCCACTGCTTCGATTGCTCCTTTGTTTCGGGTGTGGTGTAGTGTGCGTCGTCCAGAAATTCCTCTTCGGTTGTTCCGTGAAAAGCGAGAAATTCTGGGGCCGCTTCAACCCGTTGCCGCCGGTGGTCTGCAGTGAGCATTCTTGGTACCCATCTTGCGCAGTCCTTTGAATAGCCTAAATGTTCAGTCAAAATCTTGTCAATTGTGGTTTTGCTGACCTCCGGAATCTTTGTGTACAGCTCCCGAACTGTAATCCGTCGATCTTCAAGCATTGCCGCTTCGACTTTGGCAATTGTTTCGTCGGAAACCGATGGCCGCCCTGCACGGGCTTCGTCGTGGTCGTCTGTTTGGCCATTTTTAAAGTCCCTGACCCATCTGCGCACCATCCCGCAGCTCATACAGTCTTTTCCATACACTTGACAAAGTTCTTCGTGAATTTCCTTCGCCGATTTCTTCTTAGCGGCCAGGAAACGAATAACAGACCGCAACTCGCAGTTGGCGGGAGACGCAAGAGAAAGCTCCATCGCTGACGGCTGCTGAGCCAAGACTAAACAAACAGATTGGAGTGGGGGAACCAAACAATCTGCCTCTGTTGCCTGGCTGTGCATAGAAACGATCCTAGCGCCAGCGGCAGCCCGTGGAACTTATTTTACGGACAAGCTCGTATATTCCGAAATTTGTTGTTCCATTATTTTATCTAGGACTTTTGATAATACTGGTAAAATATTGACTGGTCTTAAGTCAGAGAATTGATTCAGATTAGATATTTTAGGTATAGGTATTACTTGTCCGGAAATACACACGAAGTAAGACAGCAGTTTATTATATATGTCCTACTATGATTTAGTAAGTGGTTCTCTAATAACAGTAGCATTTTCTGCGATATAGAGTCATGACTAGCGGCATCTGCTTTGATAGCTTTGATGCAAGTAGGCACTGAGGAAAGCAACGACTGTGACCTGTCAGGTTACCGTTTCCTTACTTTGAGTGTCATGAATCATTTCAAAAAAAACTCGTGATCTCATCACTTTTGATGCATAACTGCACCGTAGCAAAGCAGCAATGCAGTTTGGCATTTATTTATGATCCTGAGACAACAAAAGGACATATGTATTGAAGACTAGTAGGCTGGCCAAATATACGATGCGCAATGCATCTGCAATAAAAATATTTTCCTGTTTCTTGTGGCGTGGTAAAGCGGTCCTTTATGCTTCTAATATACAAATGGATAAATGACTGACCGGCCAGCACGTGTTGGATAATGTGGGGGTTATCAGTGCAAAGAAAGATAAAATCTCGAGGGAACTCTTAATAGTTGATCTCCAAATTTCTTCCAGAATTAATCAACACTAAGTTTTATAAAAAAAAACTTTCAAAATGATTGGCCATTTAATAATAAAATAATTCCGTCATAATCGAGCCTTATCAGTCCAGTTTTTTATTCGTCGGCTATGTGTTCCCTTTACTGTTGTTTTACAAACAATTTCCGCAATAATCTCGCAGACTTACTCCAGACGGTGAAGGCATAGATCTTCGAAAGCTTGAGAGTGTAAGTTATAAGGGTGTACAATAATTTGCCTTCTACCCAAAGAGATTAAAGGATATATATATATATATATATATATATAATAAATATATAATGGAACACCTAAACTTATCAAGACTTCAGTGTGAAAAATAATATAATAATTATGAGTTGACAAAAACACAAACACAAACTATATACCTATTAGAATCTAAAAATCAATGATTATTGAATATTGGAGTCATCACTAGACGAGTCAGAGTCGTCGCTATTTAACTCAATCACAACTGGTTCAACAACAATGTCTATGTGAGAATCCACATCCCACATTTTCTGCTCCTCCTTGATGACGTGTTGAATACATTTTTGCCAGTTCTCGCTGGATACGTTGTCGATGGCATTTTGTAACAATTACTTGACATCCGCTAACGTGAAGGTTGTCTTGTACATTACTATTTCGCCTTTGACTTGCGCTAATACCAACTCAATTGGATTCAGTTCACAATGATAGGGTGGTAAGCGATGAACAATAATACGATGCTGGCGAGTCATTTCATCTATAGCGTACAATATTGACGTGGGTTTGGTTTGCCTAGCGATATGAAGGAGTCCAAGTATAAGCATTTGTTCCTGGTATATGTTTTTTGTCTTGAGCCAGTCTATTATGTCACTTTTTCGTCATGAACTAGTAGGGAACAGAAGGGATATGCGGCAAAATACTTTTGAACCATGCTTCAACCCTTTATCGCTGCCAATATGTGTTACAATAAGCCTCTGACCTTTACCTGAAATAAAGTTTCAATAACTTCAGCGTCTAGGAGAACAGTAAATGAAGGATATTAATCTTCTAATGACCTTAATTTACATGACTTTCTTGTATTTCCTTTTTTTCTAATGAAAAACACTTTTCATCCGTTCTAATATTTAAGTCACGAATCCGTTTATCTTTGTTTTGGTTATTTTCTTTATGAGTAATGGTTTTCAGTGCTTTATAGAGAGAAGGCTATAAATGATTAAACATAGGCAGCTCTGTAACAGAAAACTATTTCTTTGGATCCTAAGTCCATTTAACTACGAGAAACTATTTAAATTAATTTTTAAACCCTGACGATTGAAACGTTTGATCCGATTATGGTGATCAGCAATGGATGGGACAATAATGGATATATAATTATTTAGTGAGAGTGGCAAGTTATTCTGATTGTCTCCTAGAATCAGTGGGGTCATCAAAGTACGATTATAATGATATACCTCCATAATATATGTAGGAAACCAAAGATGTATATGTCCAAAATGAATAATGCTGAATTATAAAAACGCCCTGTGTAGTTATGACGTAGAAAAAGTCCAGACTTCCATCCTTGAAGGCCTGTTCAAGACTGGTAATATTCATATCTTGCCATACCTTTGGCATAATGTATCCTTCATTCACCCACGTTTCATCGAGATAATATATCTTCCTATTTAAATATTTGTACTTCCGCATTTCTGCTAACACCTTACGTCACCAAAACCCAATTTCTTCTGCTTTTTCAAGCAGACCTGACTTCCTCGTCCGCTTTAAATACCTAAAGTTCAACTCATGAATCGTTCTGTGTAGAACCCTCATAGACATTTTCGGTATACTGTCATCCTTTTCAATTTCAGCTGCAATTCTTTGTATTGTAGGCATCTCGTTTAAAAAGAAATAATGTATGTGTTTCCGCTCGTACCACCACTAGTAGACGGATGTTCTTCTCTATCAGTTGACATTTCCCTATTGATTATCTGAAAAATTGTTCTTTCGGACACGTTAAGACGCTACAAAGTAAAACAGCATCATGAACACCCTATGTTTTGACTCGCGCACGAAGTCCGTCGTAAACGTTGGGTATTAACACTTTCTCTTCCCAGTAGAAAAGGTTCTACACTTTCACTTTGCCCATCCATTATTTGGCTCGTATATTCTCAATCACTATCAAATCGCGTTCGAACTATTCTCCCTAGGCTACGGCAGTGCAATGAGGGTTGTCATGTTAGCAGTGGGGGTAAGGGGAGCAGAGATATGCACCAATCACTATAATCGGCTGCCCGACTCCTGACAGAGTTGTCATGTTGTTCTTATAGTTGGCAGTTCCACGTTCGACACTCCCAGACTGATGACTTATGAACTCCTCTCCCGTCAGTCAGAGTAGAAATTTTATATTGTGACATATTCATAGTCCTACTTTCATTTGTCTATCTGAATATACGTGTCATAGTTTTCACTAGTTTTACATATATTTTTTTAAATGGATAGGTAAATTCATTTTTGAAATCTGGCAACTGCGGCTTTTCCGCCAAGAATTTCGTACCTTTGGTATAGGTGCACATACTTCTATAAATCCATCAAATTATACTTTGTTACGTGATCACAATCTATTTCCAACTTCAAGGGCGCGTATTCCTATGTAGAAAGTATTGTTTCGATTCAGGAGAACTTTCTTCGCATATTCCAGAACACTCCATGCCATGCGAAATAACTATAATAGGTACCTTTGCCTAACGCCTCGAATTAAAACTACGCAACTGCCAGTGCGAAACGTGACCCCATTCAGAATACATTTGAAATTCCAGACGTTGTTGTCTCTTCAGAGTAGGAAATTAGATGCCTAACGGAAAGTTTAAATGCAAAGGATGTTTTTGAAAACATACATAAAAGAAACGCTGAAGCTCAAGATGGTGTAGTCATGGTGCAACTGAGCAAGCTGGTAGTATCCCTGTAAATGATTCTTGGCGAGACAAACAACTTGTTAAAAAAATGTAATTTCCTAATCAGATAAGATCATTATCTGCCATTGTGGCGTAACATAGAGTACGTTTCAATCAAGCAGGAAATTGATGTAATAGGCCAATAGATATCTAGTATCTCTAATAATCCGCTTGCACACCCAATACAATGCCACGTTATTATGGCCCATAGTCAACGTAATGACATCTCATTGTAGGTGCCTTTCTCAAGGATTCAATCACACCCTTGCCGAAAAAGTCTAGCTTTGCACTAAATGTAATTGCTTATAACCAATCTTAAACTTTGCATTAATCTCTTTTTGTTTTATCCTCGATAACGTTCATGTCTGAAGAAGCGCTTCTTAAAACGGCCAAGAAAGAAGGGACAGAAGGCTACGAAGCATTTACTTTTGAAGTTGGATGTTACTCGAGTTAAGCTAGATTATTCACATGCTATTTCAAAAAAAAGAAAACAGCAAATAACCATCTATGTAATTTGTGGAAGAAACTAAAATAGCAAATAACCATCTAGTTTGTGGAAAAACATTGTTTGTTTTCGTTTGAGCAAATATTTGACATTTATTTGTAAAACATTTATAAAGAAAGCTTGTTAAACGTCAGAAAGAATACGTTTTTATTTGTTCGAAGGTGGTATTCCATAATTACAGCGGCATATTCGTTCTACATACAATCTTACATCTTACATCCTTGGTCTACTACACGTCTTTTTAATCAATACTCAGTACAACTAACTTAGTTGAGTGAGATTTGTCCTAATTTGCAGCGTTTAGGTTAGGTTCATTTTGTTTACGTGCAAGCTCCACCAAATTCAAATTCTGACGTTTCAAACTTTGCTTATTGTTATTTTTTTACATTATGTAGGTTTTTTATGACATTATGTCGGTTTGCATTTACACACTAGCCTACTTAGTCAACAACTTGAGATTGTATCGGTTTTTTTGGCATTAGATAGGTTTTTACGTAATAACCCTGCAAGTCTTTCCTTCACTTTCCTACGTTTGTATTATTTTGAATAAAGATTTCATTCTTGAGCTAAGCTGGAGTGGTGGGTAATCTGGAAAGCTAGAAGTCGATGACGTTGATTGGGATGCAGATCATTTCTAAGGTTATAAACAGGAAAAAATGCAATTGCTGACCAGTTGTTAACGTCAACAGAGGTCAAAACATGATGATGTCATGAAAAGTAGATTACAATTCTATCAAATCTTCGTCTTTTCCCGGCTACTTTTGATTGTTTGAGGTCCAGTCACAAAAGCACGCCTAGCGGGAAGAATATTGGATAACATGTTTTCGATCCTGTATGTAACACCAGATATTCTAATTTAGTCAGATCTTGTTAAATTCTACAAACTATTGAGACAAATAACGCCGTACACTGCCAACATGGCTGGAAGTCGGAATCTACTCCACTTTTTTGAATCGCCAGATTTATTTTAAACTTGTCCTTGGAGGAACCTTGAAAAGAACATAGTGACTAACTGACCTCTGAATCGGACTCAGCGATCAGAAAACTCTAATTGGCTTCTTTTGCTGTTATTGGAATGACCTTGAATTGGCCTTTGGTCAAAGTTCGTTTAGAGAAAAACTAACCCAAGACTTGATGTCAGCGACCAGCACCCGTGTTAGGTGACTTGAAAAGTGACATTACATTGATTTTTTTATAGCGAACAAGTAAAAAAAAATGAAAAAGTACTCACTGTTCAGTTGAATAGAAATTGCAAGTACGGCTCTCATAGTACAGGACCGGCTTCGGTTTGTTTCAGGTTTGATTGAGTTTGCGGAGCCCAATATCTCGGTTCTCTCAAGACATTGGTGTATATGCTACTAAGAAAATCTGCTTATTTTGTTAAGATCTGCACGTCGTGTAGAGGGAAACCCCAACTTTGCGAATACCCTGTATAGTGGACAAGCTAACATTCTACCGATCTTTTTACACTAGATAGGTTTTTTACTTAATAACCCTGCCATAACTTGTTGTGCTGTAAAATGAACTGATAAGTTGTTGGAGTGGGTAAGTACCTTACTCTTTGTGAAAAGCTATGCGTTTGCTCTCTGTAAGTATGCATTGCGTTCTGTCATTAGATAACTTCCGAAATTCGGAGGTATCACGGGGTAAAAACAAATATAAAGCTCGTTATGGCATACCATCCGTTTACAAAGCACAGATTTCATCACGATATATTATGCATGATGAAAGGACGATTTGGTTCATTGTTAATGTAGCAGCGTATATTCACGATTTGAACAGATTCAATTATACATGGCAATGCGCAGCGGTGACAGTCATTAACGCCCTCTTTCGGTCGGTTTAATAATAAAACAAACCGTGTACGGCTAACAACATAATTTATCGTTTCAAAATAAACACTGGACTGCAACGTGTGCAATGAAAACGACATTTCATAGGTCTACAGCGCAGGTTTGAATTGTGCTGTGTAAACGTAGCGGTCGGAAGTAAGTGTTTAGAGATGATTGCTTCATGTTTTGTTTGCAAGATTACAATTTTTTAGCAGAGTAGATTGAAAAAATAAATCTGTACAGAGTTATAAACTGATAATTAAATTAAATAATTTTATCTAGTAAATCAAATCACCCAAAACCTTGATGAGAAAATTTCATCTATTTGTGTATTTGTCGATCTGAAAAAGGCATTCGATACAGTTAACTTTATTTACTGTTCAATATTTTAGACAAATTAGGTTTTCGTGAGAAAATATATTCTTTGATGCAAAGTTATTTATCAAATAGGCCCAAGTAGTGAAGCTATCTAAATGATACAGTAAAGAAATGTTTGTCAAATGTGGTGTACCTCAGGGTACAGTGTTAGGCCCTCTTTTACTTAATATCTATTTGAATGATATATTCAATATTAACTGGTTAGGTAAAATAATTAGTTTTGCTGATAATACGGCAATACTATAGAAAGGGCAAGCTGGTATGATGTAAAGAAAATCATTGAGAAAAACTTTTATGAAATTATTCATTTTCATTTTTTCAACACTAGAGAATTAACAGTGTACTTTAAAACAACGCATTTTCTACCCTTCACATCATATGCAAGTGATCCACCCGATTATTCAAATATTTCCTTCAAAATAGATAAAAATTTAAAAATTGATAGTGTATAATATCAAATATTTAGGAATTCTTTTACACCAACATTTGAGGTGGGACATTAATATATTTTAAAGAAAGTAAGATTTGTTACATACAAAACTAAATTTCTCACAGGAATATTGAGAGAACATTATATGTGTACTATATATCATGTCTTAATTGAGCCGCATCTAAGGTATGGTATATTAGCATCGGGTACAGAATGTCCACTGTATTCACACGACATAGAAGTTTTACAGAGAACTGTTTCAAAAATTATGTTCGGAAAACCGAATTTATATTCAACAAATGTCTCGTATAAGTTTTTCTAGGGGAAAATAGCATCAAGTAGGTTGACTCTGAGCTCCCTACGCATCGCTGCAATTGGTTCATGGCGGATAACGTTTGTATCAATTACGAGGTAAAAAGTTGGCTGCAAATGTACATATATGACAAAAGAGGGAACGGATCAAGTTAGTAAAATAGACTCAGACAATTGAGGTTTGCATATTTACCGTGTTTTTGTACAATTTTGGGGCTGTCTAGGATTTGGCTCCCTTAGCCAACCAAAATATGGTCTTCCTCGCTCCTCAAAAAGTTTCGGACGAGAGAAAAATTCCTGCGGGCAGAAATGTTCGAAACTATGTAGGATGGATAACGATCGGTTTACATCCAGTCGAGCAGCGGAGGCCGACGGCTACACACATGCACCGGCAGGATCGCGAAGCTTATGATCGCTTCGCGAGGGTCGGAAATATTTCTTCACCATTGACCATGAATGTACGAGGAAATCTCTGATGAGTGAAATCTGTCGGAAAGGCTGGAGGCGTATAAGTATATCACTACCAAAAACTAGATATACCCTTTCACATCCCCTTCAACCTCCAAGCCCCAATTTTTCACCCCTTTAATTTTTTTTAAAAATCACAAGGATCCCTGAAACATCAAAGAACGAAGTTTGAGCGATTCTTATTTTTTTACTTTTTTGGCCCTAGGTTTGCCGCCACTGTATCGATTTTCGAAAACATGAGGGCTTTTTGTCCTTGGCACCTTGTGTGAAAATTTTATCAAAACCCGACCAGTACTTTACAAGTTATAGATGGGTAGATTAGAGGACAGACAGACAGGCAGACCGACGGAATTGAGTGACATGATATTTTGTGACGTACATCACATATACACCCAAAAAACAAAATACCTCATTTTCGAAAATGTCCGGAATTACAGTGCTTCCACGCTAGTCGCGTAGGAAATAAAAAACGCGTTTTGGCCAATTTATCTATTTGTTCAGATATCAAATAGACACCCCCATCTCAGTCAGTCTCTTTGTATAGGCCTTTGCGTGCCTTTGGTGCTAATATCCTTACGCCGACTTTATACCAACAAGCAAATTACGTGGCCGTATAGGGGCTTGCCGCTGCATAAAGGGCCAATTTTCTGCATCAGCTTCATCGGCAGCTCGGCAGCCCAGCTCCCATATTCGTCTGCCTATGCTCGGCCGAGCTTTGATTTCAATAAACTCCATTTTGAATATCACTCAGCCTCCGCCGGAACCATACATATACCGATTAATTAACTATGCATTATTGATACGTACGCTGGCTGGTTGTGGCTCTTGCAGGGCATGGATCGTGAAATGTGTATATTGCGGCAACTGTGCCACACATAAAGCTGTGTTGCGGCAGTATGTGGGCTTGTACGGCCATATCCGCGAACGAATGACAGCGGCTGCTTGTCAACTTACGCAACAATGCACACACATTATGTGTTGGGGGTAAAATTATATAACTATCGATACTTTGGCGATATGGAATACTAGAATGCAGATCCAATAGGTTCAGCTTTTAATAAAGAGTTTTTAGTGCAACAAAGATAACTAGATAATCGTTAAGCCTTCCGTTACATTATTTTTGACAGTAACAGCAAATAACTATTGTCGACAAAATAAGGAGTTTTTATAGCCACTAAAGCGAAGCCCGTTAAATTGACAGTACAGACTACGGTGAGTCATGACAGGTTACTTATCGTTATTTTTTTTGTTTTTGACGTGAGGCTAACCCCAAAATTTCATAATCTTGTTAATTTTTGAACAGAAAAGTTGCGGTAATAGAACAAGAAATGAATATGTTTAACATCATGGAATCATAGAAGAACAAGTGACCACAATACCAGCAGAAAACAGCAGAACTACAGTAAGTGTCTACCTTGCCCAGGACAATTAAATTCATTGAGAAAATTGCCTATTTTGCATATATCTTTATCTGTGATCTAGAAGTCATATTTCTATTAAAGTTTAACTAGTGTATTTTGATAACTCTTTATTAATTAATTATTTTAATTAATTTTATTCAGCTTTACAAATTGCGCCAACAGCGCTGAATAAGGAAAATATTCTTTTACGAAATAAGCCCTCCGTAACTAACGGTGCCTCCGGATAACGGAGTTTTGTCTCCTTATTGCGCAAAATCGAAATAAGGAATTACAGAACGAAGCAGCAACACAAAAGCACTGAAAGCTCTCTTATATTTCAACAAGCCCGTGGTCGATATCAACAGAATTATCTCTCGACTCGAAAATATGATCTTTTGGTATAATTTGGGAATGCCTTGGGGATTTTTGTTTCAAGAACCTACTTACCTACTCTCTAACTCAAATTTCTCTGACTACCCATCCCTACTAATGTCGTTAATGGAAAGCGTGGATGTTTGTTACTTATTCGCGCTAAAATGGGTGAACGGATCCGGATGAAATTTGGTACTCAGATATATTAGAGTCTGGAAGAGTACAGAGCCTTCTTTTTTCCTGGGAATTAACCTTGAAATAACTTATTTGTTGGCTACAGCCAGCGGGGTGTAAGCCATATACAAGTACTTAGACCCTGCTTTGAGTGCCATCTGATGATTGCGCCAAACGCTAATGTCTATAGTTGATACTTATCATCCTAGATGGCGCAACCCATTTTTTTTAAATACTTGTAAAGAGAATTGTCAAAGACGCACTCTCAGCGAGAAATCATCTGATTTAAATTTAGAATAGTACCCAGGGTAATAACCAGAAGAAAATAACAGAACAGAGCGAGATATACCGATGCGGCCGCGGTTACGGAGCCTACTCGAGGCATAGGTTATGCATCTGACATAAGCGAGAGGCCAAAATCGACAAATACCCGAGAAGTTGCCTGCAGAGACCTGTAAGAGGAGCATTTGGGCCTGTTGAATGAATGCGGAACCCCAATAACTCAACTAATGGAACGATACAAAACTATATATTAGGAAGCTTTCCAACGAAATTCAAAATTCGAGCAATATGTCATCAAATTAAGTAGACTGTGTCGTCTTCAGATGTGAGGTAAGGGATGTTTGTCGAGTGCCCTGAATTGAGGTGGATCCATCCCCGCAGCCCCGCTCCGAGTATATCGGTAATTTTTTTTTATCTGATGGTCCTTTACATGAACATTGCTCACAACTCCTGAAACATTACTTTAATTGCCCATAGCATATAAAGTAGTCAAGCCAAGAATGGTGTAGATCAAACGAGACTATGTTTTATATAATACATTATTTATACACAATACATAAAATATAAAATACCTACATCTGTGTACAGATGGACTTGTCACCTTATAAATACTTTGTATTTTTTTCGAAGGCCCCGAAGTGTGTGAATAGTTTTAATAAGGACATAGGTACAGTTTGTATTGCCTTTGGTTGGTTTAGTAATGGTGTGGAGGATGTTGATTTTATATTTAAAATGTAACTGTTGAACGACTATTTTGTGTTAATCTATTTTGTGATGCATTTAGGAACATTACAATATATGAAATTGAATTGGATTCAAAACTTTTGATAGGGCGAACATAGTAGCAGAATATATAGCTACCTATCAATAGACTTGACGCTATTTTATAAATGTCATGCATTCAATTACATGCCTAATATACAGGGTGGCCCACCCATGCGTGGACGGAATATTACTCATAAACAAATGCATTTACATATACATGATATTTGAGGGCACATTTCTTGAATATTGGCAATTATACAGTGTGTCCCAATTTTGTGCTACATATCAAAGTTGTATTTATTTTTAAATAGAATGCCTCAAATTTTATTGCATATTTAGATAAACCAATTCAAAAGAAGAAGATTTATGTAACATACCATGGGGCTTTGGTAATTAGTTACTGAGATGTAAGGTGTTTTGTCCAGAAAAACCGTCCACATCTCAATCCACCAGTTTGAAATTTGCCTTGTAGAGTGGTGCTTGAAAAGGGAGATGTCCACTCCGGCATCCTTCAATGTGCATTTCATCCATCTACTTGTGGTTTGTTTAGAAGCTCGGCTATGCGTTCCAGAAAATGTGATAAGTAGTCCTCTCTATGACGCAAGTCCTTAGTTGCATCGATGTATCCGAGCAATGTAGATGCTTGGCATATCTTTTTATTGGCAGGGAAAAAGGTATTTGTAAGCATGGTTGCTCTCTAGATGTCATGGTTGTTTTGATGGTATCTGAGATGCGTATTTGAAATTTATCTGCGTTGGTGATTATATTGGACAGTCGGATCAATGATATGGTCTGAAGTCGTCCTCCTGTTACTAATCCTAGCAAAGTCACAACTTTGTGACTTAATAATTTCAAAGAGCAAGTATCACTCAGTCCCTCAAGGTATCGAAGGACTTTGGCTGGGATCCCAGGTATAGCTGTACCTTGGCATTTGTGGTCGCTCGCGAGCAATGCCTCTCAGGAACCTTTTTATTAATGGGCTTGTGGTAAGGTCATCATGGAGTATTAGTGACAGCGCTGACCTATGGCTGTTGAATGTAGAGATGGTTTCTTTTGAAAAATAATTCTTGTTGAAATTGTATTACCTTTATGACTGGCGCTCTGAAGACATCCAAATTGTTTTCTGCACAGTATTTGGACCATAACTTGTAGGTGTTGCTATACTGTTTGATGGTTGAGTCCGAGATAGATGCCAACATTATGTTTGCTGCTGGTTCGTCGACTTCTTGAGATATAAAGGCTTGTTTGATAATCTCACTGTCATCAACTGTAGGTCTCCAGCTGAAAGGTGATGATAACAGATTAGGGCTGGGTGAGAAGATCACAGGTTCTCCTGTGACGTATTTTGAGAGTAATGGGTACCAAGGCTATGTGGGCCAGTCTGGCAAGACTACTATCCCTTCTGCCTGGCCCTGTATAATCTTATGGATCGTTTTTAGTATTAGACAAAATGGGGGAAAAGCGTAAAAGTTTAGATCCCTCCAGTTTAAGGTGAATGCACCCACTGCTATGGAGCCGAGATCTTTACGCCATGATACATATTTGGCACACTTTGTGTTTATGTTGGACGCGAATAAGTCTATATCAGGGACCCCTAGATTAGTTTTTATAGAAGAGAATGCCTCGCCTGACAGTTCCCGTTCTGTGTTTTCTTCTATAACGCGTGACTCTGCTTCATAATTGCTTTTCGTATTGATGTATGATGCAAATAGCCAAGTATTCCTAGCTTCGCACCGTTGCCATATTTCCCTAGCAAGTGAGCTCAGCTTGAGAAATTGAATGCTACCCATTTTGTTTATATATGATATTGCTGTTGAATTATATATTATTATAAGGATGTTGTCATTCGAGAAGCTGTGAGCGAAGTATTTTAATCCGTTGTAAATTGCTAACAACTCAAGGTAGTTAATGTGGTTAATTTTGTCTGTTTTTGACCAGAAACCATGCGTTAACTCTCTACCACAGCAAGCTCCCCATCCTGTGAGGAAGCTATCTGTAAATATTTCTAAACAATAATTATCAGTTTTCATGTCATGATATGACTCCCTGATGTTCTCCCACCATAAAAGATCTTCTCTACATCATCAGCTTGAGGGCTGTTCTATAGTCTTCCATTTTGAAATGGAAGTACTGTACGAATTCGTTGAACAGCTTCAGGTTTAGTATAAAACGTTTTGGGCCATTGGATTTATCAGTCAGGTACATTTTCGATAGATATTGACCTTTGACAGGACTGCAGTGTACAACTGCACCCATGTCCATCAGTTTTTTTATTTCTTTCCTCATAAAGACGAGCTCACTATGAGGAAATGCAATAGGGAATTTCCTTCTGATGTGGTACACATACCCCCCTTTTTTGTACCACAAGTGTCGTTGAGTTCGCCGATGAGCCAGCGAAACGCCTACGGGTTTTTTCTAAGCTCTTTGCGGCCTTGAATCTCTCCTCAAAGTCACGACCAAACAGAAACTCATCAGGTTTCGTGTTATCTGCCGTATCCTTACCAGTTTTACTCAATGTCTGAGTAACCAGATTTTGTCTGGTGATGGAGATATCGTGGAATAAGTCGGTAAAAATACGGCCAGCATCGACCAAATGAGGCAGTATATCATCAAGTTTCTTACCACTCGTATCAACATTCTGCTCCAGTAGGCCATTAATGCCCAAGGCCGAAAAGCCCAGCACTTACATGGTTCTGGAAGCTTCTGTGACTCCGATCTCTATTCAGGTATGCTGGACTTAGCTGGTTCAATTTCTTGATTTATTTTCTGGTGTGAGAGGAGCTTACAATTGTCCGGTACAACATGACAAGCGTACAGCTCTGAAATGTTTTCTTCTCCCAGACCGTTCATCACTATGTATTCCCACCTGGTACTGACAGCTTTATGCAAGTTATATGAAGCCAACTTTTCAGCATATGGGTCCTCACCCAAAAGAGCTAAAACATTGTTTGGAAGAGTTTCTTCATCCAGGTGAGCATCGTGATGTATAGATAGAACGTCATCTTGTGGACTGTTATCGTCCTGAATTTTCAAGTGGTGATTATGCGCCGTGTTGTTCAAAGCACGGTCGTCGTCAGGAGTGTGCACCGAGTCGTGCGAGAAACGGTCTACAGTGTCACTACGAATTGGTCGAATAGGTGTGGTGCCGTGCAGGCTACCATCTCTGCGGTTGTGCGAATTCACCGTATCGCACGGGATACGGTACGCATTTGATTGCCCGGGCTAGGGCTCTCCATATACATAGAGGTGTTTCCCTCATTTCCAGATCTTTTGCTAGACGTGGCAACGCGGCGTGTTAGGTTGGGGGATCTCGGCTTCGGAGTGGACACTGAAATATAATTAAGGCCAGCTGCCACTGTTTAGGGTAGTACCTTTTTTATAAATAACAATTGTCAACAATATAACTAACTATGATCATACCTCAGAACATAAGCTGGTGGACAGTTGCTTGGCAACATGGAAAATTTTACCCAAATGCAAATCTCGATGTTTTTGGAACGGAAAGGGATATCGAGTTCCAGTATTTGGCAGGTTCTTGAACAACTCTTCTAGAACATGTACATAGTTCGATCGGTATATTTCTTCTATTTATCTACTTATACAGGGTGAGCAAAGGAAGTAATGTTTTTTTTAGCAAAGTTTGGGGCTATGTCAGATTCTCAACTTTCGATCTTGAAAATTTTTCTATTCATCTTTTTGATCTTTGGACTATCCTAAAAAAAAAAATATCTCAAATTTTTTGAAAATTGGCTATAACTCTCAAATTATCGAATTTTTTGCGTTCCGCAATAAATGTCTTCGACCTCATATTTTTTTAGATTAACCTGTGCCTGCAAATAGGACGTTCCTCCGGTTTCATCCTGACTATCTAGACATCAGAAAAGCAATAATAATTGCTAAATAACAATAATATTGAGTGCAGACTAGTAGTATAATTTTATTTTCTCAAAAATACCTTATCAGTTCCAAACAGAACCAGAGAACTGTATAAGATTATTGGGAGAAGGTCGCTTAGTGAATGACGTGGGTTTAACTTATAATGCTGATCGGTCGTCAATATATCGTGTAGATATCAGGATCCCGAGTAAACATCCTACATGCATGAAGGAGGTATTCAAAAAAAAGAAAATACGAGGTTGGGTTGAAAGACGTTATTGCAGGAAGAAAGGCGAAGGAGGACCCTTTCATCCAGAACCTTGCATGTAAACTTACGGCGGCATAGTGGAATAATAGCTTCCAATCGTACTGTAAAAAGAACTAAATTTGCTAGGTACTTTTTTGAAGGAGCATTTCTTCTATAGCAAGGCGACTCTTGAACAATCATCGAATCGCTAGGTACTAATGGGCACATGAGCGGGTAAATTGGCAGCATGGATAATAATGCCATGCCACACAGAGCTCGTATGGTTATGAAATTTTTGGCAGAAAATAATGTTACATTAGTGCCTCTGCCATCAAAGTCTTCAGACCTAACCATAATTGAGCATGTGTGGTATCGGCTAGAATTTTTAGTGCGGTCAGACAAAATGCTCCTCAACTAATGGACGAGCTCTCAGGTCACTCAAACGTAAATTTTCCATATTGCAAAGCAACTATCCACCAGTTTATTAATAATATGCGATGGTTGAACATTAATAATATATTTAAATATTTATTAGTTACTGCAGTGCATAAAATCAAATGGACTGAAAAACCTTAATACTTATACAAAAAGCTGATAAGTCGGCAATATATAATTTACCCAACCAGAATCATACGGTTTCCACATTTGTTCATCATGCCCCAAAACACAAGGCTTTTCACATTTATTATATAAGCTTTAAACGTAATTTAAAAATTGACGCTCTGTAAATACAGTAATATAGTTATTTCTGTTCTCTCAATGCTTTTACTGTAACTGTATTAACTTTTTACTAGTCTAAATTCGTAGTGACTATTACTATTTGAGGAATAAGTGGAAGAGTAGCCGTGGATAAACTTTGCCCATTTATAACTTATGTTAGTTATAAATCAAGATGCTTATTATTATTTAAGTGATGTGAACAAAAGTTATAGGAACACTTACTTTGATCATGGTCAGTGATAGAGTGTCAATCCCTCTTAGAGGTCATTTTAAGGTCTTGTTTGAGGTCATCGACAAATTAGTTTCGTGATCCTTTTAAAATCATCTTAGAACCTTTTGTTTAAAAAAAAAACGGCTGTTAAGTTTTATATGGGATGTTCAGGTATTTTATAGACACTCTGTAAATATAGGCAAATTCGACGATGATTAACTGCAGGAAATGTTTACGTCTCTTTGTGTTGTGGGTCAGACGTAATACTGACAGACTGGAGAGGCATTAACATTTATATACTGAGTGACAAAAAAAGGGAAACAGCTACGTACGCTTATCCGATTTTAATAATTTTTGGCATATATGTTCAGTCTCCCTTAGTGGTAAAATGATTAAATTGTCTGCTTGATCCGTCAACTGACTGCAGAAGCTGCTTCAATGATGTGTTGAGGATCCACGATTTCTTATACACTCATTGACATGCCTGGGCATCGTGCTGATGAGGTGATATGCTGTTAGGGTATCTCATTCCAGGCTACTGAAACTTTGTGAGTGAGAGCTGCTGTGGAGGATGTTACAAATTCAAGAGCCTGTGCCTATAATGTCCTAGACATGTTAAATTGGAGATACTGCAGGCGATCGTAGTGGTCAAGGTAAACGGTTGATGCGATGTTGATCGACGAAGGCTAACGAAAATCCGGCAACATGCGGTCGGGTCGTACTGGTTGCATTTTGGTAATGAAGTCGTGCGGTGAAGGGCGTTTGTTGATCCTATGCCAGTGACGCGATATATTGACCACCAGCACTGCAACTAAGCTCTGGATGCGTTTGCATAATATCCGAGTGTCAATAGTTAAACGTCTCATGAAATAATTATGGATATGTTTCGAGCAATGACGATAATTACGTATTGACGTTAATAGCCGAGCATTGACGTAGATGCTCATTTCAGGCGGGTAATGTTGTTAGTATATTCATTTTAACGTTATACCTTTAGCAAAAAGACTAAAAAAGAATAAACAGCACAAAAACATTATCACAACCTGACACCTGGCGTTGATGTTATGTTCAACGTTAGAAAACGATTTGTTGCCATAATGTTTAGTTTCTGTCAATGTCTCTCGTAAATGGTAGGCATATTTCAGCAGAATTCAATACCAGTTTAAAAAAAAAACTTAATATCACTACAGGGTTTGTCCGGAAAGTAATAGGACTGACTCGATTTAAAATTCATTGTGCCAATCGTTACAATTCTTCAAAAACTTTCAAAATAGGCTCCTTCTGCATCGGTGCAGCGCTGCCAGCGCGACTTACAAGCATTGAAGGCGTCACGGAAGGCATTCTCCGGAATAGCCTTGAGAGCCGCGGTGCATGCTGCTTGGATCCCCTCTGTCGTCTCACAATGATTGCCTTTCATCGGCTTTTTTAGGCGAGGAAACAAAAAAAAGTCCAGGGGGGGCACATGGGCTGTAGGGCGGCTGCGGAAGCGTTGGGATGCCGGCCTTGGTCAGGTAGCTGTTCACAAGAATGGCCGTGTGAGCCGGGGCGTTGTCGTGGTGCAACTTCCAGTTGGCTGCGATGTCTTGTCGGACCCGACTGACCCTTCGTTTGAGTGTCCTGAGCACTTCCACGTAAAACTTGGCGTTGACGGTTTGTCCAGGAGGAACAAATTCATGGTGGACGGTACCTTTGATGTCAGAAAAGGCAATGAGTATCGTGTTCACTTTGGATTTGCTCATTCTACCCTTTTTTGGACGAGGAGACGCCGTCGTGTGCCACTCGGAAGATTGCCTCTTTGTCTCTGGATCACACTCAAAGATTCACGACTCGTCACCTGTGATTACGTTATTCAAAAATTGGGGGTCACTTTCATACATGTTCAAATTTTCTTGGCACACTTCCACTCGCCGCAATTTCTGGTCGTCCGTGAGCACTTTTGGCACCATCTTCGCGCACACCTTGCGCATGTTCAAATGCTGTGTCACAATATCATGAACCACAGATTTTGGTAAATTTAACATCTGGGCAATTAAACGAATATGTACTTAGTTGACGGTCTGAGTTCAAAACTTTGCGCACACGAGTCACATTATCGGTGTTTGTCGAAGTCGAAGGTCTTCCAGCACGGTCTTCATCAGCAACCTCTTTCCCGGCCCTCCAAAAAGGCCTGGTGCCACCGAAACACACCCCTTCTTGCTAAAGCAACACCTGGGTAAGCCTGCTTGATCATATCAATCGTCTCTGTCGCAGATTTACCGAGTTTCACACAGAATTTAATCGCGTACCTCTGCTCTAACGAACGCTACATTTTCGGCTTCCAGCACTCACAGAAACACGTCGCGCGAAAATGCGTGTTCTGACTCACCAAGTGCTCGGAGACAACTGACCAGCCGCTCATTCGTTAGCTAGGAACGCCCTCTACCGAATCCAGTCGGTGCGCGCACGCTCCGAAGTACAGTCATGGCGGAAGAAAATGAGTCCTATTACTTTCCGGACAAACCCTGTACACATTGTGTACAACATAACTTTACATTCCACTATAGCATCGTTGGCCGCTGCTTAATGGAATATTTCATGGCCAACAGCTAGCTTCTTTTGTTATGATTTTATTAACATTGCTCAATTTGGGTGAGAATTCACGATATTGTCCGTCCATTAAAGTCAATGCCTAGATTATCGTCATTGCCCATAACACATATACTAGTTTCATAAGACTAGTCTCGTATCTTGACGAATACAGAAAAAAAGGTATTCTGGCTCTATTTAAGTGCCGTGGAGTGCATTTTTTATCTAATGGACTGAATATGTTCAAGTGATATCAAAGTTATAATAATGTCGCACTATTCTATATGTTATTCAGAAAAATATGACGATATTTCTAGAGTACAAATTAATCCAAAAATAACAAAAATGACTAATATAAATACACATAGGTTCTAAAACTTACCTTTACCAAGATATAAGGTGCTGTAAATTCCAGACTGAATAAGGCTAAAACACTAATATTGTTCGAACAACGAGATGATACGCGGATGACACTCCACTGCTTTATTTCTCTCACCCTGAGGATCTCCAGAATGTAATTATGAAAATGCTGCAAATAGAGGCAATCTATTTGCAGCTACTCAGCCAATAACCTAACCATTTATAGTTCTAAATCTTTTACTGTGATGTTTTGTTCAAGCCTCAGAAAGTTTCAAGTGCCTGGGTGTATTAATCTATGAAAATGTGCAGCTTCGTGAACATTTGATTAACCTCTTACAAATAACATATCCGTAACACATCTTAATTAACAACGTCCCTTCATAGTTCATCTTTTTTTAAAATGTCCTTCTCATAAACTGCATGCGTTTTGTACATGGTGGTCAACTAAGTCTGCGAGGTACAGTATCTGGGAACCTATCCATTCAAAGGTTTCCGTAAGAAACACCCTGTATCGTCGAGCCGATTTTAAAAAACTTGGGCTAGTTGAAAAGTAATATTCTTGGGCTACATATATTATAATATTTGAAGTTTTGCTGGTTTCACGTGTGGCCACTAGATGGCTTTTTTGACATTCCGTCAGAAATCGTTAATTTTCTCAAGAACATTAAATGCACTGGTATGATTTTCTAAATGATGTCTAAACAAGCTCACTAAGACCGCATCTCGATATCTTGTTCCTAGCCTAAAATTTAGGCTAAAGAAAATTTCATACGGAAACCTCTTATATTTTTATTTTTTTAACTAATTTTTCTGGTATTTCATTTTATTATCAAGTTGTGGTCCTAAAAAAGACCGATTTGAAAAAGAGAGGTTTTTAGTCCCTCCTGAATGCTCGAATATGGTTTTTCATATCCTTTTAGGTTGCAGGTCGTGTCGGAAACACCATGTCCTTCAAAGGCTTTAAATAAAATTTCTCCATTTTCCCGTACGATGCCTAACATCCAATAGCAATAGTCCAATCTCCGATCAAAGTCTTTCTCTTTCAAGGCCTAATGTAAAACGACATGATATTCTAAAAATAATTAAAAAAGGTCTAATTCAACTAAATCCACATATTTTGATGGCCATTAGAACTTACCTATGGTGCTTCAAAACATTTTGAACCATTGTTCGTGGTATGCCCAACTCAAGGGATGTCCTTGTGCTAACATGAGGATTTCTTTCAACATACCCCAGTATAATATTTTCGTGTGTTCTTCCAGTTCTATGCCATTGAAGCGTAGGCTAAAGACTACCATTAGCTCGTAAGCTCGCCATTAATCGGGGAAGAACTCTCACATCGCAAAGACGTGGATTTGAATATATATGCTCTTTTTTCTACTGCGGCATTCAGGAGGCATTCAAAATAAATTGCAAACATATCAACAGCTTCATCGTTCGTGGAACGCATTTGCTAAGCACAAAAATTGCTCAAATTAACGCGAAACTATTGACAATTTGAGGATTATTCATCATTTGATTAGGTATTTGTTTTATTACATTCCATAGCCTGCTTCTATTGAGTGTCTTTTTCGTATATACCCATAGTGAATAAATGCATTTAAACAAAAAATATGACTTTTGTCATTAGCACTACTTAGCGGTATTTTCTAATATTTTCAAAAAGGGTGATTTTATTTTTATGAATAACAAATAATTACAGAAAGATTAGCTTAAAAAATAAGAATTCAAGGGATTTCCGTAAAAAATTTGCCCTAATTTTAGGTCAGGAACAAGATTTCAAGATACGGATTTGCAAGCTTATTTAGACAACATTTAGCTACTTTTCCATAAGAAAATCAGACCAATGTATTTAATTTTTCTTAGAAAATTAACCATTTTTGTCGGAATGTCGAAAAAAGCCTTCTAGCGGCCACATGTGGAGCTGACAAATCTTTAAATATAACATTCGTAGCCCAAAAATGGCTCTTTTCAACCAGCCTAAGCCTGCTAAAATCGGCTCGGTCGTTTCGAAAATACAGGGTGTTCTTTACGAAACCGTTGAATACCCCCCACGACTTTATTTTTAGAGATACAGCAAACATTGTCAAACAAAAAAAGTGCACATCATCCGAGGCCTTGAGGATCAGGTACTTTTTTGTTAGGTTAGTATAGCGGAATTCGCAGAGACATCACTATTTTGATTCAAGTTTGCAGTTACGCCCCCTTAGCGACCATTTCAGAAACTTTGAATTTTGGTTTCTTTTGGACGTTTTAGTGAGAATTTTTTTGCAGCAAACCCAGATAGGTTCCTAGATACAGTACCCAGCATTCTCGGCCACCCTGTACAAAAGCTTGGATTATACGAGTAGAACAAAAAGTCGGCCTCTATGTAGTTTTAGAAAACATTTGAAAGCTCTACTACTTAATGAGACTTTTTACATGCGTTTCCTCCAGCATTTACTTATTTGCTATAGTTCATTATCGAAACTGTTGACAGCAAGCCTTTATTGTCATGTGCTCCTCTGGAAATTCATAAAATTCATCTAAAAGAGTCATGCTGGGAATGACCGTTTGAGTAATATTTTATTATATTTACTAAAATGCATATTATGCATTTTCAAACCCCCATTCAACATTGGAAACACAAATCAAACGCTTAGTTTAATGAAATCTTAGTTTAAGAGGCGCTCCTAGACCAATTAGAAATCAAGTGGTATATAGAAAACCTAATGTGATCAAAAGCATAGGTACAGTTTAAAATGCAGAGGTGATCTAATTTGCTCCATGATTAGATACATAACATTCAAACATAAAAATTATGGTAAACGAATTTTGCTGACATAAGCCTACAGGCAGTTGTGTGCGAGGATTATAGAGATACCTAACATAGCAACCGACTACATGTTTCAAAATTAATTGCCACATTTTGAGTATTTACTATTATATAATATAATATCTCAATGGCTTCCGAAAAAAATTATTTTGATTTGTGCGTGTAATTTCGAAAAAGTCTGTAACGAGATACCAGTTTGAGCCTTGATAATAATATTGTGTGCTTGTAACGACAGTAAGCTGCTTTATGATTTTTGACGTATCTTTCAAGCGATATCTATAAAAAATCAGGCTTTAGCGCTGTAGTGTCGTTTGACGCGCACAATAATAGCAACAGTGTGATTTAAAAAAAAACATCATTGATATTATCGTTTTATGATTTACTATCGCTGGATGCGAAGGGCAAGCAATAGTACAAACCTTAAAATGCAAGTGGCACCTCAAGATGCGGCAACATCGTCACACATTTTGCCGGCATACAAAGGAAGCAGACATGCACCGTTTGCTTCCGTCAGCTGCGGTGCAGATAATGGAAAGGAGGCGAGTTGGGAACTGTTGAAAATTCCAGGATTACGAAAGATTATAAGGAAAAAAAGGTAATGTGGGTTTGGTGGTAGCAAAAAAAACAAAAACACGGACGTAAACAAGTGGTTTTACGTGATGATTGTTAAATACTCAATCCGTCGGAAAGTGCACTCCTTTTATTTGGGAAGAGAAATACCGACAATGAAAAACCTACAGCACGTTTTGAATACTGACGATAGTCTACCCAAAATATCCCAGCGTATTTTACTAAGAACTTTATGAGAAATTAATATCAAATATTTGAAGGAAAAAAGGGATAGCGCATTGATAAAAAGAGACATCATAATAACCTAGCACATTGAATGCGAGTATCTGAAAACAATTCGTAGTATTCGCGTAGTGAGAAGACAAGATTTCTTATTTGGATGAGGCATTGTTGAATGAAGGTCACACAGTTTCTTAATATTCGCAAGATCTAAACATCTCGTAGACAAGAGTATTGTTATGTATTAAGGACAGGTTTTCAACGCCCTACACAAGTCATGAGTCACGAATAACTGGAAATTATCATGAAGATATGAACGCACAAGTTTTTGAAGATTGGTTCAAAGCAGTGTAACCAAAATTAAAACCAGATTCTGTAATTGTCATAGATGTGCTTCATGTCACAGTCGACGTACATAAAATCTGTCCACCTTAAAATGGAGAAAGTTAGAGATTTATAATGACTAGTGTCTATACCATGCGGCCTATTGATGCTCAAAGCTTAGTTGATGTAAGTCGTTCGCACAAGGGTAGGTACCCGAGATTAGTCGTAGATGAAATAGCAAAGGAAAAAGAATTTATGGTTTTGAGACTACCTCTGTATCACTGCAAATTCAACCCAATCGAGGTGATATGGGCTCAAATAAAAAACAAGTTAACGCGTAAGAATACCACTTTTAAAATCACGGATGTTTGTGTCCTTTTGGAAGAGGTCGTCAAGGGTGTAACTGGTGAACGTGGCAGAATTGCGTAAGGCATGTAGAAGAGGAAAAAATTTGGCAATTGGACCATTCCATAGAGCAGATAACAGAACAAGTGATAATTGACTTAAATGAAGATAATGATAGAGCCAGCACTGACAGTGACAGTTCCTGCTCGAATACCGGTCATAAAACCGCAGCGCAGCTGACTACCATATGTTCAATTGAATATTTATTTATTTATTGATTAATTTATTTATTTATATTTGCACCTATTTACGTTATATATTATTCATAGCCGTTTTATATTTGTTTTTGATTTTTAAATACTTAAACAGAATTTATCGTTTAATTTTTGTGTGTCTTCCAGTTTCTGAACTTTCTATTTTTGTAATTTGTATTTTTAAGTTTTAGAGAATCATCATATTTATCTTTCATTTTGTTGAAAATGAATGAAGGGTGGAGGGAGGGACGGGACTCGATATGCATCCATCTCCCCGTGATTAGTCCTGGGTAGCCCGAACATGGGCTAGCTGGGAACTATTTCTAACAAATTAATCTATTTTCTCTTATATTAATCAGGTAAAGGTCGCTGCTCTAGCTATTTCTGTTTAATGATGACAAGTGGTGCAAAATGTTGAAATACAATCTACTTTTTAACCTTTTCCGAAGTGAAAATCGTTTCGCCACTGTGGGCAGTCTCTCTTCAAAGAAGTCGGCAATATTACTCGCATTCCTTTGCTGTCAACAGCTTTGGTAATGCACTTCAAGACATGTTTAGATTGGAATCAGTTTCTTACGCATTTTACTCATTTCAGTTATGTGTAATATAGCTGTACCTCTTTACCATCAGATATGTTTATGCAGTAAATGGTTAACTATAAGAACAGCTGTTATAGCTAAACTTCGCCATTAAGCTGCTCTCTGGTTGTACTCGTATTATAGGTAATACAAGTATTAGCTGTAACTTGTTTTCATAAAAGACGGTTTATTATTATACATTACACACTACACAAAGACCTATAGTGGCACATCTGAAGCTGATGTTGCAACACATCAGGGCCATGGCACTTAGCTCAAGTAGCTTGACGTTTAGGAAGCACAAACAGCAACTACAAGTGAACATATAGTGAATGATCGCGAGTTCCAAAGTGACAAGTATGCGATAAGATCGCTATCAATGTCATTTTGCAGTTACATAATATGGATGCGGATTGACGTATTTTATACGCATCTACAAAGTTTTAAGTCAAAACATCTTAACATAGTCCAAAGATATAATTTTTTTTTCGATGTCGAAATTGTTACCTCAACACCCAGTACCTTGGTTACAGGGGCATTTTGCGACATACGTTATTTTTGGACCTACTTTTTGCTTCGAATAGGATTGTCATAATTCTTTGAGTTTCCCTGAACTCAAGCAGCACACACTGGTCGCGCCGACATCAGCTACAGACTTGAGGTCATATTACCGACGTCGACCTAAGGTCGACCAATATTTACACGAAAATGGTCAGACAAAATTTGGTCGACCCGACGTTGCACTTCTGACTAACCAAGCTTCAGTTTCAAACCTATATCTACATCGACAACACTTTTACGCTGTCAAAATAACGAGATTTTCATTATTTTTATCTACAGATTTCTAGATTATACTCCTTTTTTAATCGCACTACATTGTCTGGCTAAATATATGTTTATATTTCTGTTTGTTGTACAGTTTTAAGCTACATTATGAAGGAATGCAACATAAAAACTAATAAATAAAGAGGGTGAGAAAAAGGCTCCGACAAAAAAAAAACATTAAGAGGGGCCTATTTCTAATAAAAACTCCACCATCCTATAAGACCGTAACTCCTCTTGTAAAACTATTTCACAAAATCGGGTAGTGGGCCGCAGAATTCCTACACCCAAGCACCGGAAATAGCCCCAAGTCACCTTCAGTTTTCGCATTTACGGTCAAGAGAAATTATAAAAATTGACCTCCAATGAGATGGAGTAGGGTACGATTTACCACAAAATTATTAGACCAGGAAAAGTGTTTTATTACTAAAAATAAAAATCGATATTTTTAAAAACGGCTATAAAATTATTATTCTTAATAAGAAAAACGTTGTAATAGTTCACTTTATCAAGATGTAGTTAATTTTTAGTCGACCATAGGAAGAAATTGTAACATGTTTAATAGTTCTTATGTTTGTACATTTGAGAAAACCACATTTTACGGACCGCCCCTATATGTCAGCCTTATAGAGGGGGCAAGAATATGTATCTAAAAAGGTTTATGATTGCTCGACTCTCTAGCCATTTTACCTATTGAAAACAGTGTAACCAAAGAGAATGATGATGAGGCAATTTCTCAGTTTGCAGAAAACGAAGCAAGGATCCCAAATAAAAAACTGGTTTTTAACAACGGCACATTTTGTTAAATTCGTGCACGTAAAAAAATCAGAAAATATCATTTGAACACCTTTTTATACTATGTTTCAAATACTTATATGAAAACAAAGTATAAACAATCATGTAGGCCTATAGAAAGATACGAAACCGTTACTCAATGGAAACCATGGTCTACTATAAGTTTAAGCATATGCGGTTTTGATTGTCCTAACAAATTCGAATAGGTTAGGAGCCAGGTCTATATGTTTACATTGTACTGTTTGTCGCCAAAGTTGCGTAGTTTCAGTGCATACTTTTAAGTCATTTTTCTACCAATGCCTACCAAAGTAACAGCATTGTACCAACAAAATAATAATATTTAGAGATGAGAAGATCTACCTTCACTATGCTTGTGCCGCTCTTTGCAAATTACGAAAGAAGTACCATGTCTTGGAATCGTCTAACACCACAATTACTTTCAAGCACCCGCACTTTTCAAAAGTAACATTATATACAAATGACAGATAAAATTCACTTATGTCAATTGTACTTTGATCCTCACTGCCGACTATGAGGATTAGGAGACAATCCATTCTTACACCGGCTCCTTCTACCGAGCCTGACTTGAGGGGGTTTGTTTATTCTTTATGCCCAAATAATGGTTTTATTTTGAACGTACACATTTTTGAATTGTGAATTGTGTCGATCCTGTTCAGGATCGAATCCAGATCGGTCCTTACGGCGCTTCATTTTAGGTCAAAATGAAAGTCAGTATCGCCAAAAATTCTGCAACATTGCATCACTGATTCGCTTGACAACACCGCATCTTGTACATTTCAAGGCAATTTTTCCTCCTCAATGATCAGAGTTGAGCGATTTTGATCAGTTCCCATCTAGCGCTCGTAGCGGAGTGTCATCCTGCTTTGAAATTGTTTTCACCTGTGTACACACAGGCAGTGATACTTTGTATTGCATAAGGGAATTTGTTAATTTTCAACACCGAGTGGTCGGAAAATGTAACTTTAACTCAGGATATGTTTTATCACCATCGGTGGGAATCAAAGATAATTCTAAAATAAATTAAAACACTGAGTCGCATCAAACTTGAAATTTATAATTCTGATCACAATGAAAACCAAATATTAAATTTAATGTCGAATAGACCTTCTATTTGGGTTTGACAGTAAGCTAACCTATTCTAGAAGCCTGTGCGAACATTTTCTGGTGTAACATATTGGCAATGTGGCAGATTGAACGACCTTCTGCGTCACCGTCGCTACGCCATGTGGTGATGACCTTCGCTGACCAGCAGGCTTCTATCTTTTTCTAGCGTAGACACTTACCGCGCTTCTCTCTGGTACACATTAAACTCAAGCAGTCAGACAAATTTGGTTTTCTCTGTATAACTGGTATCAAATAGGGTAACGTTGGTATAGTCCCTATTTATGGTGACCACTATCATGAAACAAATCGAAATGCTGACGTCGACTTTTCGACGCCGATTCGACGTTGGCATTGGTGGCGCTGGTATTAAATAGCAAAATACTTCCACTTTCGACCATACGTTTATTTATATAGCACTTTCGTACCAATTTCATAGTCATAATATAATAGTAATAAATTTCCCCATTAATATACAACATGGTTTTAAATTTCAATCCAAAAAAAGATATCCTTGTGTGTGTGTAAAGAGATAAATACCTAAGTTTACTGAATTAAAATAAATGTTTGTTACCAAAATAAATAACCATATTTTATACAGAGTATGCGACGTTGTGTAGTATAAATTTCAAGTATTATATCATAGTATTATATGTTACTACGTTGTAATCTGGAATTTCCCTCAACCAAATTTTGGGTTCTCTTTTGAATTTAATGTTATTTTATTTTTTAGTTTTTGCTCATATGTTATTATAAAATAGTGGAGCCTGATAGATAAATGATTTTAGCATTATATCTTTCGTTGGGGTAAAGTTCAGATGGAAATAACACCAATTCTATTAGCGACTTATTGCATACGTATAAATATGGTATAAAGTTCATCGCTAGTCAAATTTAATATTGTTTGGGCTGCGTGGGTGTATTAAGGAGTTCTATATATTTATATATTGTTCCAAATCTACAGTTGATTCCGGTCACGTGCCTAAATTCCTTGCTTGGGATTCCTTTAATTAAACTTTTGTACTTTATGGTTTTATTTGCTCGTCGATAGCTTGTGCCCTTAGCCCCACAAATAAGGCCAACCTTTAAGGGGTGTAAAAAGGAGATGTAATTACTTGTGATTTTGAACTTTAAAATTGGTTCATAAAATTGTTTCCGTGCTTTATGCGTAAGCGGGAGAGTATTTTGTTTCACTGAAGTTTTTGAATTCATGTGAACAGGGCATTTACAGGTGCTTTACGATGTGAACCCGGCAAAAGTCTAAAGGTCTATATTGTTACCATATTTGCAAAAGGACTTGAAGTTTGGCCCGATGACGGTGATTGAAAAATTTAGCGGTTAGCTGTCTGGTCTAAAAATTGAACATTATACAAGACATTCCATTTTAAATAAGCAAGATGGTATCTACTTCTGATACAATCGTAAGTCCCAATATTATGAAAGTACTTTACCCGAATTGCTCTCCTCAGTTATACTGTAACCTCAAATTTTTATAATTGGTTTACGACAATTTTTCAAATTATCTACAGCTGCAATTCTACGTGTGACGCCCTGTATCAAGAATAACTCCAAATGGAAGAACGAATTATGGCAGTTTGAGAGATACTGAGTCGGTGTACTTGACTCGATTTTTTATAACGTACTAACCATTAAGTGTAATAGGTGTGTGCGAGAGAGCAGCATCGATTTAATTTCCTGGTGGAGAGAGCAATTACGTAAATCCCGGAAACCGTTAATTCATCAAGCCATACATCACGCGCAAGAGGGATGTGTACGCGAACAAGAAAAATCGTTTCAGATACAAGAATAGATTGTAAATGTGCAACGGTGCACGAGCAACCGAATCGTACAATCTTGGTAAAACTTGGTTAAATCAAAGGGTCGAGGAATAGCGCTTGAAAAAAAATCATAGGATGAAGCAAATTATGCTAAGACTATATGGGATACTGAGTATCAAAGATCCGTAGTAATAGAAATATATGGGAACTCCACAAAAATTTTGCAAATTACACTCTTTTAATTCGAAAAGTCAAGATTTAGATGGTCTATGCCGTCATCATCAGAAGCTGAAAACAAATTTAGAAAGTAGCAACTATAAACAATTAAGTGATGTTTCATTACTTACTAAGTCGACGAGATTGTTGTCGAATTGTTCTTAAAAGGAGGATGATGAGACAACATAGTAAAATGATCAAAGAACTGGTTACATGAGGTTCATTTAGAAAAATCACTAAAAAGTCATAGCTATGTTTGAAAAAAAACACTAACGGATTTAAAAGAAGGTTAATTATTTTTTGAAGTTTTTAAATCATCTTTTTGGAACTTCTACATCTTCAACACGTGCTCAGCAGGCCGACGTGTGAAGTTGACATTATTGATTTATGATCAATTGTAACGAGATCACCTCGTTACCTGACTTGCCTACCAAATAGGAATTACGTGTGGTATTAAGAGAAGCGTTTGTCAACGTCCAAGATGTTGATTGTGACAAATCAGTGTTAGGAGATATGTGAAATCTTTCCAATTTTCAGTTCAACAAATATGAATAAATGACGCTAAGTTGATTGACATCAGCCTTTTTGTTCACACAATTGTCTGTCATAAAAATGTGAGACATTTCTAGAAGCAAATATTCAGATATATGGTATGTTTGAAGCCAAAGCACATCTTTCTGGATGCAATAAGGAATCGCTTTTATGAAGTAAGAAGGAGTTGCTCTTACTGCGTTTTCCTTTTCTTGTTTCGTTGGTTAATGAATTAAATTAAGGATGCTCATTCCCTAAGAACATTTTGGCTACGACGGCAACTTTTATGTCACGACAATAATAGAGATAATATTCTATCGCTGCCTAAATAGTGAGCCGTTCTAGAACACACGAATGCAGTGCCAAGTTTCTCCGTCACAAATCGAGTAATTTCCTGCTTGGTCAAGCTTTCCCCGTCCTGTGTAATTATATTATTCTAATTAACACAGCTTTACTGTCAACGATCGTCGCCTACTAGTAAATGAGCTGTCAGATCTAGGAAATTTATGCTCTTACAAGAAGGAGCTAGAGAAGTGAAGAGAAAAGGAAGGAGGATTATCCCAAACCAAACAGAGAGCGTTTCGGCATCACAAATGTCATATTAGTGAAACGTTGATACTAACCTTATATTGACATTTATCACATACTAATCGTTAACCTGAACGTTAAATATGGTTAACAATAATGCTTTCGTATGTGGATATTTGTTATGAGCAAACACAAATATTGCATACGTAAGCCTTAATGGTAATAATCCATTGACTTCTTATGGCTTAAATGCCAATATTAACGTTTAAGTTTGAGACAGCTAAGACTCTATTAGTTTTGGCAATTACAAATATCGCATACGTAAACTTTAACAAGGTGACTTCCTTAAAGTACAATTGACAATTGTTAGTTAGTTCGGCAATAGCAGTAGGTATTTGAGAGAATGTTAAGAGTATTAAAGTTGGAAAGTACCATGTGCTATCTTACGAGTACATCATCACTTCTGTTCATATGGTTCAGATTATGTTGTTCTGATTTCGCTGTCCAGATTTGAAACAGATCAGAGAACGGATATCGAAATGGTCGGTGTTACGCTTGCTTAGCAGACCGATATTTTCAGGCCTCTCTGTCGTCGATGGGTAATGTATGATCAGCTCCTTTTGTCTATACGCTCATCTTAACATCCTTTGGTATACACGTTCGTAACATAGTCTGTTTCGTGGAGAAACAATTTTACAAAAGAAGAATGGGTCTTCAATCAACGCGCCATTTTTATGCTTAGCAAGCACAGTAAAACCCTCATAAAACTTCTCCAAACAGAGACCGAACCGTATTTGTCACTGTCTCTCAATTGTCAGGACGGAGAGATAATGTAAGTTTTTATAGTCTGGCGACATTAAAACCGATCATCTATAAACAGAATGGACACAGAGTCGTAGATTCTGAATTTTGAGCACCACTCTTAGTACCATACTTGATGGTTTTAGGAAGAAAAACCCTTTCTTGGGAGATATATTGCTCATATTCGAAAATCACGTCTCTGATATGTAGAAAAATGTCAAATTTTGAACAAAAATAGAAACTTTCCGTAAACCTACAGTATGCAACTACTGTTGATGGAACAGATGACATGATTTTTCTGTGTTCTAGTTTTCCCCAAGAACAATGTTGGCAACTTTTTTAGTGTCATAATCCATAGACTCTTTGGTCCAATTTTCGAAGTCTCTGCATACCTGCTTAAATGATTCATCATTACTATATTTTGACTTTCGACGCCAACTGGGGAAGATAAATCATGAAACATTTTGCAAAATGGATGTTGTTGGGTGTTACATAATATATACATCGCAAAAAGCGATGTCACTTATTACAGTCTATCAGCGACTAGTGAAAAGAAATAGACCTTCTTCTGGTAGATTAGAAATTCTTGATATATAGGCATCGACAGAGTTAAAATGATAAACAGAAGTCCGGCGAGTCCGTCTTGCATGTCTTGAATGTGAAAATGTTATGAAGGGAAACTCTCCTGTTATACCAAATAAAAACGACATTTGATGTGATAGCGCCAGTCAGTCGAATTGGCTTCTATTCAGGATTGCAGCCAAAGTCTTACCTGAGCATTACTCAAAGTTTGTGCGAAATCTCTCCAGCGCTTCTACATCTTAAGGTTAGCAGATAAGCATATCATTCCGAAGAAAGCTAAATGCCTAGCTAAAATGATATAGGACCTCAAAAAAAACCTAATTGGACTATTTTTTCTAAAAATGCCATTAGCCCAAACGTCTACAGAGGGAGGTGGCAGCTGTCCTCTTTCTCTCAAGCCCGACAGAAGCTGATGAAGAGAACATTTATGATAAAAGTTAAATTAATACACAGCTGTTTATGTGCATATTTCGCCTAAAGCCGAATATTATGTTACATGGAGGATTAGTTAAAACCTACGTTGGAGTTTAACATAACATTACTTAAAGCATTATATACTATACTTATAGTTTAAATGGTTTTATTTTAATAAAATTTTCTATAAGTACTTAATGAAGCATGATAAAAATTTCAAAATGATTGCACTGCTTTAAAGCCCTTTGACCTTTAATAATGTGTGGATGCACCCTGATGTGCTACGCATTCTCCAACGCGCCTAGGCATGCTTCTGATCAGGTAGTCAATGTCCTCCTGTGGACTCTTGCAACATGTGGTCGGGCATTATCTTGTTGGAAAGTTGGATCTGCCAGGGTGTCAAGATAGGGTAAAAGATGGGGTTCTAGAACTTCGTGCATATAACGCTGCGCGTTCATATTACCTCTGATGAAGATTGAAGGTGACCTGGAACCATAAGCTATAGCACCCCAAAGCATAACTCCAGCAGTGTGATGAACATGTCTTTCAACAAAAAACTGTGGATTCCTCCTTTCAGCACGGCGCCTTCTAACCCTGGCACGACCATCGTGCATGCCTAAACAAAATCGAGACTCGTCACTAAAGACAATACTGTTCCATTCCTGATCCCAGAGTGGCCGTTGTCTGCACCACTCAAGGCGATTACGTCGGTGTAAGGGGTAGAAGGCGACGTGGTGGAAGGAGGAATCTACAGTTTTTTGTTGAAAGACATGTTCATCACACTGTTGGAGTTATGGTTTGGGATGCTATAGCTTATGGTTCCAGGTCACCTTTAATCTTCATCAGAGGTAACATGAATGCGCAGCGTTATATACACGAAGTTCTAGAACCCCATCTTTTACCCTATCTTGACACCCTGGCAGATCCAACTTTCCAACAAGATAATGCCCAACCACATGTTGCAAGAGTCACAATAGACTTCTTTCAACATAATGATGTCACATTGTTACCATGGCCACCAAGATCTCCCGACTTATCCCAAATTGAGCACGTGTGGGATATGATGGGTAGGAGATTGCTCAACTTGCAACGTCCTCCTCAGACTCTAAAAGCACTTCGAGAGGAGTTGGTGGTTGCCTGGAATGAGATACCACAGGAGGACATTGACCACCTTATCAGAAGTATGCCTAGGCGCGTTGGAGAATGCGTAGCACATCCAGGGTGCATCCACACATTATTAAAGGTCAAAAGGCTTTAAAGCAGTGCAATCATTTTGAAATTTTTATCATTTACTTATTATGCTTCATTCATTCATTAAGTACTTATACAAAATTTTATTAAAATAAAACCATTAAAACTGGGTGTACGGATTTATATGTCACTTAGTATATGTATCGGGCGACCAGATTTGTTCCTGATTTAGTCGATGGAAGATTTTAAAATACATTACACATTAATATTGCTACTTCTTCTCCTCTGTATGTGGACATAATTGGAATTTCAGTCTGATGTTTCGTTTCTCTGTTTATTGAAATTTGTACCGGTTTCGACATCTTATTATAACCCTTGAATAATATAAATGAATTTCCGATCTTACATCAATCTGTAACATGCTATCATATATGATATTATGTGATATGTGATAATGTTGGCATGCAGTAACTTTTGAAATCAGAAATAAATCAATTCGCCTATGCAAAAATAGACAGAAGAAAGGGAGGAAAATGACTGAAAAGTTAAAAATTGGCAATGAGTATGTCCAACTTATTTTTAAATAACATTTCAAATAAAGTCGGAAAAATTAAAAATGTCTTGGAAAAATTATTTTTTTCTGTCTATCTGCACTTTCGAAAAAATAAATAAATATGCAATTTTGCCCTATTTAATCGATCTCGTACATCTTACCGATTCAGTGCTTACAATGGAAAAATACAGCAAATTAATTTTTAAAAGCATTTTAGAAGCAAACCAGGCACATATCCTACAAGTTCTATATTTTTTTTGCTTATACGACGAACTTACTAGTACGTTTTAGAACAGTTGGAGAAAACTATGAGAAACAACAGAATATATTGACAACGATATTGCTTCAGCGGTTAATATTGTATGCTATATCCCCGTATATATCCCACTTCTCCATGTAAGCTGGCTTATAAGAATATAACTAAAACATGTAAGGTATTCCATTTAAAGAAATACATGATTGTGTTGCCATGCCGTTATGAATTATCATATAGGGAGAGGTACATTATTTCAAGTAGGAAACGTATAGTTACCCACAACTTTCTTTCTAATTATCGTTGATAATAATGGAGTCATTGACCGATTGCACACAAAAATTCACCCTGTATGTCTAAGTTATTGCAGCAACTACGTCTCTGGATAGCCTGTCAACCCGACAAAAAAGCAGAAAGTATAAGTACTGTTTGTGATACAGCAATCTCAATATGCATGTGAATTCTCCGATCATCCCCGTATGAATGGGTAAGACACATAATTGCAAATAGAAAAAATATATCAATAGTATATATATATATCAATATAGTAGATTAGCTTGGCTTGACTTCCATCAGAAATCGTTAGAAGCTTCTCCCTTTCCGTTTTAAGCTGGGTATGTCCATGCCATGTCCATTGAGATTTACAACATAATAAATTAAGAAAGAAAAATAAAAAATAGCCTAAAGCGATTCTCTATCAGCCTCCTGCGGAGCTTTTTGTTCGTTGTGAAAGAGCAGTGTTTATATGTTGAGGCAAAAAAATACTAGAGAACCTGTAGAAGTTCTTGGGAAGCCCTACTTTCCAATATCCTTCTGATTGTAACTGATTTCTCTCATTTTTACCTCCAGTTTCCATTAGCGAAGAAGTATTGTAATCGCAAAGACTTAAAAAATGAGGTGTAATGTTTTTTTGCTGGTTGGTCTGACTGTCGATCTATCGCTAATCCTTGGCCCTTCTATAGCTCGAAGAGTACCGCTCGGATTTTGATAAAATTTTTATAAAAGGCTACTTTTATGTCAAGGAAGAAGCAACACATTTGCAGATTTTGAACATTCATGAAGTTATGACTGTTATTGTTAAAAAAACGCACGATCGTGGAAATCTTATTTTATAGGTAGATAATTGGAAGGGATTACAAGGAACGGGAGAGGGTATATGAGTAATTAATTTTTTTGGCGTTGTATATTCTTACACTTCAAACCCCTGTAACTGTACGCGCACCTATTAAACATACATGGTATACATATTTTCATTACCTGTGTCGAGCGCAAAGGAAACAGACAGTAAACCTGTCATGAAATGGCTAGCGATACTTACTCATCGCAACAACCCAATTTTGCTGAGCATAGCCTCTTATGGACTGATAAGGGCGTTCCATGGGAGGTGCAGAGTCAACCTACTTGACATTTCTAAGGGCTGGAACGCCGATGTAGGTATGTACATGGCACTCAGTGGACACAAGCGTTTTGCAATAAAACTCGTGTCGTGGGAATAGCATTGTATCGAATCTGCATTGTCAGAGTAACTGTAGCGGAAAAATTACCAACTCAACGCTACTAAATATATTATTGAGAATGCTGGCACATCAAAAGTCTAACTGTTGTTATATCCATTTCGATAATGACTGAAATATTACGACGTTCCATAATACCTACAGTGCTTTTCAAAGAGGTCCTCCATAATCATTTTTTGAACGTGTCAGATGAGTAAGTTGCATTTTGGGGAGATGAAATTTACGGATGATTACTATACTTTGACGTAAAAGTGGTAGCTATAAATTTCATGATGGCGGCCAGGCGTCATGTTTGCACATTTTTGTGAATAAAATGAGGGTTCATGTGATACCTTATTCTGAAGCTCCTTATAAGTAATCTATAACCACAGAATGTAGAAAGCCATCTTTCAAAATGCGGCGAACCTGCAGGCTGACAAATTTGAGCGTTTCTACGAGTATAATATGGTTACTTCTAATTCAATAACTAATCTTCAAAACGCTGTTGGTAGTATGTTACATCAATCCTCCTCTCCTACAATGGTCTATCGGAAAAAATCTGACAAAAAATTAGCTACGAACATGTATGACGAAAAAATTAAAGGAATCAAGATAGTCAATTAAGCTCATACAATTAAAATTTGTATATTCAGCATGATTTTTTGTGCCTATACCCTATTATTGGGGCTCTTTAGGATATAGCTCCCTGAGAAAACAAGCAACCACTCGCTCTTCTAAAAATTTAGAGGCAGGTATGCCTTTACATAAAGTTATCGCTTGCTCTTCCCATGAGAAAAAAGGCTGCAGGTGCAGATGATCGGACTATGTGACCGACGGTCCACATCCAGTCGAGGAGCGGAGGCCGACTGCTACACTCATCCCAGCTAAGAACTGTCACTCGTGTTAGTGTTGCAAGAATGAATATACAGCACGCGTATTCTGTATCCTCTAAGAATGAAATTTCTTTCTATAAACTGTCTATCGCACTTTACCCTATTGTGTAAGGTGTTTCGGCAGCGATCGGGTTGCACGAAGGCATTGTTCGGTATAAAGGAATAGAAAGACTATATTACATCTTTCTATTATTCTTGTCTCTTCTTAACACACGCGTACTTACTGCATCTTTGTCGGCAGTCGGCATGTTGTCTACATTTCTTAAAGGGGTTATGTATATGTTAATAACAACGACGTTTAATAATAAACATCTACAAGTGAATGCCATGGGTCAGTCTCAGTTTGATATCAAACTACTTAATTTTCAAATAACATTTTCCAGATAAACGAGTTTTTAAGACTCATCCTTAACAATGGACTTTGGAGAAGAGCATCCCACAATTTTTGGACCACAATTCAAACATGGTGACGGTGATGCTAGACAAAATGCGATATGTTGGGAGAATCTAGTACAATCATTGAATTCGATGGAATTTGGGCTTAGGAGTTTGGAGAAATGGAAAACGGTTTGGTTTTTAAATCATGACCGTATATATTTATCTATATCGCTCTTGTTGCACAAATTATAGACAGTAGTTTACAACTTAGGTTTACTATATACAACTGGAAAAAACTTTTGATTATTCTAAAGTTCTTTGAGAATTTGTATTTTAAACCTTCAAAGCACAAACCAGCTTCAGCAGCTTACCAAAATGATTAAAATTATATATTATGTCAGTTTTTCATTTAAAAAGGTACAAATATATGTACTTTGAAATACTTAAAGAATGAATGTGGGTGTTTATTAATGTTTAGTGTTGGACTGTGCTATGTCAATAATTTATCATTTTTATATATTGCTTCAGGCTGTTGGTAGATGGAAATCGAAGGTTGAGGCAAAAGTAGCACAGCTGAGGATCGAGAGCCAAAAAACTAATGGTGTTTAAATGCTGCTCCTTTAACAGACACAGAGGAGCGACTAATTAAATTAATTAGTTGGAAATCAGTAACAGGGAATAGAAATGTTGGGATTGGTAATTATGCCATTTGATACATTCAAATAAAATTGTAAGTAGAATTGTAATATGCAGGGTGAGCTTTCAGTGTGGCCTCGGTTCATAACTCTGTTATTAAACATGATATCAATCAATCAATTTTCAAATGAGGCACCTTGTATATTTTAATATCCTCTCATTGCCTTTCAACAAGATTGTCCTTTTTGTAATTCAGATGTGAATGGAAAAAAATTAAGAATTTTACATTACATTCCCATATAAAACGTAGCATAATAGCAGAGTTAGCAACTGAGCCCACACTAAGAATTAACCCTGTATGTACTTAAAATACAAACATTTTCATCTACAGGGATCCATCCGGCCTATCGCAGCCCACCAGCCACGGCCAGAATTGGAACCGTTCACAGAAGGAAGCAAAACTGCAACACCAGATCCTCAACCTTCTTGCAGCACAGTATTTAAGTCGTCTCCAACACTAAGGTTACTTAATCAAGAACCAGCCAGAAAACGTAGTTGACTGTTGAGTCTTATGGATAACCACTATCTCCAATTAGCCATGAATTATGATCACCATTATTGTACATTTCTTCTAAATGTGTCCTTACATTGTAATTTCTTCATATAAAAGCGTCATGAGATGCTCCACCATAATTTGCTTTTATATTTAGAATCAATAGATTTGCATCACATATTAATTGTACATTTTTTGAATGATATTGCTTTCTATTGAAATATATAGATGCTCATCCTCTTGAGGCAATATGAATGCCATCAATGCAGCCTATTACTCCTAGAAATCCAAATTGCGCCACAAACTGTTCTTTTTTCTGTTGCTTTTCAGCTTCACTTAATGGGAATTTTACCCACCTATGAGCAATTGACTTTAAAGCCAGACAAACTTCAGACACTGCTCTGCTAAATGCAGGTTGTGACAATGCCACATACGCCTCATTTTCTCCTGCCTTCTGATATGAGCCCTGAGCAAAACATCTTAGGGCACCAAAGATCCTTATATGGACGGGAATTCTTGTGCCTCTTAATCCTGCATCCATAAGAGGGGTAAGATCACGAATGAGATCTTGTACCAACTGCCGACTAAGCCTAAAGCACTTTCGGAACTCTCGTTCAGGCAATTCGAATGCATTTTGTTGATCTCGTAAAGTTCTCCGCTCCAAACGTAATTGGTTTTGTGCTTCTTTATCTTCTGCGTCTTGTAGCAAATGAAGGAATATTGGCTCCATACTATTATGAACACGTAGGTGCTATTTTTTGTACTTTTACCTCCTTACATAAACTTGCACGAGTCGAAAATATAAATTATTCTTAATTTGGAATTTCCCAACAAATTGACAAATTAAACAAGCAAAACAAGAAATATTTTATATTGTTGCCAACTTACCCGAATGATTTCCGAAATTTCCATAAAACATGTCAATGTTTTTAAAATGGATATTCACATTTCTCTACAACCAAACGTACCCGACCGTCCGTAGAGAAACAGTACATAGAATAAGTTCAGGACATAGAAAGACTCTCTATGCTTAAAGAAAGAAATTTCTGTTTCTAGTATTCCTTACACAGCATTGTACATGTATGTTGCAAGAGAATTGCTAAAACGCTCATTTAAGAGGTTAACAGTTATACAACAAAAGTCTAAACATCTTGCAGCAGCTAAAAAACATTTGCGTCAGTGCAAGATTCAATTTTTGTCAACTATACAACCATTATGTTACATGACTATACTTTATTGCGACCAAACTATTTCTGATGTATTGTATAGGCGAAGTAAAGAATATGTATAAGTAACACATTACAGTCATTTTGTTTACTTACATATCGGCCATACGAATTTCATACACAGGTATATGACCAGCTTCTTCACCGCCATACAGGGCTATTGAATGACTTGCGCAACAAATTTTATTGTGCTTATCCTACAAAGTAGGGACGCAATTTCTACGGGATTCGGATTGGATTCATATTTTAATACTGATTAAATCTTCCACAAATCCTATAATTAGGCACAATTACATTATTGTTTATCATTATACATAATATCTGTAATATCGGGCTGAAACAGAATTATTTGATTTTCAATTAAACAATATATTTATTACCCAATATGGCCGGTGGTTATGTGTACTCATGGCATCGTCCATATATAGTCTTTCTGCAGGTGTTATATAGCAGTTTGACAAATCTCTGAAATTATATACGCACTGAGTCAGAGATTGTACCAAATCTATATCTTCTGTTTGAAAAGTTGATAAAACCTTTAAAACAAATATTCATGTGTTGCTTGTCTTCAAATATTGGTTATGCCATTTAACCTAAAAAGATGACAGCAGAACGTTAGGTTGGAATTTTATACACATATATACCCTATTTCACGAGTATCCATCACGCTTTGACGTCTACTCAGGTGAACAGCTGATCAGCAAGTGACATTTTTGTGTTAGTCTTCAACGTTGGCCATAATGGATCGGGTATAAATCTAGTAAAACTTGTTTGTAGCGTTTTGTCTTTTGTATGCATATGAACTTTCTAAATAGAAGAAATGTTAGCAAGTACAAATTGAATCTGTAGCGTACAAATACCTAAATAAAATTCGTCCTGTGCCGATATGGGGAATTTAGAGATATTACTAGATAATCAGCTATCATTCTACCGGGCTGAATACTCGTTTTAGCAACTGGAGATTCAACAGTTGTATAAGTGCTTCCGTTGGTAGCAATTTGTTGGCTAAAGTAGTAATTTAGCACACTAAATCTGGGTTTGTTGTATAAATGGATGCCACAACACAACTATTTTGACTACCGTGCTAATATGCCGTATAACGTAGTTGTATAAAAGTTTATGCAACATTTCAGAATATGTCCTATAAGATGTTGTACATATAACTATGCTACAAGAATGTTTTAGACATCTCATCTTAGAGCAAATATGTTGTAGAAAGCAAATTTGCATTCCACACAACATTAAGTCAGTATTTTATTGTTGAGGTAACGACAAAAGGGAACTTTTACGACTGAACAGTTCCTCTATCAAAAACTTGTAGCACTACTTTGCTTTGCATCGGCAGGATCGCAAAAGGTATGACCGACGCGAGGTCGGAACTATTTCTCTACCATTCCAAGTATTAAGGATAAGTGTACGGAGAAATCTACGATGAGTTAAATATGTCCAAAAGGTGCGTAGAACTACCGAACCGGAAGACATAAGTATGCCAACGTCAAAAAATTGTGACATACCCTACCCCAACCCCCCCCCCTCATTTGTTACCCGTAAAAAATAATTCAATAATGATCAATATCCTCTGAAATGTCAACAGTTTGGGAGATTTTTTTTTACTTTATTTCTGCAGCCACTGGATCGATTTTTATAGACGATGAATATTTTCCGTCCTTGGCATAGTAGTAGCATTGCGTAAAAAACTCATCCAAATCCGACCGTGCCGTATTACGAATCATGGTAAGGTACGTTATATCGATTTTCTTTGGCGTTATACTGTTCTTTTTCTAGAGATTATGTAGGTTTATCCACAAAATTTTAACTTAATACTTAGTTGTAGGTGCCTAAACGTCATGAGGCTTCAGTTACCAATTCTTGGCTCTCATGTGATCTAAAATCTGCTTCAGAGATGGCATTACTGGAGGTCAACGCTGTAAGTTGTATCTGTTGATAATAATTCTATTGGATTCTTGTCTCAAGTACACTTACTTGGGATTCAAAGCTAGAAATTTGTTGCGCATCCACTTTTTCTTATTCATTCTGCAAATTACATATACAAATTTGCTGAATTTCAAAAATGAGAGAGATAAGAAATTATTATATTCACTGTACACTGTCAAATTACAAGCCGTCCGTATACATGCTAACAGTACTCAGAAACAACGCGGCAGCGGTGGTGATTTCCCTTAATTCTCCTCAAAGATTTTCGTAATTTATAACTTATATATATATATTATAACACTTCAGAAAGCACAACACAAATAACTCGTCGGGCACAGCTAATAGATATACTTCATGGGCAGCAAATTCAGTAATGATTTTCTCACACAGCAAATATCCCTGATTTTATACACATGCAGACCAATACACATAATCATCCAGATGCGATTTTGCTATTCAACCAACTTTCTTCTCAGAGATGAAAACTACAGACCACTTGGCTTCACAAAACATATGCAACCAGCAATGCGTGTCGTTTAGTTGAATCATGACATTTTATAGTTTTTTTTACGTTTTGTAGGTTTTTTACATAATACCCGTGCCACGGAAATGAGTGACATGGTTATTGTAATGTACACGTTATATAACATTCAAAAATAATAATATTTCATTTTTGAAACATTTCGCGTCAATAGAGTACGAAGTAAAATAAACCTCGTAATTACAAGAAAAAATACTGCAAGAATCAAGGTACAATAATATGATTTGAACAATATCCAATGTTCTACAAAATCATACAAACTTATTGCTTGAACTACATTAATTTATTGATAGATGTTGAAGCAAAGGAATTCTAGCTTTGTACTAAAATTACAGCATTTAACTTGTTTCAAAATAATAACAATAACCCGAAGGAAAATTTAATTAGAGCGACCTTCAGGCTTAAACCCAGGATGAACAAGCACAATTCGCTACTTTGTAATTGTCGTAATTGAATTTCGTATACCAAAAGGCTGCTTATACCTTATTCCGCGCACCGTGTTACCAAGTTTCTCTAAAGTTTGATAAGTGTAAACTCAATCTCACTGAAAAGTGTAAAATTTAGTGTTATTTGTTAGACTGAACGTGGAAATTTACGACGGATTTGATATTTATATTATGTTCAATAACTGAGTTAGATTGTTGAGAGCTGGCTTTTGAAATGTACGTCGTCGGTGCAGCTCAGCTGGAAGAGTTTAGTTTGAATTTCTTCGCCAAGTTTCCACAACTGCGTATCACCCGGCTTGGAATATCTGGAGAGCGAAATATGACAAAGCAATACTAAAAGTCCTTAAAGGACTTAACAATGGCGGGTTAATTGCTTGGAACGACTAGGACGTGTGTCCTAAACTGCCCATTTACATCGTCTTAATGGTACGGTTCTTATTTAGCAATTTGCAGACACATGTTTGTGCCAAGCACCTTCCTTTTAGGTACCGTTTGTTAGTTGTATATCTAACTTTTACGTATTGGGCCATTAATAGAAGACGCCGGTTGTAACTTCGCAACCGCTCAAGCTTCAGATACCGATTACAAAATTTTATGACAAAAGCGGACAAAAGAGACTGTTTATTCTTAGCTTAGCTGAAGTGGCCGGTAGGGGTCATAACCTCAAAGTTACAAATGCCACTTATCCGCAAACATTGATAATCAACATATTATATATATACATATTATATGTGTGTGTGTGAGCGGTAGTCATTGCCAAAGCCAACGACCAGTTGGGTACAAAATACAATTAATTGTTAATTGGGAAATTGGCAAAACTCTTAGGCTTAAGTTGACTTTTTTGACGATAAAATCAAGCTTTCGGCATTCTCTATTGAGCCTTCATCCGGATTCTGAAAACACAATTGTTATGCTCGCAAAGAAAACAGGACAGATTTAAATTGTCAGACAACTTACTCGTCGGTGAGGTTGCAGCCATAAGGTGTTTCAGAACGAACGTAGAGAAGATCGAACTTATAATCAGTATAAAAACAAAAGGACGGGGACATTGGGTTTGTTGTAAAACGACAGATACCTTTGTTGAATGTTAAAAATATCAATCCACCCGAACAAGTTAAAAATATTACACTTGAGACGACATTTTGTTGAAACAATCGGAATGCAGTCTCTATCCTTCTGTTTCCGCTACACGTGGAGAGGGGGACGGCACGGAAAGATAAAGCGTTGACAGATGACAAGTGATTGACGCGACGGACCGTGGAACTGTAAACCTTCCTGTCCAGCTTTGGGTATGAAGTATACGAGGGACGCTCGGTAAAACTCCACCCAAAATTAATGAAATGCTGAATTAACTTGTCTTGGAAAAATTGTGTAGTTCATATGAGTGTACGAATGTGTGATATTTCAAGGTTGTATCAATATCACACATTCTTACACTCAAATGAACTACACAATTTTTTACAAGACAAGTTAATTCAGCATTTTAGTAATTTTGGGTGGAGTTTTACCGAGCGTGCCACGTATACTTCATACCCAAAGCTGGACAGAGAGGTTTACAGTTCCACGGTACGTCGCGTCAATCACTTGTCATCTGTCGACGCTTTATCTTTCCGTGCCGTCCCCCTCTCCACGTGTAACGGAAACAGAAGGTTAGAGACTGCATTCCGATTGTTTCAACAAAATGTCGTCTCACGTGTAATATTTTTAACTTGTTCGGGTGGATTGATATGTTTAACATTTAACGAAGGTATCTGTCGTTTTCCAACAAACCCAATGTCCCCATCCTTTTGTTTCTATACTGATTATAAGTTCGATCTTCTCTACGTTCGTTCTGAAACACCTTGTGGCTGCAACCTCACCGACGAGTAAGTTGTCTGACAATTTAAATCTGTCCTGTTTTGTTTGCTAGCACCACAATTGTGTTTTCAGAATTCTGATGAAGGCTCCATAGAGAATGCCGAAAGCTTGTTTTTATCGTCAAAAGAGTCAACTTAAGCCTTAGAGTTTTCCCAATTTCCATATATACAGGGTGACTTCGAAGTTGAGTCATTTATTTTAACAGTGAGTTGATCTGATCAAAAAAAATGTTTTTTTCCTTTAGCATTTTTCTGGTAAAAGTAAAGTAACAAAGTTATAGCCCTTTAGAAGTTTGAGTACCGCCCTGTCTCGATAATAATATTATGTGCTCGTGTTTGGCAACAACGGATATAATCCGCCTTATCGGTTCACCGCATCGGAAACAAAAAAGCGAAAGAATTTGAAACGCTTTTCATGATGTTTTTACTACAATTTTATTCGGTTGTATTCAATTAATGTGTCAGTCGGTAACGCGTGAGTGAATAGTGGTGTTTGTTGCGTGGCTCAAACGAAATAAAAAATGGCACATGTTTACGAAAATGCTGAACTTGTGGGACATGATTCTTATTTACGGGGGGGGGAGTCATTACAAAATGCTGCCGCGGCATCACGGATTTATGCGGATCGGTTTCCCAGTCGAGTGCAACCAACCCCCCTCGTGCCTTTGTTAATGTAGTACAAAGGGCTCGTGAATCAAGTGACTTAAGACCTCACAGGGGAGGGCATGCCGGTGCTCCAAGACCGCACGATCAAATACAGGTCCGCACTGAAATACTTGTCGGGAGGATACTTTATAAAACAAGGTAACATTTTTTTTTATTTTTATTTTTATTTTTACACACATATTTTGGTTTATCTTCCTTCTACAAACATTATCTGAAAATTAATGACTCAACTTCAAAGTCACCCTGTATATATATATATATATATATATATATATATGTATATATAATGGCTTTATTGGCTAATATTCGTGTTTTATGGCCTTTTTTCGTAACTTGATTAGTTTATGGTGGGGGAAAGATTCAAGGTGATTCCAGTAGTGTGACCTCTGGTTTGATTAATCGATTTTTATGGTCTTGATTTTATTGATTAAAATCGCATTAAGGCGCGTTAATAATGGTGGTTACCTTTTCTTAGTTTATTTCTTTTATCATCCTCTAGCTATCCTTTTGAGATTTTTCCAAAAATTTCAATTGCATTATCATTAATAATTTCCATGACTCAGAAAGTGCTCCTACAAACTAGTGAAAACCGTATGTCTTATCTTTATTCATTATAAAATTAAAAACTTTATTTCTCCCATGTTTTTTTGGCCAATGAAACCACATACACTGACTACCTAATTTGTCTGACACCTTGAGTTCAATATGTATGAGAGAGAAGTGTGTATAGACACATATGTTGGAAAGATAGCGAAATTCATTAACGCGTTGCCCAGCAATATGTTAACCAGTTGCTTGAACTAAGATGTATATAAATATGCGTTAGTTTATTCTTTAAGCCCAAATAATGGTTTTATTTTAAGCTTACCATTGTGAATTTTGACGAGTCTGTTTAGGACTGATCCCTGATCGGTCCTAACGGCGCTCCATTGTAGGCCCAAATGAAAGGTCAGGATCGCCACAAATTCTGCAACATTACATCATTGGTTCGTTTGATATCACCGCGTCTTGTACATTGCAAGGCAAGGATCCCATCTCCATGATCAAGTTTGAGCGATTTTGGTCAGAACCCATCTAGCGTTCGTAGAGTAGTGTCGTCCTGCTTCGAAATGGCTTTCACCTGCGTACCCGCAAGCAGTTTTAATTTATATTGCGTAAAGTTATTTGTAACATTTTCCGACCGCAGCACTGTCGTAAAATGTATCAATAACTCAGGATCTGTTGATTTTGTCAGCTTCAGTGGAAATCAAAGATAATTCTAAAATAAACTAAAACACTAAGTCGCATAAAAATTGAAATAAATAAATCTAATCAAAATGAAAACAAAATATTGAATTAAATGTACGAACTTTCCTTGTTGGGTTTGGCAATACCTAACCTACTGAAGCAGCATGTGCGAACATGTTTTGCTTCCTGCTCCTATCTCTTCCTAACATGTGTTCATACACACTTCTCACGCTTCTCCCTCGTACACTTTGGACTCAAGCGGGCAGACAAATTTGGTTTTCCCTGTAAATTTGAAATTCTTCTTTAATGCAGTAAGCGTTTGGTCACAACGGTGACCTCCTTCAGTACATGACACTGTTGACAATATTTTAATTATCTGTCTTCCAGGTGACACTTCGTCTATTTTTTATTTTCAGTTTTAGATTCTTATACAGTGTATACAGAAACAAAACATGTCCTCTTCAGCTAGAACAGTTTTCACATGCAACCTCCTAAATTTAAGAATTTTGACTTGGACCATTCTGGCTTTCAAAGGCTCTGTTGTCATGTAGTAGTTTTCTTAGTATAGATTAATCAATTACTTTAGAGACAGCTAGTATCCAAGATGATTTGGTTTATCATCTGACTGAATCGGAACAATAATGACATGCAACCGATCCCATCAGCTGATGCAAAGCTTCAATTTCCGTAGCTGGAACGGTATCCGGGCTCCCGCACCTTCCGCGTAAAACTAATTTCGGTAGTAATAACGCTCAGGGCCGGTTCGTCTGTCATTCGGTCACACGGCCGGTCATATCGTTGATTTATTTGGGTCAAGACGGCCACATGGCGGTGGGACTTTGGTGAGTTACGGCATCGGGATGGCTATGGCGATGGCTGTGTCATCATCATGGGTTTAATTTTCTCAGGTGCACCACAGATGCTGACTATGCTACCGGTAGTAGTCATTTGCTCAAGGAGAGGTCTGCGAGGAGAGTTTTGCCACAGTATAGGGCCAGTAGAATAATTCTAATAAAAGAGTAATTAGTACTCCAGCCAATATTTGTTAGATGAGCGGACTTTACGCGCTCGCACGGTAGCACATATTTCCAGCATATAAAGCACTAATACAAAGGGTACTATGAACGTTTTGCAATATGACAAACGGACGCAAGAGGCTGCATGTTACCGCATGTTGAGACATGTCAATGAGTGCACAGTAGTCGCCAGCAGCACGTCTGTTCATTCGTATTGACAGTATAAAGTGCGGACTATGGCATCGTAGTCAAGTGGTGAGATAAGGGCAGTTTTACGGTATAACTTTATGCTTGGTTTAAGCATAGACCAGTGTTTAGAAGAAATGACGCTTGCATTAAAGAATGATTGTCCTCATCGTAGACTATATTCAGGCGGTACAGAGAATTCCAAAGTGGCAATTTCACTCTGAAGAACGCTGAGAGGGAAGGAAGGCCGTGAACGTCAGTAACAGAGGTAGACATTACTGCTGTGAGGAAAATGCTCGACGAAGACCGAAGAGTGACATACCAACAGATAGAGGAGACCTTACACATTCATGCACCAGCAATTCATTCAATTTTGCATGAAAACTTACACATAAGGAAACTTTGTTCTCTTTGGGTAGGGGCAATCTCGGTATGTGAACACCATCGTGACAGGTGATGAGACTTGGCTCTATTATTACATGTGCCGACCAAGGCTCAAAACAAAGTTTGGGTCTTTGATGATCTGTTAAGAAAAAAATTATAGCTGTATTTTTCAAATCAAGCGAGATTGTGGAGCGTGTCGTTTTGGATACACAGAAGACAGTCTCAGCTAACTGGTACACGGAACGGTGCCTGCCTAAAGTCATAGAGTCTATAAAAAACCTGCGGACACGGTCAAATGGGTACCTCCACCATGACAACGCTCACCTCGCTAAAGCCTGCACCGAGTATTTGACCACTACCGGACTGAAACTTATTGAGCACCCTCCTTACAGTCCAGATCTTGCTCCCTGCGACTTAGCACTGTTTCCGCATTGTCACGCCTTTTTTTATAAATAAGAGGAAATCGTGGTGTGATTCCTCTTTCCTTTTTTTATTAATTAATAAATTAATAAATCACTATAAACGAAATCTAGGTATCAGTCAATGCAAAAAATCTGTCAAGTGGCATGCAAATGTAGGCCCTAGCTCAATAAAGTAGAGAGTAGGGGGAGTAAAGAGTGCCAGTGACTCAAGACGGATTAAGTCACAAATCCCCGAGTTGTTAGTCGGAACTTGTTTTGCCTGACTAGCGCACAAAGGAAAGAATCTAATACTAATGATAAAACCTAATTAATTGTATACAGAGAGCCAAATAAGACAAGATATTAAAAAAAACAACCACAATATGTTATCAAAATAAGCAGCACATATGCCCCACCACTGGAGTGCAAGTTAAAAGAAAGGATATTATTCAAAACTACCAGGCAATAAAATTATTAGACCGTAATAACTAACCCTGCAAAACGTTTACTATGGTACACGTACGAAGGCTTTACAAATAGTTTAACGCGTAAACCTACACTTATCTGGATAATGGTCTCCTTCCAGTTACAGATCTAGGCACAGTTGAGATGTCCTCAGCTCACGAACGCTCAGGTGAAAAACCAGTGGCCAGTAGTGAGCAGTAACGTAAGACAAGGTAGGGACTGCTTGCCTCGTTTCCAAAATTTACGGTATAAAAAACCCTAGAGAGAGAAATACTGCTTAAAAATCTACTCTCTATTCTCTGTCTGAGACAGAACTACACTTTTAGGAGACTCAAAACTTGAAGAAAAATCCATGTACATTCTCTTTTACAAGGAAACTATTTTTCTTTCTGCAAGGGCAAGAAAACATAAAAATTTACAAAAGTGATGTACCCTCTAGAATGTTTCCCTTGTTCTAAAATAAGTTATGGCAGCTAGTGAGCCTTCCATTTTTAGCTATTACTCGAACAGCCTTTTTTTGAAACACAAAAATATCAGTAATATCCACTTCTCCAAAAAAAAACTTAACTGGTACAGACAGTAACAGTGGGGCGATCTTTTGGTCGTAGTCCGATTGTATGCAAAAGAGAACTTACCGCTGGAGGTTAAAATCCCATTATAGAATGGACGGGTGGTAGTACCCAAACCAACACAACTAAACGTAAGGTACAAAATAAAAGGGTACTACTCCATAAACTGGTGTTTGGGGCGTTAATATCCCAAAATCTGGAAGTTAGCGAAAAAACGGCCAAACACAACGAAAACTATCTGAGAAAGAAGAAGAAAATGGTGCTGGACCATCTGCGCACGCAACCCCCTAAAAGAAGGTTAAATAAGTGGCCCTGAAGAAGGCACGTTCGATAGAAAATCAAAAAGAACAGATAAAAGCCGGTGAAGAAGGTATCTTGATGGTAAAGCAAATTTTATAGAAGGTATCTTGCTAGGAATACACAGCTAATACGTGTAGACATCACAAGGTAGCACGCTGGTTGCCGATAGGCAGATTGTAGGCAGAACCAAATCTGTCTACGAGGGACCAACAATATTTTATGAGGAAATTTCTAAGATAGTCGTTAATAATACTATAACATTAGTGTCCAAAGGATCTCAAAACTATACTGAATCTCTGAGAAAGAAAGATATAATACGGGAGAAATTATACAATCAATAAACTATGGAATTTAACAAAAGAAAATCATTGAAAAGGATTTGTATCTAGGAATCGGTGCTTTATAATCATTAAACAGAAAATCAAATTACTGATCAGTGACCAAAATGGTAAAAAAGGGTTAGATGATTTTGGCACGTGACAGCATGTGAAAATAAAGCTAAAACGGTTTTCTAGCTATGAGGACCTTCTGGGGGCTTGGGACATCGCGGGTGCCGCTATCCCGGGTGAAACTTGGCAAGGACTGGTTTTGGCATTGAATGTGGTGGAAATTATTGAGAACAAAGTCAATAAATAAAGCTGTATTGCAAAACTTTTATAGTACCCTTTGTACAACCCGAGCTGTCGACGCGCCCGTTTCAGCCAGAAACAGCGACAAACCCAGTGGTACAGAGTCGGTTTGTATTTTCAGCAGTGTTTGCTGCATTGACCTGTGCATTCTTCAGCATTAAAGTGCTTGGTTATATTGTGGATCAAATATTAAAATACAATTTTGAGGCAAAGCTGTTGCTATGCCAATGATAGAATACCTCGAATGCTTTCACCAATAAAGACGCTGGAACAAGTAAAAAGGGGAAATTCGAGGGCGCCAACAAATTTAATTTCTTGAATGTTTCCGGAATTACTGATTAGTTTTCGCCATGGCACGAAAGTTCATGAGGGTCAACTCCTAAGAAATGCGAAAGTTTTTTATTTGACATTTTTAACTAATTTCTGTTTATTTCGGGCGCTAGTAAAAATATAGGCTGCTCGGAAATTCTGAATCCAGGCATATCACAAGTATCTTTGTGCCGCATTGGATCAATTTTAGTGTAAAGAAAGTTGCAAAATCCGATTGTCTACAAATATGTAGGGAGTACTATTGCAACTAACTTGGTTCCACTTTTTGTCTAATGCTCTCATATAATTTTCGAAGAAAAAGTTAAAACTTCGTTGTTTCTCAAAATTGTGTGGCTATTATCAAATAAATGCTTTGGCACCAAAAAACATATAGTATTTATTCATGGAGATAATGATGCGTGCGACTATGTCCAAACACTATTGTTCGGAAACTAGTTTATTTATGTTTAAAGTATTCTTCTCCAGCATCAATACACTTCTGTAACCTGACGTTTCACAAATGAAATGCTTCTAACCAGTCAGTTTTTGGAATGCCTTCAACAAAATGTTAAATTGCTTGATCCATTTCTTTTTCGGACGAAAATTTTCGACCACACAGATTTTTTCAAATTCTTGAAGAGCCAGAAGTTACACATTGCCAAATCTGACGAATAAGGCGGATCTTCTAGCATTTTGATGTTTCGCAGGCGTAAAAAGTCTACAGTTAGTTGGGCAGTGTGGCTAGAGGCATTGTCGTGATGCAGGATTGTACCTCTGAATGAACATGATCTTGCAAAATGGTGTGCACTGTTGTGGATCGTCCCACAAGAGTTGCCCCTCTAGCCGCATATGTGCAGCGAGAATCTTCTTCAATTAGCCGCTGAACTTTTGCAATGTTTTCTGGAGTCACTTGCCCGGGAGGAGCTTCAATTCCAAATGTCTGTCGTCACCGTTCGATTCATTGATGTTCAGTTAAATCGACTTCAAGGTCATGGTAAATCATAGCGCGATAGCTCTCTCGAGACAACTCCACGTTTCGTCTTAAATTTGTTTACACCACGTGCACTGTAAGACGCTTGCAAATGAACTGAATGCGGCGACTTACTAATAAAGGACTGCTCTTTCTAGTGCACTCTTGCCGGTTTTAACTAGTATAGTTAATGCACATCTCAAAATACACGAGTGCCCCCTCGTATTAAAATATGGCACGGAGTGTTTTTGTGAAAATGTTTATATTTAATATTGACACAACTTCGGTCGAATGACGATAGGATGAAGTAGTGAGCACATCTCAATATATGCATTATATGTATTGTACCTCATGCATTGTACAAATTACTGTTTCCGCAGGTGGAGGGCCGAAACTTTTACCAAATTGTTCCCTCATTTTCAACAAGGAATTGTGACTACTATCAGAGATTATAATATACAGTCATCCACGCAAACTAATGATTTGACGTTGTCTTGCTATGAGCTGCTCTGACCTGGTCTGCTATAAACGATCGTTCGGTACAATCGAAAATTAGTTGTTAGAAAGAACCATTGAGCCCTAATTCCTGCAGAGTACGCCTCGATTTTTTGCTAATTCACGCTGTAGACGGCTCGGAGGTGAGCAAAACAAATCGTCTATGTGTCGGAGGCTGAAAATCGTACTGGAAATTTTGACTTAGTATAGCTTCTGGGTTACCTATTTTGTGGTTTTACCTCACATATGCAACCTACCGAAATGAGATGAAGTTTCGCATAGTACAGGTCGCACGAGCATATTGCTCCCCGCATCAATGTAGTTGGTCAGCAAATTCCTATTTAGGAAATAATTAAATAATATAGTCAAGGGATCGAGGCGCTGACTACACTTACGAGTAATTTGTAATTCACAGTGCTAGAGGCAGAGTACATCAACAAGAATATTATAGTATACTTGGTATATGGATAAGTCGTATAAATATAGTGATCAAACGTGGTGAGGTATAGAAGTTAGAAGTACTGATTTAAATGGTTTCATATGATTACAAGAGTCATCATCGCGATACAGAGTCCACTGTAACATTTTGATGTAAAACCATAATAAGCAATTCAGCAGATCGTATGCTCTACTGTACCTTTAGAATTAACCTACTACAGATGGTACCTACTTACTATGTAATTCTGTGATCGTTTGGACAGTCATTTCTACAAAAATGCATAAGTATCTTACTGAGCTAAATCTTATTATAGTTTGATGACTTATTTAGATACAGTGCCACACAATCACTCTTCCCGTGAAACATTATTTCACTATGTATTTTTTAATACAAATACATACTTCATTCTCTATTTATAAAAACCACTTATAAGAAAATAGAGAAGAAATAGAATCACTGGGAATGTCGTAAACAAGGTCGACTCGTACTTATCACACATTAGCATCTATATTTACATTCATACCTTTCCCGTAACGGGATTTTAAGAGAATGAATGAACTCTTCAGAAAGCGATTTGTACTGTAAATTGAGCAAATACGTCTCAGATACACAGAAAGTATAAGGCCCGGTGTTTCAATCGTAAGTGCACTGCAACCTATCTACGAATTAAACGTTGAGTTTCGAGAAAAGTTTTCAAATATCAGGTTTGTCCTGAAGTGGTAGTCAACTTGAACCAGAGGACCGTGTAGGGGATAACTTTGAAGTTGTTGTCAAACCTCAATGTCTAGCCTTATGTGCTCGACAGTGATATACGTTATCATGGATGTCACGAGGCACAAATACAGAACATCACAAAACGCATAGAGCAAGATAACTCGGGCCTAAATGCAGCGTTGCTGCATCAATGGTTTAATCATTGTTAACTGCAACTTGGAAAACGAATTCAAAGACAACAGATAGTTAGCTTTCAAGTCATAGTTACCTGACTTAAAAGTTAAACAGGAATTGAAACACCGGGCTTGAGAGTAATATCTACAACGATAGCGAGGTTTCCTGGATGTTATACAACATGTACATAATGAAAAACCATGTCACCCATTTCCGTCGGTCTGTCTGCGGGTGTGTCTGCTAATCTTTGGACCGCCTATAACTTGGACAGCGCTGCTTGGCTTCGGATGAAATAAACACAAGGCTACTACTATGTCAAGGACTAATAAGCTTATTAGTTTTCTAAAACCCGCCCAATGGCGGTGGGACAAACATATCATGATCATTTTCAAAAAAAAATTGCAGGGGTATATATACGCTTCCAAACCAAATAATTTCACGCACCTATCACTGCATATACTCAGTGACATTAGAAGTGTTGCTCACAGAAAAAATTCTGCAACCTGATTTTTTGACAATTGGGTAGTCTTACACCAAGAATGAAACGATAACATTCTCACGAAATTTTATTGACAAGTAATAACTTGAAAAAACATCAATGTGTTGGCCGACCCCGCAGCTGAATACACTCCTGTATATGCCTAGGTATCGACAAAATGAGATGTCGATGTCTGGTTGTGGCATCTCATTTCAAGCAACTCAAACTTCGTAGATTAGCTGTGGCAGAGTCGGTGGCGGATGGTGCAAAGTGGATAGTCTCCTCCCCATCATATCCCACACATGTCCCATAGGATTGAAGTCCTGTGAACGAGGAGGCCATGCCAAAACATTACACTTGCTTCTTGACGTAGTACGACGAGCAATATGATGACGTGCGTTGTCTTGCTGAAAAAGAGCATGTGGACGGCCCTCTAGATACGGCAGTAAAGTGGTGATCGGCTACCATAGGCGATAGCCCCATAAACCATTACTCCAACAGTACTGTGTACATGCATCTGAACAGCATATCTAATATCACGCCGTTCTCCATGCGGGCGTCTTACCCTTCTACCACCATCGTGCGTACCTAGACAGAATCGCGATTCGTCGCTGAAGATGACATTATGTCATTCTACTTCCCAATGTTGCCATTCTTTGCCCCAGTTCAAACGTTGACGACAGTGGTCTGCAGTCAGAGGAAGCACTAACCGCAGACGGTATCAAAAAAGTCCAAAGGCTTGAATGTGGCGACAGAGTGTGCGCACAGTAATAAATCTACCTTCTTCTCCAAACCATTGGTCAGCGATCTGAGGCGTAGTAGTAAAACGGTCTCCTAGGGCTTGTTGTCTGAAGCGCCTATCTTGACGCTCTGAGGTAGGCCTCGATGGACCAGTTGGCCTTATGTAAAAATCTAATATGGCGTCCACTAGAAAAAAATAAAGTTGATGTCAGAGGACAAGAGGCGAAACGGTATACCATCTTGTAGAGGAGAAGAAGTAGCAATGTTAGTGGGGAATTTCCTTTAAAATTTCACTACAACTAAAGCCAGGAAAAAAATATACGATTTTTAGTTAATTCAGCTTTTTTCTTCGTCCTTCGCCGGAAGTACTTTGAATTTCAAAACTTTCTAAGCGGCATCTTAAGCTCTTATTGATTGTACGACGTTTCGGCTACCATGGTGGCCCCTTTTGCACAACGACAGTTATACTTGAAAGAGGCCACCGTGATGGTCGAGTTGTCGTACAATAAAGAAAAATTTAAACATACATTTGGCCTATGAGCATGAATGCTACCGGATAATTTTTACTTATTATACATATAATCATCCATTCTATTCTGGCTGCTAAATGAAACTACATGCATTTATGTTTGAAGAAAGTTCAAAGTGTTATATTAACTGTAGATACACATATTTTGTCGATGAGTTTTTGTGCCATCGAAAGCGAGCCAAATATGCTTTCTCGTGAGCCGCGCAATGCGCTAGAGGGGAGGTGGGTGGACACAGAGTAGTGATATTCCCCTATCTCATTGGGGAGCACCAGCAGCGGGTCTACAACGTGTATGTCTGTACAGTGACGTAGTCATAGGCTTTATTCAATGGTATGGAGTTGAACGCGTGCATCTAACATATACCATGTTTGTGTGTAATTTCATAATTACGGAAATTTACTAATTCTATAAGCATTGTAACTTATTATTATTTATATCATCTAGAACAGAGATTTAAAAAACAAACATAACTGCTCTGCTCATTTTGTAATTATATGAAATGTAAGGATTTCTTTGTCGACTTTTTTTTTGACATCCTCAAAAGTTGACAAACTGGATTGACCATTATGACAAATTACTGATGAACACAATTTGTTCGAAAATATATTTCTACGTAATAAAGAAAATAAGATACTTGAACATCCATTTCAGTTAGACTGAGATAGAAGTCCCTAAGTGGTTGGTATCCTAATTCATCGTCATCTTCACTGCTACTGTCTGATGACAGCTGTAGGTCAGATTCTTCGCTGTCGTGGCCTATTCTTATAATAAATTCCTGGACGTCATACATTATTTATTCCCGACTTAGGCATTCTTCCCCCACTCTTGATGCATGGACGCAACCGTTTCTCCATGTTTCTTAGTGACGCGATCTAATGCTTGTTTCCATGTGCAATGATTAAACATTTGGCTGTTACATCCCATGCTTTCGGTACTGTGTGTGAGCTATGTAAGTGTGTATGTTTCGTTATTGTAAACGATATTATTTCTGCCTACAAAAGTTTTTCTATGGTTAAAAGATAAAAACAAATTCTTTTATACTGAAAAACATCATAATTTTTGTATTCTCAAGTCGTTTGAAATATATCTACACACCTAGGTCTTTGTACTCTTTCAGTCTTCCCAAGTATTCTGTCCGTTTCGCTCTGATTGCCGGCTTTTCAATCAGTACCTTCCTGTTATTTTCCAACGGAAACCCAATTTGTGTACTATTTTACAGAATGACGTCAGCTTTCTATTAAGAGTTACAGCATCATTGATAACAGCATCGTACACCGCCTTCATTGTAGGTCTCCCTTTATGAATATGCACAAACTTTTATATAACATTTCTGATAATCTCTTCATTAAATTGATCCACTGACGATTTTGGGATAGATTTGTTTATGTTTTTTCAAGGAGAAGTAAATTTTGTATTTGGTAGTTTGGAGTGATTTTTGAAGTGATTTTCTTTAACAACCCTCTTCACAGTATTTATGGATACACCTGTAGCTTCAGATACTTTCTCAAATAAACGGCTACGAGGTATTGTTAATTCTTCTGTTTCCTTTTCTCGCTTCATATATTCAAACGCATTGAATTATAATTTGTCGTTCTTAGCTATGAACAACTATCTTGTTATTTTGTTCCCTATTTTTTAAACAAATTTTTTTATGCAATGCTTCATCTGCTAATTTATAGTAACTTACATTTTGCCTGCCGGAGCTACTGATAGTCTTCAAAAAAACTGGGTTGTAGTTTTTTAGATAATTAAAAATAATACCCCTGGAGCGCCTATGTTACGCTAATGTTACCCGTTCGACGTCTAAGAGCGAAATAGATAGAAAAACCTGTAATGTTTTTACCTAATGTAGTAGCACAGCCGACGTCAACTACGAGCCGTGATGAAAGAAAGGCAACACCGCGCTCGGACGGCATGGTAGTGCTACATGTGAACGTCGGCCGCCAGCGGCTGTGTGCTCCGTATCCGTGTAACGTTCAAGAACTAAATTTAATTTTGGAAAAGAGGACAGTTCGATTCGATACAAATCATCTGAATATGAAATAGCTCTAAAAAATTTAAAAATACGAAATAATCGTGATATATATGAGTCGCTAATGCAGTTAACCTAATTAAAAGTATTTAGTTTACATTTTTTGGTGTCAGCACACTGTGTTCCAACAGGCCCAGCTTGGAAATGTGGAGTTACCTGTTTGTTTTTAATACATTTACTTTCAGTTTTACTGTTATTTTTCAATTTTACATAATCATTCAAAATTATGTTTGAAAAAATAGACAAAAGGTTAGACAAAATATCTGCATAATTGCAGCCACAGATGCAAGTTAAAGAAAATTCACTGTATATAAAGTCAGACTGAATGCTGAGCAAGGTTAACTGACACAAAATAAATTTTTGATTATTGCTTTTCAAGAAGAAAATTTCCAATCTATCTACATTAATAATAGATTCAAAAATGGCGTACATATGGTAGAATATGATTGGTACATAACTGGTTTGATTTGACAGTCCTCCTATTTGCAAATGATCAAAATAAACATTTGTTGTTAATGAACCTTTTTCTTTAAATATTAGCGATTTGCATATTTCGCAGTTTAGGTTTTTAGAGATAGCGTGTGAAGCATATCCAGATATATAAGTCTTAGTACTATCCTCTATGTCACAATTGGCTAAGTAATTTGTCTCAAATACTTCATTGAATATATCCAAAACTTCAGGATTTTGTTTGGTATCCAAGAAATCAAAATTTTCTTGAGTTTCTAAGCAGTTTTGGAACCTTGTTTTAATTTCTGCTAAAGAAAATGACGATTTCTTTTCATTGAAAATATGCTTCAGCCGTATTTTCTTTTCAGCATTTAAAATTTCATCATATGACACATTGTAATTGCAGCCACATAAAAGTCTATAATTGCCAAATCGTTTTTCTAAATTATCAGTGGTGAATTTTCCAGGCAATACTTACTCAATGTCAAATTGATTAAATGAATATTCAATTATATTAAGTAGAGTCAGCGTGCTTTGATATAGAGCTGTATACATTTCTGGTGTCAGGTGTCCATTATTATTCTCTAGATTATGCCATTTTTCTAACCATATCAGGAATTTTTTAAAAGTTGTACTCTATAATCATATTTATTGGTAATAGGCTTACAAAATTCGTTTCGCTTCAATTCTCCTTTTATTACACTTGTATTACTGACAATATCCCACCAATTCCTGATTATTTCCAAAAAGTGTGCAGCATCATTAAACTTTAATTCTTTCATAGCAGCTATTGTTGTGTGATGGAATAAATTATCTATTATTTACATTTTGCCTTTCAAATGAATTTGGATGCAATGTTTTATAATTTAATTCATATGCTTTCTTAACTACAGCTTCTTTTTCCAATTGATATACAGCACGAATGTTTTCAAATTTAGCATACTGAATGATATCATTATTGTCAAAATTAGGATATACAAAAGTTTTGTCTAGGTTTTTAAATTAATCCAATTATTATTGATACTCTTGAAAATATGCACAACATCATAAGTTAAATATATGTTCTTATCAGGATTATGTGGATTTGGAATAGAATAATTTTCTGATGAATCATTTGCTAATTTCCTGAACATTGCTCTATTAATTCGGTGATTATCAGTAACAACACAAATAACTTCAAATCCACATTTTTGAACTAAATTTATCACATGTTCAACCAAAGGTGTCATTTCATCACCTGTTAGATTTGAAACTGTTAGTAATTTGATAATTTCTGTTATGTTTCCAAATGCTGAAGATAGCATGAAGGCTACAACAGTTTTAGCCATGTCATTTTTATTTGAAATTTGAAAAATACAACCAGAATTTGCACGTTTTCAATAGTTGAAATCCTTAGCGTCCTGAGGCGCGAACAGCCACAGTCACACTTCTTAGCTTATTTTTAAAGCACAGAAGCACTACAACTGGAGTCTATTTCTCATATATTATAGTCACCGATCACTTTGAACACATACACACACTTTGAAGCTTAGAAAACAAGCTTATCTCTTAATTACAGCCTCTGCGATTCCAAAATCACAAATTGAAAAGGTTATGTTTTCTCAGCGTTTTGAGCGGCGGGAGTAACACTACCACCTACGTTGCCAGATTTCTTTGTTCACGGCTCGTAGTTGACGTCGGCTGTGGTAGTAGCATTTCCAGCGTATTGTTTCAGCATTCTGCGCATTTAAAGCCACAGCTCACGAGATCCTGAGTTACCTCAACTCCCCACTTAACCTTCACCACTTGTCTACAATTTTTTCAAAACAAATTATAAGGTCTTGTCTTTCCGATAATCATTAACTTTCTGGAAGTTATTTGGGTTATTCTGAACATATAAACTGGCGGCCTTCCTATGCTGCATCTCTTTCATGCTCACCCAGAATCTGGATTGCGCGCGCACTTGATTAACAATCAAAAGATAAGGTTTCATCTCCAAAAACAAGAAGCAGAAAATTTAGGAACTTTAGCAACATCAAAATTTTCATTTTATTCATAATGCATTTGGGGCTGAAAATGATACATTTCGCATATTTTTAAATAATGAATCGCTTATACCTCAAAAGCTATACACTTTAGACAAAATTTCATGAGAACCTTTTTGTTCAGAATGACCCTAAGTATCTAAGGACTGCCCAGCGCGAAAAGGCCAATTTCTGGAATTTGTTTAAAGAAACAATGCTCGACGCAATTTTGGGCTTTGAAACATGCAGATTCGATAACGGGGGCTATCTTTGAATAAGACTATGTGAAAAACCGAACCTGGATGTGCAGATACTTTCTGGACTATAACCTGAGATCTTGAGTCCTAGTTATATCAACAACTTTCTTTACCAGCCTCAATATATAGCTTATTTCACCCCTCGCAAGGTCAGTGAAGAATTGCAGAGGCTAAAAGCAACCTATTGGAACTTATAGATTAATACTCTGAGAAAAATTCCAAGGACACGAAATGTAAAAACGTGTCAAAAGGGATACTATACAAAGTCATGGGTTGCGCCAGGGCGAAAATCAACATGAAACAACCGTACTTTTTTGTAGAATAAGTTTTCATTGAGAATTGCACGATCACCTTGGCCTGCAGAACAAATTCTAAGAAATAGCGAAAATCGGTAACGTTTTCATTTGAATTTCATTGAGTTACTTTAAGATGTCAAAGTACACACGTTCCGTTTAGAGCCCTTACACACTGGGACGCAATGGCGACGTCTCCAGCATCCATAGAGGATCTAACCTATTGAACTATCGATTTCGGAGTTCGTCGCTACTAGTGGTCACAATAGGGAGATAACATATTTGTATATTCTAATAAATTAGTTTACTGGTTTTAGGATTAGGGTGGGCTCTAAATCAGAAGAAAAAATACAAAATTGTTTCATTTTTACCAGTTTTTGAGCACAGTGGTATCAAAACTCCATCAAAACCTGAGCGCTACTTTTCGAGCTGTAGAGGGGGCAAGGATTAGCGGATAAATTGACAGTCTGACAGACAAACCGACAGACTGCCACACCGAGAGAGAGACAAAGAGCCCGTTGAGAATGAGTGTCATGCTTTTTCGTAATGTTTGTGCCATGTTACATTCAAAAAACATAATATCCCATAGTCGAATTTTTTTGTGATTATAATACTCTCGCCAACTGGCGTGGGCAGTAAAATTAAGAAATTTTATAATTGTTTAGTTTAATCAAACGGAAATATGTAGGATATATACTGAGTGACAAAAAAGGGTAAACAGCTACGTATGCTTATTAGAATTCAAGAATTTTTTACATGCCGATTTATCTTTCCATGAACAAGTAATGAAATGGTTAGGTTTTTCTGTTAAGTTTTTTGGTTGCTGCGTGTAATGTTTTGTGATAAAGACGCATTGAGTTTTCGTACATTTACGGCGCCAGTTAAATGTTAAATTTTGTGTAGCTCATTGAGAAGCCTTTTTGCGATTGCTCTAAATGCCTAGAGTGCGTAGAATTCACGGGGTGTCCCAGCTGAGTGACTTTGAGAGGGGTCGAATTGTCGGGTTGCGTGAAGCAGGCCTATCGATAAGAGAAGTTTCTAGCAGGACCAACAGATCCTTACGCAGTATACTGCAGTGTGAACGAGCGTGGACTGTGGAAGGCAGAGGTCAGCGAGCAAGGGGTTCTCGACATCCCAGAGGGACCACAAAGCGACAAGACCACCGGTTAAGACTTCTGGCTCTGAGAGAAAGGTTCAGTAGTACTCGAGCCATCGCTAATCACTCGACATCACCAGACACGACAGTTTTCTTATCGCCCACATTGGGTGCTACCTCTCACACCCACAATTTGACAGAGAGCGTCACGTCACGATCACTACACCGTGAAAGTTATGGTATGGGGTGCAGGAAATAGTGGAGCCTCATTTTATTTCATTCCTAAACACCACCCAAAACCCGATTTTTCAGCAAGACAATGCCAGGCTGCATGTTGCCAGAGCATCGTTATCGTTCATGAATCAACATCAAATTAACCGTTTACCTTGGCCACCACGATCGCCTGGCCTATCTCCAATTGAACATGTCTGGGACATGATAGGTTGCAGGCTCTTAAATTTGCAATACCCTGGACAGACTTTAGCAGCTCACTCACGAAGTTGCAGTAGCCTGGAATGAGATACCCCATCAGGATATCGACGACCTTATCAGCACGATGTCCAGGTGTGTCAATGAGTGTATAAGAAATCGTGGATCCTCAACACATTATTGAACCGGATTCTGCAGTCAGTTGACGAGTCAAGCTGAAAATTCAAGGGACACTGAACATATATGCCAAAAATTATTAAAATCTGATAAACATACGTAGGTGCTTACCTTTTTTGTCACTCAGTATATATAATTTTTTTTTACGTTGTTATATTCATACTCCTCCAACCCCAGTATTTCTATGCACATAATTAATAGGCATACTTCACTCATCATACATGTCCACGTACATTTACCTTTATATAGACTAGCACTACAGGCCTAGTAGGCCCATGGTTTGAGTAGCGATCCTTCGCCATTCTTCTCTATTCATTGCTCTTCTTTCCCAATCACTTATGTTTAATTTCCTCAGGTCATTTTTCACCTCAGTTTTCCACCCTAGGTCTGCCTCTCCTTTTCTTCCCTCCTATTGAATGGGTAAGCAGTGTCTTTGGTACTCTATGTTCTGCCATTCTTTGCACGTGCCCCAACCATCTCATCCTCTGAGCTCTTACGACCGCCGTTATGTTGGGCTCTTTAAACAGTTCTTTCCACTCATCATTTGTTCTTCGGGTCCACGTACCATCATCTAACATTTTGCCACCAAAAATCCTCCTTAACACCTTCCTTTCCCATATCTCCAGCTTTGCTTGTTCTGCCTTTGTTATCGTCCATGTTCCACATGCATACGTGACCACTGGCCTTATTAACGTTTTGTAGAGCCTGATTTTAGCTCCCTGGGATAATATCTTGCTTTTCATTAGTCCTTTTAGCGCATATATGGTACGATTTCCAGCCATCACTCTTTTTTGTATCTCCTCTCTGTTGCCCGGCTTTGATGTAAATACTGTGCCCAAGTAGTCAAACGTATGTACTTTTTCAAACTTATAGACTTCTCCTTTTGTTGTGGTCATTATTGAGTGTTGTCCTTTAACAAGTTCTTTATCTGCCCATTCCATGTACTTTGTCTTTTCTACATTAATGTACAGTCCTGTGCTTCGTGCTTTTTCCTCTAGTCGCTTTACGGTGTTTATAAGTTCGACTTTACTTCTGGCCAGAATAACCAAGTCGTCAGCAAATGCTAGGCATTGATGTTTTCTGTGATATACGAGTACTAAACCAGCCCTGTTTACGTTTGCTTCTTGTATAGTTTTCTCGAGCACAATGTTAAATAGAAGCGAGGACAATGGACCTCCCTGACGGATTCCTTCTTTGACTTCAAACTTTTCTATAAATCTGCTGTTTATCTTGACCCTGCTTTCTGTCTTTTACAGCGTTATTTTAATCATATTAATCTGTTTTTGGTTTACATTTTGTTCCTGGAGTGCTTGAATAACTTTTCCCTTTTTACTCGATCAAATGCCTGCTTGAAGTCAATGAACAGCAGCACAGAAGGTTTCTCATATTCATAGCTGTCAGCATGAATTTCTCGGAGCGTGAAAATCTGGTCAGTGGTACTGCGTCCTGGTCTTAATCCGCATTGATACTCTCCAGTAATTGCCTCAGTGTGTAGTGCCAGCCGGTTTTTGATGTGTATGGTCAGTAGCTTGTATACTAAGTGACATATAACTCCGAACACCCAGTTTAAATGGTTTTATCTTAATAAAAGTGGGTGAATGTATTCATCTTACTGTAAATAACAAGTGAAAAAATTTTCAGCCTTATCAGTTGGACATTCCGGTTTTTATACTGCTTTTTTTTAATTCACTAACGCTCTAAAAATGAATATTTCAGCCGCAGTAAAGAATCAACGTTGGCGGATTTTGGTTCTTGACATCCTTTACGGTCGGTTACGATGCCTAGAGTACGGAGACCTGTACGATTTCGTCAACTTAGTGAGTTTGATAGGGGCCATATAGTGGGACTTCGGGAAGCTGGACTTTCTTTTCGGGCAATTGCAGTTAGAGTGCAAAGAAGTGTAGACACTGTGGTTAGGTGTTGTCAGGCATGGCTTCGAGAAGGCCGTACGCAAAGAGCAAGGGGCACTGGACGCCGCCGTAGTACAACAGACCGTGAAGATCGCCGTCTAAGATTATTGGCCTTAAGGGACCGTTTCTCCACTACCAGGTCCATTGCAAATGAATGGTTTGCAGAACACGGAAGACCTATTGGCATGCGAAGTGTTTACCGACGAATGAGAAGTTTTGGCTTGTTTTCATACCGGCCACACTGGGTCCTCCCTTTAACTCGAGAACACCGACGTAATCGCCTTGAGTGGTGCAGACAACGGTCACTCTGGGATCAGGAATGGAACAGTATTGTCTTTAGTGACGAGTTTCGATTTTGTTTAGGCATGCACGATGGTCGTGCCAGGGTTAGAAGGCGACGTGATGAAAGGAGGAATCCACAGTTTTTTGTTGAAAGGCATGTTCATCACACTGTTGGAGTTATGTTTGGGGTGCTATAGCTTATGGTTCCAGGTCACCTTTAATCTTCATCAGAGGTAACATGAACGCGCAGCGTTATATCCACGAAGTTCTAGAACCCCATCTTTTACCCTATCTTGACACCCTGGCAGATCCAACTTTCCAACAAGATAATGCCCGACCACATGTTGCAAGAGTCACAATAGACTTCTTCCAACATAATGATGTCACATTGTTACCTTGGCCACCAAGATCTCCCGACTTATCCCCAAATGAGCACGTGTGGGATATGATGGGTATGAGATTGCTCAATTTGCAACGTCCTCCTCAGACTCTAGAAGCACTTCGAGAGGATTTGGTGGTTGCCTGGAATGAGATACCACAGGAGGACATTGACCACCTGATCAGAAGCATGCCTAGGCGCGTTGGAGATGCGTAGCACATCAGAGTGCATCCACACATTATTAAAGGTCAAAGGGCTTTAAAACAGTGCAAGCATTTTGAAATTTGCATCATTTACTTACTATGCTTCATTAAGTACTTATACAAAATTTTATTAAAATAAAACCATTTAAACTGGGTGTTCGGATTTATATGTCACTTAGTATATGTTAAATCGAGAAGCGCTATGCCTTTGTAGTTCTGGCAGTCTGATTTATCACCCTCTTTGTGAATGGGACACACTATCGCTTCATGATATTCTAACGGTATGACCTCTTTTCCCGTATACTCTTCAGCAGGTTATGTAGCATGTATGTTAGTCAAGGCCCTCAATATTTAATCATTTCTGCTGTTATACTATCGCTTCCGGGACTCTAACCATTTTTCAGGATGCTTTTGATGTTTTCGACTTCCGATAATGTTGGCGGATCTTCTTCAGTTAGTTGAGGTCTTAGATGGGTTGTTGAATTTTCCTCGTTGTAGTCATCGGCCGCGTCGTCTGCAGGATTTAGCAACTGCTCAAAGTACTGTTTCCAGCGTGCAAGGGTCTCTTCCTCATCGAATATCTTCTTACCATTTTTATCCTTGTACTCGTAGTACGTAGTTCTAGTTTGGTAACCCCGCTTTTCATTCTTTACTCCTTGATCTAAGTTTCTGGTCTGTATGTTTTTATAATTGTCTTCTATGTGCTGTAGTTTATTTTCGTGATATTTTATTTCCTTTTCTCTTAAGATATGTTTCACTTTCTTTTTTTGCAAGCAGTAGTTAGTTTTCGCCTCACTTGTTTTCCGTGTTAGCATTTTTAGTCGTAATCTCTTCTCTGCATTGGTCATCGAACCAAGGTTGCTGTTTCCGTATAATACCCTTGTTAGCACCCCTAGCAGCGCGCATCATAGCTGTTTTGATAGCATTCCATGCCTGATCTACATTCTCGTTCTGCGTAATGTTACTAAATTCTATGGTAATGTTATCTTCTTATTATTTCCGTTCTTCTTCAGTCTGTAGTCTGATCAGTCCTGCTTTGCTCAATTTCTTGTTGTTTTGATTCCTATATATTGGTATCATCTCTCTCAACATTGTTCCAACGATGAAGTGGTCAGAGTCCGCATCGGGTCCCCTGTAGGTTCTTACGTTCGTGATACATTTTTATTCATCCTTATCTATCAATACGCGGTCGATTTGGTTGATCGTCTCACCATTGGGCAACCTCCATGTACCTTTGTAAATGTCTTTTCTTTCAAAGTATGTGGTTTATATAATCACAGCTTTTTCCCTGGCAAAATCTATTAGAAAATGACCATTTTCATTTGTTTCCATATGCAGACTATGTATTCCAATTGTGGGAAAGTATACTTTGTCTCTGCCTATCTTAGCATTTACCCTTAGAACTTGGAAATATCGTCATTAACGCGTGATTGGTCATCGCAAGGATCATGTGCACCTGCAGCAATTTCTCTCAGGCGGAGAAAGAAGGTCATTAAATGTCTTGTTATACATGTCCGAAGCTAACTTTTTTTCTCAGAAGGGCTAGCTTGTACCAAACGATGTCCTTTACGAACTGAGTACCAAACAGAGCCAACTTACTTGACGCCATATTATCCACGACTTTTCTCTCGAACTCAAATGGTCCACAATTTCAATATAGTATTCCTTACGGGTATGCAGGGCATCAAAATCGCAAGGGAGCATTCCAGGCTCCATAGGGGGCTGATGCAAGGGTTAATGAGAGCCGCTGCTTCTTTATCTGAGCTAGGAAAAGCCGGGACGAAGCTCACCGCTCCTGCTCTCAGCTCAGCGCATGTTGCCGACCTCGTTAGAGCTGCATGCAGATAAAAGGACGGCAGTGGAAGAGAAATGGAGATAGTGAGCGAGAAAGAGGTCGGTTTAATTGGTTAAGTTAAGCGGCGGCGTTCATGTAAACTTTAGCTTTCTAATGATCATATTTGGAGGGGTGCAGAGGGACACCGACGGTGAACGCAGAAGTGTTTCACAACTACCTAGATTAATGTAGTAGTAGTAACCCTCATCCCGAGTTGATGGTTACGTCATATCGTATCAGGAACATACCCGATATACGCCAATCGAGAGGTTATTTCAAGGTTATTTTCTTGCCGAAATGCTCTAATGTAATTCTACGAAAACAGCCCCCATAAATTTTTTTTTTGTATTTGAGTTTTTTCATTGGACATATTTCACACAATATATAGCACCAAACATAGAGAAATGATGCGCTACTGCTTCTGCTGTCTGGGATCACCAGCCAGCATGTCGGTCTTGATAAGTGTTCTGGCTTTACTGCAGCGCTGGCGCGTATGACGCATTATGCTGTCAGGGATCGGTGAGAGGCGACATTGACAGTTGGACTGCCTGCAGAGCAAGGAAAAAATGCCTATTAACTAATTGTATGGACCGAGAGATCATTGAAGGGCCCACTGCTAAGGATGGACGCTTCTGCCTATCTCTGGGTAGAGCCAACCTAAGGTTGCTGGTGGGACTGATGTATGGCCATAACACGTTAAGGCGTCACCTGCACGTGATGGGGATGGCTGAGTATCCCTTGTGCGAACGCTGCGGGGTAGAGGAAGAGACATCGGCGCACGTTTTGTGTCGCTGTGAAGCTCTGAGCTACTATAGGCAGTCTATACTTGGGTCCATTACTTTGGACCCTCAGGACGTCAAGGAGCTTGGACTCAAGGCGATTCTTAACTTCGCTAAAAGGGCGAGGCTTGTGATTTAGGTATTGTAGAGGTGCATAAGGGCCCGCTTAAGCGGCCTATGCACTGGCTCCTTATGGTGGCCGGGATGCCTCTAATTTTAAGATTAATTCATTCATTCAATTGTGTGGACCCGTTTTCACTAAGTTGATCAGCTTAATTTCTCTGCTATACATGTTCGTAATTTGTACTGAACTTCTGTAAAGCGGACCTTGCAGATGCAGCAGCAGTTCCCAAACATATCAGAATATTCCAAACGGTGTCATCTAGGCTTTATCGACAAAAGGAAGTAGGATGGAGAAAAGTAGAACAAAACGTAAGATGTGGATATACGAGAGAACTGGAGGTCTGTAAGCTGTTAATGCGATATTGCTGCTACCCGACCAAATTGGCGAGAAATCCTATATATATTTTTTGCACGACCATAATTGAAACATGAAAATTAACAATGTGAATTCACTGACCAAATAAGATAACAGCATGAATTATTTTGGGTGATGTTTCAGGCGTAGACCTCCCAAAATTAATGAGTTTCCATTGTTAGCTGGTTGGTTACATAATTGTCTAAATTAATCATGCCTCAACACAACGTCAAACAGAACTGTGTACATTTTCGTGATTCATAAAATATGGAAGGAAAATGAGTGTAAAAAATGAGAAAATTATTCAGAGTAAATCAGAAGTTACTGATGCTGTTATTGGCATTGTTGATAACTGCCATCAACCAATGCTTCTTAACACCAGAAATACAATACTTGGTTCCTTTGGACTGAGACTTCATTTTCTACCTAATGGTCTTTATTTAAAAAAAAATTGTACAACAAACGCCAAGTTTTCTCTATATGAGGAAGACCAGAAAATGTATAACATTTATTAGCAAAAATAGCTATTACTACAAAGACAAATTTATAAGACTCAACGAATCAAATCAACACTTCAACCTTTAGTTCCCAAATCGATATACTGGGTGCTTCAACAAAAAGAGAGGCATCTATCATAAGGAAGTGCTATCCCCATATCACGTAATCGACTTAACTGGTTCAGGAAAATTCGTAGTCTTAGAATGAAAGACAAAGCTTCTTTGGGAAAATAGAAGATAACGATGAATCATGAACACATTCTTCAGTATTCTCCCTGTTCAAAAAAATCTCTTGTATGTAATATTATCTTTTCCTCTCCACCCTTTTAAACAAATATTGTAACTTTCTCCTGATATGCTTAGCTTCATTTGGACTTTATGAGACCAAGTAGCAGAAACATGTTCTTGGAGACTTGATTCCGTTTTTCTTATATCCATAAGAGGATGCTCCCCTGACAGTATATGGCCGCTGGCAGGCTCCTGCTGTCTACTCGTATTCACACACATAAATCTCTAGGGTAACCCACTTGACCCGAAAACAAAAACGGAAAATATGCAAATAGGTGAAACGGCTTACTTCTCGCCTTTCAGGCAGAATCTGAAATTTTCATTTCTCATACCATCAGCATCTCTGACAACTCATTGCTTTTCATAGCTATGGAAAGTTGGATATGATATGGTGGCTAAAAATTGCACCAGTGCATGCAAGCGGAAAGCGCTATATATAACTTTAGTACTCATAATCAGTACCAGTAGAACTAATAGCATTACTGTTCAACACCTAACCGTGTATTTTTCGGTTCAGGTGCTACTTATGTGCATCCCTTCACAATAAAATATATTTAGTACGAAGGTAAAACCTAAATGCTGGGGTACTGCGACAATTACTAAAACTAACCCGTTGATCCGACTTTTGAAAGGTCTAAGTTTGGTAGACCTGGGAAAGATCTTAACAGGGAAATCATTCAACAATTATTGAATAGATGAGCGATTGTATGTCGGCAGCTCTAAGGAGCAAAGTCCATTGGAATATTGGTAGAAATTATTAAGTTACTGATTGCCCATCAGTATTAGAGAGGCTTTACTAATTGTTAAGGAATTGTTGTAGATCATTCGTATAGGGACTTACTAGATAGTGTCAAGTTGAAGTTGACAGCATAGTTGATGTATCAGTACCCCATTTTTGTGGATAGTGAAAAGTACTTCCGATAACCAAACAGATTGCTTGATTTTTTCTTAGCATGGACAATGATCGTATTTGGTTGCTCCTTGACAAGATTTTGTGGATGAAGCTTTTGAATCATGCCCTCGATGATCTGAACTTGATATACATATTATGGACTGAGGACTTTGAATCATGTTCTGGCAGTTTTTGGTTGGTCTTTGACAACTTCTTAAATCCTATCCCGAACTTCAACATTCTTTAACTACTTTTTGTGAAAATGTTTTGCAGACATAGCCTTTCGTAGTCTACATACCTGGTACTTGGCTGTGGACTCTCTCTCTAGGCACTCACATTAGAGGTCTTCGCCACCAGAGGTCCCCATGGCAACGGAATCGCGCACCTTTTGACAAATATTTTCCGTAATTATCGCATGCGTTCATTTCGTCGGGTGGCCGCGTTGCCATCAAGAATGGAGGTGAGGACTATGAGTGAGAGAGCAGACAAAGAAAAAAGCGGCTTGCCTGAAAATAATGATGCGAGCTTGAATTAAGAGGATAGGTAGCACAAAATTAAGCAGCGACTTTTTACACTCCGGGGAATGCAGTTGACGCGTTCACGTTGCCCAGAAAGAAGAAGAGGGTGATTTTCTTAATAAAAATGGATGGTGACGGAAAATGAGAGGGGTGCTTTGTGCGATTTCCTATTGTGGATATTGCCGTCGAAAGAAAAGGTGAACATGAACAACGGTACAGACATTTACCACACATACCAACAAGTACAGTACTCAGAAACTTTCCTACAATATAGGCTAGCATAAATAGATGGTAGATATCAAACCTATAGAGAAGGTAGTTGCACTATAAATGACTAACCAGATATTCGAGAGATACTTATGTCGAAGGTCGGTCCCTCTAGGTTTAAGATTTCGCCTGGTAAAATATTATATAGGGTGTTCCATGACGAACTGAACACAGTGAAATGGTAGGACTTGTTCGTATATGAAAATAAAAATGTTTTAAAGTAATTTTTCACAGATAGTAAGGCATAAGAATATGAAGACCTCAGAACCCGGTTCCACTGAATGCATTTTCATAAAACCTTGTCTATTGCACGGTTAAAGGGTTGAGTAAAAACGTTTACTTATCAAAATTAGACACTGTCCATTACAAAAATTTTCAGCAACAATTAATAAAAAATTGAAAAAGAGATGAAGAAAAACAAGGTGATATAGAAAACAGTGGCAATATTTCTGGGGTACACAGTGAAACAAAAAATGATACAAAAAGTTCATATAACCATGGGCCCCAAAATGACCGCTTACCAGTATACAGGGCGGTGAATTTATAATTACTAAATTCGAAAAAACTAAATTTTTGCGTTGTATTAACATATTACATTGAAATTTACAGCAGAAATTGAGAATTATTCTCTACACCACTAACCTCTTTGTAACATCTGTTGCATTTCTGAATAACGCATTATATTTAACACGAGTCAACCCTCATAATAAATTTCGGATCTCCTTGTGGTGATTACATAATTTGAATGTTTGCGGTAAACCCCGTTTAAAAAACATCAACCCGTGCTTCTGAAATAAGGTAAGTTTAACCTCAAAAACGGTTGTCAGTTTTATCCTTTTTTAGTGTCATCAGTGCCGTAGAAACTATAACATCCTATATCTTGGTAATATTTTAGGACTTATATTTATAGAAACTTCTCTTTAAAACTATTGCCTATCATCGAATCATAGAGTTTTATATAAATCACTCAAGTAATTTTCAGTAAATTAAAAATATCCGTAAGAGAAGAAGTGAACTTGAACACTCTGTATCTCAGGATCGAAACGATGAAATCCATTAGATTCTTATTAACTTTTTTATTCAGTTTGATGAGGATAGTCATATAGTATAATATAAACCTAAGTACATACACTACAAACGAATTTAAGAAATTCAAAAAGAATAAAATCAAAAGTAGCAAAAATTAAAACAATATCTTAAACGCATTTTACTATAAACTTCATAAATCCATCTTGTGGAATTGGGTACCTAAGGTCACTTCACTAAGATATACCGGGTGTTTCAAATTCGACTCTCACCATTGGATCTCTCATACAGTAGAAGATACGAAGTCGCTTAAATAGGGACACAGTTGCGCATCTGGATAAATAAGAAAATGCCATTTAGAAAGTTTCGCAATTCCGAAAATTTCCAGAGAAAGACAAAAGAGCACGAGTTTCCTAAACCGTTTTCGTTTTTACGACTTTATTTGAGATTTCAAAAAAAAGCACATTAACGTTGCGCTTCTCCTTTTATACATATTGGCATCATAAGGATTTCGATATGGCGACTATTCGTCACTTGTTTGACTGGGCGATCCGTAGGACCTTTGCCCATCAGTCACTTTCTAATGTCCCCTGCCCAGAAACCAGACACTGTCAAGAAAAGAGAAAAGGGAAAGAAAAGAAAAAAGGAGGAGAGCATAGAAAAACAGAAGTGTATCAGTTTAAAAGGAAACACCTAGGCTTTTTCACTTGGTACATGGATTAATTTTGAGCTGAACTAAAAACAAATTTTAATTCGAGTTTTGTTAGAGTGTAATTTTAGGTTTAGTAAAAATTTATTCTAATTTTTGATCAGTACGAGTTGTGGCTTTAAATGCTTACAAACTTGCTCCACTGTGTGGTTTACTGAGTCACGCAACAGAACATTGCTGTCTGGAGCATAATCCCTCAAGTAAGGAATGTCAGGGTCTCTGTGTATTGTCTTTCTTGAGACATACCATGTAGCGGATATGACGTTTCGTTTCCTGTCCTCAATCATGAACTCTATTTTTCCTTTGAGACGCCATATTGGATATTTGCACAGGTGAAAAGAGTTTTCAATTCCGATCTCAAAAATGTATGTACTGTACAAATCATGACATGGATCCATGTTATGAAACTTCAAATATCTAAAATAGTAATTTCCCTGTAGTCGGTCTTAGCTCATTGAATAAAGAACAACATAATGCCAAATCAAAATCCGAGTGGGTACGTCTTGAATTATAAAAGGGACACCAGACCGACGAAAATGAATGATATATGATTTCTCATGATTTACATGTCATGTAACACATTATCTCATTTTCGAATTTTTTTGCAATCACAATGCTTTCTCGCCGGTTGGCGTGAGAAGCCAAACAACAGACGATATAAAAGAAAGAAGGCGTATAACGTAGCAAGCACATGACCTCTATCCAGGCGGTTCGGGTGTAGCGAGCAAAAATTTACAACTGGGAAGTATTTCAGCGGGTGCAAACGGTTTTTGTTCGGAGGTATAAAATTACACAAAGAACCTTATTTTAACTATAAACTAGGGTTGGGAGTGAATATCAAGTAGCTGCTGGGTTGAAAAGCATTTGGCGCTTTATCCTGATGCTCTTTTGTTGCTCCCGCCGCGCCGTCCTCACAGTTTATCCAGAGGCGTGTCGGATCGCGTTTGAACAACTAGAGAATCTCTTTCATTTGAAACCTGTCCACGTGCGTAACCAGGATATAGTCCAAGGAGATGCTTTCAAATTTTGGTTAGCCAAGAAGAGGTCATCTCTAATCTTATTAGCGCTAGCTAGCTTGTTTTTTTGAGGGACAAGGAGCGTGTCCCTTAACCCCTTCTAATTGTATTTGCGTTAATAAACAGTCCTTTATTCAAGGAAAAAGGGAAAGTCAATCATAAGTGGCATCTTCTTCTTCAGGCGACACCTTCGAAAAGGTGTATTGAATCGCGTTCATACAAGCGTAGAATTTTTTAATGAAAACCTAGAATTTCCATTTATTGGTCACGTGGCTATCCAATATTCCTTCTAAGAGGAGCTTATTCTTCTTCGAGGATATTCTTACTAAATGCATTTTGCGTAAACACAGTGATTCTTGTCCTACATGAAGCGTAATTTCATTATAACCCCGAATTTGTATTTATAAATGCTACGTGTGCATCCAGGGTTTGGTATAGGAGGGGGTTAGCGTTTCAAAATTTTCGGTAGCAAATATGTTTTCTCCCGAATTATTTAGTTTCAGTAACATTGAAGTATTAAGTTTGTGCGTTAACATATGAGAGGAGGCTATTTCGTACTTTTTTATTTGAAACCTGGCATTTCCAATTTGACGATGCTACCTGCATATCCAGGATCTGGTTCAAGGAGAGGCGCTTGGATTTTGAGGACAAAGGAAGTAACCCTTTGTATTTTATTTGCGTTAACATGGAGTGCTTGTCCAGGAGCAGAGCGTAACACCTGCGAGTCTTGTATCTGACTGCGATTGTACAACTAGATTATTTCAGTCAGTTGAACTTCTGGAATTTATATTTGTATATTTGCTAATGTCATGTGTACATCCAGGATTTATTCCCATAGAAAACGTTTGAATGTAGAGGAGCAAAGAATTTGTCTCCACAAAGGTCAATCCCGTTTAATATGACATCTGCTATTTTAGACGATACTTTCGAGACGGTTTGTGTCCCGTCTGTAAAGCTAGAAGATCTGTTTCATTTAATACCCGACACGCAAAAAAACTATAAAATGTCATCATGCAGACTAGATAGCTTTTATGACGAGCTTTTTCCACGTTTGCTCACTAGGATCGTTGTGAGCGTCCATCTATGGACGAATGGCTAAACTACATGCACTGTTGGTTGCATATGTTTTGTGAAGCCGAGTAGTCTGTAGTTTTTATCTCTGAGAAAAAAGTTAGATGAATAGCAAGATCGCATCTGGATGATTATGTGTATTGGTCTACATGTGTATAAAATCCATGATATTTGCTGCGTGAGAAAATCATTACTGAATATGCTGCCAATGAACTATATCTATTAGCTGTGTCCGGCGGGTTATTTATATGTTGTCCTTTCTGAAGACAGGCTATGTTATTAGTTATAAATCACGATTTTTTACGATTTTTTTTTGTGTTTTCAAAAAATTTGAGAATTACGGGAAATCACCACCGTGCCCGCGTTGTGTGTAATTACTATTAGCATATATATGACTTGTAATTCGACAGTGTACAGTGAATATAATTATGTCTTGTCTCTCTCACTTTTGAAATTCAGCATTCAGAAATTTCAGGAATGGATAAGAAAAAGTGGATGCGCAACTATAATTTCTAGCTTTGAATCTCAAATAAGTGTATTTGGGACTAGAATCCAATGGAATTATTATCAACACATATTATTAGCACACAAATCCTCAATTGCCCTTTCCTTCTAGCTATAGTGTACAACTTACAGCTTAGACCTCCAATAATGCCATCTCTGAAGCAGAGCTTACATCACATCAGAAGCAAACATTGCTAACGGAAGCCTCATGACGTTTAGGCGACATGTACAACTACAAAACGAGTCCACAACGTGACTATCATCTAGCGCTAAGTTAACATCTTGAAGAAAAACCTAAATAATGTCACAAAGAAACAATACAATGTCAAAAAAAATTGACATAACGTCACTTTTAAGGTACGTTATACCCGTGCGGAACATATACTGCCTTTTAGAAAAGTTTTCCCTCTACTTACGGGTTACGGGTGAGGTTGACATACTGAAATTCAATAGGATGAAATTGACACATGCATTCTATATTTTAACGTGAAAACAACAAATTTTCAACTTGAAAGGAATCGGCTGAGCGCCGCCTGGTAGTATCCTTAAATGGAATGAGGAGTCTTGTGACACCCTGTTTTAGAGCTCCTCATGGGTTGTATATAACCCTATGTTACAAAGACATTTTTTTCAAAATGGCGGATTGATAGGCTGTCAAACTTGGGCGGTTTTCTATATTGAATTACTTATTACTGTACAATTAAACATCAACGTTGTAGCATGTCATATCAGTCGTTTTTTCTGGAAGGGTCTATCTAAATGGGCAATAAAATATAAGACGTTCAGTTAAAAAAAATGATCAGATTGCAACAGTTGTTCAAACCGAATGTTGAAATACACTCTTCCAAGAGGAAAAAAATAATATAATATTTGACGATTAAGTTATAAGCAATTCAATCTACAAAAAATTAGTGGGGAACACTTCACCTGATAGCGCCGTGTAACTACACCTAATATGCAGAATGTGAACGGGAGGGAAAATTGTTTTTTAAATAGTATAGGAAGTTTCGCTCCTCATAAAAGAACCCTGGACCTAGGAAAGAAGGGCAGTCTAGTGGTATCTACTACTTTAGTATAACTAGAGATATTCATTTGACTTAAAATATATAATTTCTATTTGCCACTGCTACGTGCGAATTGTGCGATAGGGATTCTTGGATTCTAAGGTGCAAAGAGACTGGCTATGAGTCGACGTGAAGCATTTTGTTCGGGGAAGGAATGAAGTATTATAGTAACAACATTGCGACGTATGCAAGCAGCTTAACGAGTTTTTAAATACTTTCAATTCCAGCTCGTCATCTAACCTGGAGAAGTTGTAACTATTGAAATGTTTGCATAGCCTCAATTTATTCAATAGCAGATCGATAAGTGGAACTTTATTCACATGCCACGCAAGTCCATACAGGTATTCAGAATGCTTGATAGATTTTTGCAGTAGAGCTGCAGAGGTGACTCTTAGTTACTTCATTTCAACGGAAAACCTGAAAAAGCGTCACTCCCTGAAGAAGCAGTAATTCAGTACAGTTCAATACTTTAAGGACGCAGTACTTTGTACCTTAATAAACAACTAACGCGCATCCAGTTTTTTTATGATGATTTGGTAGGGAGCCATTCGTTTCAGGTAACTGAGGACACAACTTCATCAATCGCGGAAACTAATGGAAGACAGCTAACTTCTCTTCTTATTTTTCCTGCACCCTTCATTCTTTCCTTACGCTTAGTACTGACGAAAAGAAGAGATGATAACGTAGAAACACCGCAATATCGGGTTATGTTTTCTTTTCAATAAATTGTAAGAAATTTCGGGCTGATAAAACTGATGATAAAATCAATATTTGTAACATAACCTCAAAATAGGGCACCTTTCTGAAGAACAAGGAAAACAATGAAAATCAAGGAGGTCATAAAGGCGTCCTACAATTGTAAGAACGACTGCCGATACGGCCCTTAGTGCCCAGCAGCCAGAGAAAAGTGGTGCTGCGCATGGTCTGCGATTACAGTACAGTATCGAGAGACGTACTGCTGCATCTGGCTGGTATTCCGATAATTGGTTTGGTGGGTGAGGAAAGATGCGCACCCTAAAGAAAGAGCACCCAAGCTAGAAGTAACGGCAAGTGAAGCATTCTTTGTCAGATGGCAGAAGAGATTGGATGCATTCGGCCATTGTGCATGAACTAGAAGGCTGATACCGGATATCAAGACTTGGATTGACCAGAGATCAGTGCGGATAGATTACTAAACTGCACAGTTCCTCAGAGGATATGTTTGTTTCAACAGCTACTTGGAACAGATAGGAAAGAGAGCGACGCGAACTGCTTATATTGGAACGAAGAGGAGGATACTCCTAATCATCTATTCGAATGTGGTAGATGGGTTGACTACCAGAGATAGCTGGAAATTATGCTTGGCGAGAGGATCACTGCTAATAATATTGCCAGGCACCTAAACGAGGGCAAAAGAGTTGATTATTTAACTAATAGTGAGACGAATGATGCTGAGCAAGGTGCAGGAGGGCAAAAATATACCAAGTAACCAAAATAGGTTCCGTCTTATCAGGTTGTGCATGTACATGAATACATAAAATGTATCTGTACGACGCTGAAAATAAGACGACTAAATACCTTTGGCATGACAACTTGGTGCAACGCTGCTCACCATGTGAAAATTCTACAAGTATCACCGTGGTGCGGCCTATAGAGAACAACTGAGGGGTTTTAGTGGGTATGCCGGCATTTTTGGAAAAACTCATACTTCGGGCAGGAAAGGCCGATAGAGATATACTATCGAGCTTGTTTGCCTGAGAGTAGCTACAAGAGCTTTACCCAAATTAACAGAAAAAGATTCGCGAGTTATATTTCAAAGCAATGCGAAGTAGGTTATCGGTCTTGCTCCTTTCGATATTCCAACAGAACAAGTTCCTTCGAGTTCTTCTTCATGATGCCACCACACTTTAAGGCCACAAAGCAGATAACTCAGGGTTCTGTTTCATCAGTGTCTCTTCAGATGCCTTTCAATATGCAAATATTTTACATAGAGGGCACAAAACCAGCTTTTGGTGGCTGCTCCAGAAAATCGTACCGATCCTCCTTATTCCGCCCATGGTCGTCCACATTTCTGCCACCCAGAGGGATTTGGATTGTCGGGTCGCGGCACGAGGCGACTTTGGCGTCAGACTGCCGCTCCAGTCCCATTGTACGAAAGAGTGTAGCGAAAATATTTTCACCTCATACATCATTTCCTCCGTTCCCGTTGCTGCTGCTACAGCGCCAACTGGAGCCCTGTTTGCGCTGCATGGATATACAGGGTCATGCAATAAACTCTCTTCGTGTGCTTCGTGTTTTCTAGATCACGATGTTTTATAAAAATTATGACAGATACAGTTCATGTGCCATGTAGTTAAATATCTTATTAGTAATACAGATTTTGTTCGTCCTACAACAGATGGCCAACCATGGGCTGCTGTTTCGTGCTCCTTGGCAATTCTTCAGCATGGGTTATGCTTGGTCTCGGTGAACAACGAACGAGAGTTGAGCAACTCTATTTAGAGTCCAGATGGCACCATCCAGATACGACCGAAACGAATAAGGCCCAACGGCAGAGCAGCGAGTAGTTGTGAAGTCAGGCAAAGTAGGTTAACACATCCTTTATGGCATCATCACCGAACAGTAGCGGGCTCACCCACTGTTCGCTGGTAAGTGCCGCCAGTGTCGCCATTTCCATGCGGCGTCAACATATCTACTCAGGATATATCAGTCTCGTGTATCTCTTGAATGTGGACGAATTTGGGAGATATGGCTTAGTATGCCGAGACTTTCGATATTACGTTCGACCCATCATACTCATATGCGAAGTCTAACCTTTCGAGCTAAAACATAAATGTGGCAACTCCGTCCGACCTCGCCTGATCTCAAATTTCCAAATGCAATAAGAGTTTTTGATTTTGGAAGGGCGTTTACTTGGTCGATAATTTTAAACCATGGTTTTAAACTTAAACTTGTATGTCTTAAAAATGCAGTATTCCTGCTGGAAATTACGTGAGTGACCCCAAAGTATATGCATTTTCGTGTGCAATGAGCATTTTCCAAGGACCGCGTTCGCTTGGAAATCCACCATCCATTATGACAATTAATGGTAGATGTAATTCGAAGTATTTCTCCAAATTGGCAAAAATACATTTCGACAGATATATCGGACGAAGCTGAAATGAAAAACTGAGGACAAGGGGCAATAAAGTCTACTCAAAGCACTCCAAAATAGTAAAATGACAGTGATTCCTTCTACTAAGAATTAATAACTTTTCGAAATTATCCCGGCTGTCTTCACGTTTTCATTGCAGTGCCCAGATCGGTGGCATACAATTGTTCAGGATAAGGTTACTTTGTCCAAACTAGGATGTATGTAAGCCACCATATCTGTAATTATCAAAAAAGACCTTAATGATAGAAGCTATATGTACTCTCAAGAACTGTTACTGAACACGGGACATTAAGCCTCTGTTTTTATTATCTTATATAAACCGTTTAGGTGATGCTTTGAATGATGAGGTTCACAATAAAGTTGCTTTAATAAAACACCGAGATTAAACCCAATCGATAGCAACTGTCAACTATGTTTAAAATCGTTCACTGAAAAACAATTTCACAGAGTCATTAAATTTATTAGTCAGAAAAATAGACCCAGTCACCCTTCAGAAGGAATTGTATACAATTCCATGCTAGATACAAGTACCCCATGATCACGTCGGCTTATTAAGAGCCACGAAGGGTACCAAAATACTTCAACTTTAGATAAAATACTATTGTTGGGTGAAATACGAGTACATATTCGGGCATACTTAGATTTCAAAGGAGGGTAACATCAATTAATAACCCTTCATCAACGGACAAAAGTCAATTGGAATCATATGTGTTTATGGTTTAAAGTTTTTTTCTGAATTCCAAGAAGCTAGTTGAATCTGTTTTGTTTCTAAAGGTGATCATAATCTGTTATACATCACAAAAAACTTATTTTTGGATTAGAAGAAATAGAGGCTACAAAATGTTTGTGTTGTAAGTGGTAATGTATACATTCTTCTACAGATAATATGCCCGGTTTTATTCATCCACATCCATTGGACAAAAAGCATCTCACGCACACACGTAATATTGAATGAAATGCCTGTGGAAATATTAATCTGCACCAAATTGCATACATATTCCAAAAACACATTTCTAAATGACCTATTTATAGGTTTCAACAGGTAGAGTGAGTTAAAATATCAACATATATGGTATAGCCAATATATTTGTAATAATAATCTATTCACATGTGCTGATTATACGGCGTGCCGGCCACCTAGCTGCCTACTCTTGACGTATATGCAGACATTGGTCAGAGCCCTAAGCAATTATATCTATGTTCGTTGCGTTGTGGGAGACTTCTTTCTTGAAAATAATTTTATAGTCTTCAAGATTTAAGGGCATGTATGGGAAAATCTATCATGTTTGAAATAAAACCCGGACTGAAAACGTAGAATAAAAAATTGAGATATATCCTTCCCAAAAGCGATCTGGAGATTCGGAAACCTTATACAGAGCCATTTTTTTGACTATAGCTCCATCGTTACTGGATCAGTTTTAAGAAATCTTTTTCGTCTTGGGCATAGTTGTAATATTGCGCCAAAATTTCATTACAGACAGATCGACAAACCGACGGAAATATGTGACATGGTTTCTCGTGACCTGCGTATCATATAATACATGACGGATATAATGCGATATCTCATTTTCGATCTTTTTGTGATTACACAACTTCCTCACCACCTGGCGTGTACAATCGTACAATATTGGGTACTTCTTAACTTGTTCAATTACTTTCCCCGTTGTAGACATCGTAAAAAACTTAGCAAAATGCGATCCGAACCGCGTCAAAAGGGTTTCTGGAATGAAACGCTGTCAAGGCGACAAACCGCGGGCCACCATACCATGCTGGTGCGATCGGTGTTATTTACCGCTCTGAAAACTGAGGACCGCATGGACAGCGGTGCGTTTATCGATATCGGCTTACCGCGTTGGTGTGGGGATCCTTAACTCATGTTGAGCCCAGTTGAAACCCGAAAACCCTTAGACTGAAAATGATACTTCGTCCGCTTATGCACGAACGAATATTACAAATATCGAGTCAGTATGTATCAGAAAAAGGACAACATAACACGTTACTAAATGCCCCCGCAAAATCAAGTTAAAACCATTTCGAAACTACTAAGGTATGGAAAAGGATATCTTCCTCCGTTTAACCACGTAAAATCGAAAGTATTCACAGCCGCACACGATATAGAGTGGTTATGTAACAGAGAAGAAGCATAAAAAGTTGGTAAAACTTCCTAGTGCCACACACAACACGTCCACACAGCTGGTAACTTCTCCTGCAACTTTTCCGGTTGTGAAGTTTTTCGCCTGCCGGTCGACGCGCGACGCCTGTTGGAACTTAATAACGGCCACTTGCCGCTTGTCGGTTGTCAGCTTGCTGTTCACGGAAATATCACAAATGTATGTGATTCTGGAATACCAAAAGAGGATTTTATTCCATGTAAAGAGCTCATCCTTGAGGGATCTCTCTTGGGGATTGCAATCGCGCAGCTCATTCAGTTCTGCGGGATTATTCAGTCCCGTGAAATACCGCACCTCCAAGTGATAACGGGTAAAGAAAAAAGGTACCTTTGCCATTTCTTTTTTGGTTGAAAAAAGGGTAATATAATAATAATATTGGGGGAAGTTATTAGTATGTATTTCAGTAAGAATTTCACGTGCCAAAATCACGTAAACCTTTTTTAATGATTTTCTTTTGACAAATTTCATAGTTTATTGATTTTATAATTTCACACGTATTTTAACCTTCAGCGGTAAGTTCGTTTTTGTATACCATCGAATCACACTCATTAATGCATGCCCTGTAGATTTTCTTCAATATCTGCTTATTTTTAGTGGGAAGGAATTGAGGAGAACCATCATTCACACCACTCCAGCTTTGTTTTGTAGCTGCCTTGTAGCTGTTTATAGCCGATTCTGCTGGAAGCCACCTCTCTCGACAAAGAACCCTGATGTGAAGAAGACCATTATCTAGATAAGATTAAATCTGGACGTTAAAATATTTGTAAAGCCTATATTTGTAAAGCCTTCGTACGTGTACCATGGTAAGCGTTTTGCAGGGAATTATCACGGTCGAATAATTTTATTGTCAGTTAGTTTTGAATAATATCCTTTTTTTCAACTTGCACTCGATTGGTGGAGCATATGAGCTGCTTGGTTTGATAATATATTGTGATTCTTTTTTAAATATCTTGTTTTATTTGGCTCTCTGTGTACAATTAGTTAGGCTTCGACATTGCTGTAAAATTCTCTTCTTTTGTATGGGTGGTCAGGTAAAACAAGTTTTGATTATACCTCGGGGATTTGTGGCTTAATCCATCTTAAGTCACTGGCGCTCTTAACCCCCCCTACTCTCCGCTTGATTGAGCTAGCGCCTACTTTTGCACACCACTAGACAGCTGTTTTGCACTGACTGACCCTTAGATTTCATTTATAGTGTTTTATTTATTAATCAATTAATTAAGAAAAAAAAGAAAGAGGAATCACACCACCATTTCCTCTTGTTTATAAAAAAAGCCGTGGCGAGAAACAAAATAAAAAACATTCATAAATCGCTGTATTCTAACATTTTTCACGTAATTCATGTTTTCAAAACTGCAAATTGCTATTATTTTCATTCGGCTTACAATGTCCCTAAAATAACAGTTTGTAGGGAAATACGTAGGGGTTTTCAATAAATGAATTTAATCTTCATTAATTAACAAACAATACATTATGTTTTTGTCTGTCCAACCAAGACAGCCTATCATGCATAGCTGTTTCGTGATTTTTGGCTACTCATCAGCATGGTATCTGCTTGGTCTCACGTCTATGGGACAATGAACGGAAAAGTCGAAACTATCCTCTATCCAGGAGGTTCAGTCTATCGAAATAAGACAGCCCTAAGCGCCATCTATCGACCGCGACATCGTTTTTGTTGTTGTGCGTGTCATGTAACATCCAATAATCCTACTGGTAAGAACAATCGACTGCCTAGACCTGTAGTCTAGATCGAAGTTCACATACAGGTAAACTAGCGTCAAATACAAATAACTTGATTTCAAAATTTTTCGTAATTACAGTACTCCCTCTCCAGTTATGGAAATTGAGGTTTTTCGTGATTATAAAACACTACCGTTGACTTGGACGTAAAAAGCGGGAACAATGGGAAAAAATCAAATAATTCGAAACGTACTTTCCACCTAGTTATACAGGGTGGCTTCGAAGTTGAGTCATTTATTTTAACAGTGAGTAGATCTGATCAAAAGAAATGTTTTTTTCCTTTACCATTTTTCTGGTAAAATTAAAGTAACAAAGTTATAGCCCTTTGGAAGTTTGAGTACCGCCCTGTCTCAATAATAATATCATGTGCTCGTGTTTGGCAACAACGGATATAATCCGCCTTACCGGTTCATCGCATCGGAAACAAAAAAGCGAAAGAATTTGGAACGATGTTTTTGCAATAAATTATTTTATTCAGTTCAGTTATACATACAGTCAGTGTCAGTCGGTTAGCGTGTGAATAGTGTCTGTTGCGTGGCTCAAACGAAATAAAAAATGGCACATGTTTATGCGGATCGGTTTCCCAATCGAGTGCAACCAACCCCTAGTGCCTTTGTTAATGTAGTACAACGGGCTCGTGAATCAGGTGACTTAAGACCTCACAGGGGACCTCACGATCAAATACAGGTCCGCACTGAAATACTTGTCGGGAGGATACTTTATAAAACAAGGTAAACATTTTTTTTTATTTTTTTTTTATTTTTTTTTATTTTTACACACATATTCTGGTTTATCTTCCTTCTACAATCATTATCTGAAAATTAATGACTCAACTTCAAAGTCACCCTGTATAAATTAATCATAAGTAATGAAACAAATTAGTTTCAATTCATACCATTTTGAAGGAATCTGTATAAATGGTATCTAAATCAAAAATAATATCAGGAATAGTGCAGTTATTTCTTTGTGGAAGTTTCGGACCCCTACGGCAAGGATTCTGCGCTAATTTTTAAATGTGCTGAATCACCGGATCCGTCTTCTTGAGGCGCAGGATCTCTCAGGCTAATTAGTGGTGCATTGCCGCGGGATCCCGTTCTGCAATATTGCAGTCACTTGTCTTTCAATATAATTGTAGCGGTTGTTCGATTCTTGTTAGAAGATCCAGTAATCTATAAATTGCTTCTGTTACCGCATACAGGCATGTTCGCTTACCTTGTGTTGCTTACCCTCACGGTCACTCCCCCCAATAAGTTTCTAACAGCTGAACCAATTTAGATAAATTTCGATTAAAAATCCAAAATCCGTTCATCCCTTGGGGAGTTACGATGCCACAAACAGACCCACCTTTACATATGTTAAACTTATTACGCCCCTCGTTGTTTCGTTAGCTCCTAAACGGGCAGTTCCATAGAAAGCAACTATATTACGCTTAAGAATCGGTACCCCAGAGATCAGTTTTGGATTCAATAATATTCCTGAGCTCCGTAAAGCTTTGTAAATAATAATACCTTGTGTATAAAGTACTAGACCGATTTCTGATATACAGCTCAGCACCTTATCTGAGAAGAGGTGCCCCAGCAGGCAGCCAATTTCGGTGGTTGACTAGATTTGTTAAAAAGTCATTCGTTTAGCTTTGCTTTCTCTGGCTTAGACACGTTGAGAAAGCAGTGCTACAAGAAAATCAGAATTTCAAAAGTTTTAATTACATTTAAAATGTACTCTTACTCAGTTGTGGAATCAGAAATTCTTCATAGTGTCATAATCCTGTGAATTTACAGGGTATCTATATAGATCGTAAGCATCCTGTTTTTATGTGATTTCATGCGGTGGAAATCACCCTTAGCCGCTTCGCTCGCGAATTAGGCCAGTTATGTTATAGCTCTTTGAAAATAAATGTTCATTGTCACTCTTAACTTTAACATTTATTTGCCTTTCGTACCTTGAGGATTTTTACTTTTATAGCCATTTATGGTAAAATGAGTCGGATCCAAACACGTCACACTCTCTTCCATTCTGATAACAGGTTATAATGCTTTCGACCAGGAAACCTTTATATTTGATAAATGTTAATCAAAAACCAAGCTGATATCTATTGTCTAATCCATCATTCTTTTTTCAGTTTTGCAAAGCTTCCGTGATTGCGCGTCAACCTCGAATCCCCCACTTTTAATTTAACTTATGCCGTAATCACCTGATGTCGCCGTTGACGCTACCATGGTAGGGAAAACGGCGTCTCAGAATAATGCCCTCTTTTTAAGCTTAATCCCAGACACTTTGGATCCTTCAGGAGATTTAATTCAATTATGGCCGAGGCTTTATTCTTCGGTGTCCTTCAAACTCAGTCAGACTGAAGAACTGACGTTCCGTTTTTGTTTTTTTTTCTTAGGTTAGCGTTTTTGAATAAGACAAACTGGCAGCCGTTACAGCAATTTAATTTGAATAATAAGGTAGACTGAATCGGACTCAAGGCGGATCTCTGACCCTAACCTTTAGTCTTCATTCATATGCACTTGATACAAATGTGTGATCAATAAAATGTAACAATACATCATATTAGTCTAATCATATTAGCATATTTCCCCGAAATAATTGTAAAGTCTGGTTTTATTGATGAAAGTTGTTCAAGCGGGTATTTAAAACATGGACGCATAAAATGGGAACACCAATTTTTGTGGGAAAACTTTTCATTTGACAACAAAGAATGAGAAATCGCGTTTTCTGGGATTCAATCGAAATTGTTAACAGGAACGAAAAAACTATTATCGTAAGACTTTTACGTATTTATGAGACCTATAAAATGAGACTACACGCAAAACGATCCGACTAATATCAAAAATGTGTATGGCCGAAAAACGGGGCAAAATGCAGGTTTTGGCACTTGTTGACAATGCGACGATAATTTCACGCAACTACTTGAAATGCTTCAAATCCGTAGGATTCATACTTCTAAATAACAACACAAAACAAAATTGAAGTATATTGGTCAAGTAGTATTTTGGGAATTTCTAATTGTTTATCCCAAAACACCTGTTTTCCGGCAATCACTACTAGTTTACTGAGCAATACATAGGGTTCGTTAAAAGAGCCTTTAAAAGCAAAGTACACGTGTTTACCTTGCCAGTATGAATCACAAACCATTCTGAAACATAAATGTTTTTTTATAATTACTAATTTATTGAATTTTAACTGGTAATTTGTTGAATAATAAGAGGTGGTAGTATGTTTCTGAACTATCTTCAAATTTTGATTTCTTGTGTTGTGCTCGTGATAAACATTGATATCTGGAAACAACCTGCTATATTCTCAAAATAGGTTATGTATTTCAAAATGTAAGTGCAATAAACATTAAGAATTTCCACTGACGCAAAAGTTTCCCTGCAGGAGTCAAGTGCTTCAAATACTCGATTTCACATTATATCCTCCATATCTTAATATTGTAAGATATGGGGCTATAGGCCAGTACATCATATACATATAATCGCTAGGGCTTTTTCGTTTAGAAAATATTTTACCTGCAGAATACCAAAATATACTTTGCTCAAATTTCCACAAATATGATCAATATATTCCTGAAAATTCAGTCTCCTAAACATACATCCAGTTCTATATGAATTATGCGATAGATTTATTACAATACCCTTACTTGAATTTACTATTAGCTGACTTCTTTGACACCAGGATGGAGTATCCAATATACGTTGATTTTGATATGAAAGTGATGGCCACTTTTTGCAGATATAATAATTGTGGTATGATGTTGTCACGTGCTAAAATCACGTAACCTTTTTCTACTATTTTGATCACTTACTAGCTAAATTCAATAGTAGTTTATGGATTGTATAATGTCACACGTATTATATCTTTCTTTCTCAGTGATTCAGTATTGTGTTGAAAAAAAACTGTGATTTTTCTCCGTTATTTGGTTTCCTATCGAACATATCTTCTTCAAGGCCACTAATTGAACCTCCCTTTGTAAAGTTAGATGTTTCGTTTCAGTCACTTTCCTTCTGAGATTGTGGTGTGAGCGCCATTTGTTTAATTTCCAAATTCTGGGATGTTAGGAGCCGAACACCCGTTTGTGGAGTGCTACTCCTTCATATTGTACCCTGCGTTTAGTAGTTTTGGTTTGGGTGCTACCCCGTCCATTTTCTTATGGAATTTTAATCTTCACCGGTAATGTTTTTTTCTTATACCATCCGACCATGTGCATTAATGCATGCCCTGAAGAAGTTTGTTCAATATCTGCTTCCTGCTAGTGGGAAGGCATTGCGGAAAACCAGCTTTGTTTTATAGCTGTTTTGCAGCTGATATTGCCGGAAGCCACCCCTTCCCATTGACAGAAAAAAACCCTGATATGAACAGGTAAAATATCATTTTAATTATCTATTCTATAGATATTATTTATACAGGGTGTCTGCGAAAGGTTGGGAAATCTCGAATCTAGAGATACTACAGACCAAAATATGTGAATTGACCTAAACATACCTTAGTCCAAAAGTTGATAGTTTGCGAAATAGGCCAATAGGTGTTAAAGTGATAATTTTATTCTATATTTTCCTTATTGCTTGAGAAGTATTTCAGAATTTGGCGTAAAACTCGGTATAGGGAGGTTTTTTAGTATCATCCGCGCTTAAACTAGGTACTTTTTGCAGGTGGTATGGATGGAGTAGTTGCTCTTGAAAAAGCGTATTTACTGTACATTTGGAAACTTGAAATTCTCGAGCTACATTCCTAACCCCAACTGTAGGATTTTGAAAGACAGCATCTAAAACATTTTCTTCAACTTCAGCGGTACCTACAGTTCTGGGAGATCCACTATGTCGGCCATATTTTGAGCAAAACTACCAAAACTGCAAATGGTTTTTACTACTTAAAATAAGGCTATAATCATTTTTCACCAGTTTATCGTAACCGCTGATCGATTCGTATTAGGGAATCTGTCAGCGTACAATCTTCTTGCTTTTAAAGCATTACATCTTGCCAATCCGTACATTAAATGCATATCAGAATATTCATCAAACGTATACTCCATGATGTTTAACAACTTATTGTCGACTAGACTAGAGGAGGGAGGTGGGGGGCGCGGTGAGCCGCTTTTACAACTGTTCTATTTACTTAGACGAGGCCATCACATAATTAAGATCGAACATCACTTACAGGTAAGTTGGTTTGGTCGTGTAATTATTACGCTGTATGTAATATAGGCTAGGAGGTTTCCGGTCAGAAGGAACAGTGCCTGTCACCGAAAAGAAGACTCTCTCTCTGAGGGCAGACCTGAATGTTATCACTGATTGGGCATGCAACAATCTGATACATTTTAATACCACCAGAACACAGTACTATACCTTGACTAACAAGAAGCGCGCTAGCGCTCATCCGGTTTCGGATGTCCGAGTTATACTAAATGGCGGTTTATTTCGACTGGTCAGAGTCCATTTCACCGACAACTTGATCTTGCACGAACACGTCTTATCAATAGCGGCAACTGCTGAAAAAAAAACTATGATGACTCTTCTCTAACAGTCTCTGAATCTGTCCACACCCCATGGACCGTCGGTGATCTAGTTCTCTTTTACCGTCACTCTAACGAGCTTTGCTCCTCAGAGCTCTCCTCCATGATGCCACCAAGCAATGTGCCTGCCAGACAGAGCCGCCCGACTTGGGCCTCTCATCCTAAACGTGTCGAATTGCATACATCGAGAACTGGCCTTCATTATCCATAGGGTATCGAGATTCTGGAGCAATCTACCTGAAAAGGCTTTTCCCAGTTCTACTAAACTTAGACAGCAAAAAAATCGGATTAATAAAGTTTCTTAAAAATCCAACAGTGGTGCTTGAGATATTTCATAAGCTGCTTAAGTTTATAATACACTGATGGATGAATATCCTGCTATTCCAAATTCCAGCTAGGTGTATGTATACGGGTCAAATTTAGGGCCAGCTTCTTGAAGCATCCCATCAGAGAAGCCGTCGAAGCTCGTCGTTTTCAGCTACACTGCAACTTCTGATAAAGGAAAATGCTAGCCTAAGCAGGACGACATCTCAGCGACGCATCCCGGCTCGATTTTTCTATGTAAATTTATTTAGCGTGTTCGTCGAAAGTTCTTTAGAGTTTCCCATCGGATGTGCATACACACACTCCCGCAGAGAGTTGCCCGGGAAAGCGGAGTTGCCAACGTAACGCTAATTTTATAAGCATTACGTGATGTTTAGGGCTTAGATCGTATCTATGCTACCTAGCTACGGAGTAGCGCACACCGCGTATGATGGGAGTTTAAAAAGTCTCGGAACTAGTTCTTGGTAATTTAGCTTACATTGTATATATTTTGTTTAGGAACTTTACATGCACTGTTATTGTATTTTACACACAGTATTGGCTTTGTCGGTTTTAAGATGCTTTGAAATGAACAAGCAGTTTAGTAACCTAGACCAAAACTGCAGAGATAATATATGGAATTTTTTAGAAGATTTTCTTTCACAACCATTTTGTTTTTTTAAACCCTGAGAAATCGTTCAAACTGTTCCGACTTATAAATAGTTTTTTCATTGAGAATAGTAAATGATGATTGTTGGGTTCCAATAATACTGACAGTATCAGTTTTATAAATGCGTCTCGTTTATACATACAAGAGTCAGCCTTGAGTGTGTACGTTTCTGTAAGGTAAGAGACATTCGATTTTTAGTTTTGTCAACCCGCCTCGAAAAGTTTGTCGTAATGTATGCGCCACGAAGTCTAGAGATTATTTCATAGAGTGGGGGTGAAGTCAAAAATGTCGACGATGAAGTAACTGCGCAGCAGATGAATTTTAGTTTCTGCGCATACGGCATCTCTCTCCTATGCAGAAAATTAATTTCAGGTTCTACTCATGTGTCATCTCTCAATGATGCTGTCACTATGACTAAAAATAACTGCAAATTTGACAGTTAGGATGAGTTGCAAGCAGGAATATTGGCTAATATTGATAAACCACAACGTAATAAACGTTCAAGGCATGTGTGAAATGCCCTTAAAGGCTGCGGAAGGTTATGTTAAATGTTCTTGGTATTTTGCTCCACGCCCACTTAATTAATAATACGTATATCCTTTACGCAGTTCAAACTCCTGTCTCTAGTCTTCGTGGTATGCGTGTTCTGCAACTATGCTTGACATTGGCAAGTGTAACAACTCCCTAGTCATTGGCGTACGATCCGAGCTTACCACTTGATGATGTTCATCATTTTATAGTGTGTCAATCTCTGAATATATAATTAGTGGACAATGTCGACAGTTTGAGGTAAAATTTGGGCAATACCATGAAGTGAATGAAAAGAACGGCTCTCCCTGCCTACGACATAAGCGAAAGAATCAGTAGTAACTGGGCTGAAGATCGGTCTCCGCGGTATGCATCTTTTGTTAGTTAGAGAAGATAAGCAGCATTCATGATATGAGTAGTCGATCCGTTTTCTAATTTCGTCTGGCTTTAATATTGTATCCGCCAAGAATGGCGAAAATAACTATACTGTCCGACTAGTGAACCGTCCGTCGGTTTAACATAGTTTTTGCTACGTGGAAGCTGTTTGTTTATTGAATATGAAATTTTAAATGACGGTCAGTTCTTCTTGGGTATAATCGCCAGCCGATCGTGTCATATAAATTTGGTTGCAGCTTGGGCAGTGCGCCGTCCTTACATGTACTTGAAGCGCGGCATTTGTGAATTTTTCTCAACGTATTGAGCCGGTTATTGCTAGTATTGATATTCTCTCCGTGCTTTGGTCATCACCGATCGTTATTTTTTAAATTAATAATGGTACTGGGATATAACCATCAGCAGAAGGACCGGCACAGCTATTATGTGAAAAGCATGTAAAACGTCAAAAAAAAATGTCATCTTGCAGACTAGGTAGGTTTTAGGGTGCAAATAGTTTATTCCACGTTTGCTCGCTATGACTGCTGTAAGCGTCCATCTGTGGAAGATTGACCCAAGTTGCAAGTATATGTTTTGTGAAGCCGAGTAGTCTGTAGAGAAGATTTATAAGAAAGAAAGTTGGTTCACTAGCAAGATAGCATCTGGATGATTATAGTCAACGCCAAACAAAGTGGCGTGCACGTCATCAAGGTGGGTGTGTTGAAAAATTTACATTGTTGCCAAACTTTTTGTAAAGTAATAAAATTTATTATTTACATATCTAGGTTTATAAGCAATATTAACCTCAAATGAGAACAAAAATAATAGTATAATAAAATTATAGATCTGTACTTGCATAATCATTAAGTATGACAATTATTGATCAGATGACACTATGAAACTACCATATTTAATTGATAGCTTAAAGGTACTGAATAAAAATCCAAATGGGGTTCTCCAAATTTCATGCATGGTATTTATTTTACAGAATTCATACAGAAAAATGCATTCTAAAATTAGGTAAGCTACTGGTGTAAGCTTTTTCTGTACAATAAAGTTAGTCGGAGTTTCTTTCTTCAGCGCTGTCTGAATCTGAATCTTCATCACTCTCAAAGTTGATTATTAAAGGTTCGATGTCTGGTCGATCAAAAATTCGTTCTCTTTCATACCATTTAAAAATTTCTTGCTCAGTATGTCGAACACTATTTTTCCACATGTCTGAGGTATCCGTTTGTAGAGCCTCGTTCCACATATACAAACAGTCTTTTTCACTGTTACCATCTCTACCAATATGTCTGTTATAGTAACCTTTTGCTATGCCCCCAAATTAACTCAATGGTAAGGAGGCAGACGAAGAACTTTGTGCCCATGTTGTTCCGCCAATTCATCAATCACGTATATTTTAGGTGGTTTGTTTCTAAAAAGGCAGTTATTTTAAGAATAGGAATAAACAAAAGAAATATAAACTGTCGACCAAAATATATATAATTAAGAAGCATTATGTACCGAGCAACAATACTCAATAGCTCTGTTTTAAACATTGTGTTTAAAAATGGTATGTTTTGATTTGTCAACCAGTCTTGGATATTTTTTTTGTCCATGCATTGTTGGGCACTTTGTTCAATATCATGCTGTGATAAGGGGCGTTATCCAGTATAATCATAGATGGACTCTCCAATTTTTCTAATAACTGATGTTGAAACCATTTCAAAAAATTGTCCTGGTTCATCTCTCCATGGTAATCGCTCAATTTTGTTTTCGAAGAAAATATCGCTTCACTACCCTCAATAAACCCATTTTCATTTCCAGCATGTAATACGTTATAATGTATCTAAAATATATTAGTTTCAAATTTTATAGTGCAAATAGTGTAAAAGTACATACCTTTTACCATCTGTTTTAATAGCTTTCACGCTTTTTTGGTTTCCATTTTGCCAAGAGCGACCTATGGTCCCATTTTGAAATATCCAAGTTTCATCGAGGAAGACAAACTGGTATAAGGCCTCAACCTTGGCTTGATTGTATTGCCTTAGAAATTCCACCCTTTTCAAAGCTATACTTGGTAGTTCCATGAGCCCTCGTCGCGGATTGTCCTTAAGCCACTTAAATCCAAGATCTCTAAGCAACCGCCTTAAAGACGTGGCACTACCATCAAATAATGCCCTATCTCTTAATCGAGACCATAAAGTTTGTATCGTAACTTGTTCTTCTGAAACCATGTGTAATATGACATTATAATTTAGTTAACAAATTAATGCAAATTTCTGATAAGTTATTATAATAAGATCTTACTTTTGTGATACATATTATAGATCACTTCTCGAATGGCACTTGTATCCAATGTCGCTGTGTTGGTTACACGTTTAATATAACTCCGCTTTTTCTTGGGCGATTCTAAATTTGCATCACTTTTCACACCCTCGGAAATACGACTAACTGTCCTTAAACTAATTTTTAAAGCAGCAGCAACACGCTACAAAAAATGAAATAAAATTTCACTATTATTAATATACATTACATATAATTATTAGTAACCTACCTCTTGAACAGCATTTAAAGGCAACAAAGGCCCGTTGTTGTCCCTTTCTTGCTCAAAGTAGTGCATTAACGAGACCACGAGTTCCTTTCACCGACTATTTAACTGTTTGGGCATCTTTATATACCAAAATTGCCTTTATCTACTCGTAAAATGAATAATTTTGTTTTGAAACAAACAGTTGTTGATTTACAGTATGCGGCGCCAAAGGATTTATAAAGATTTGAAATGCCACAAATTGATTCAGTGTCAAAATTAATACAAATGTCAGTTCCCAGTTTGAATAAGTTTCAAGGTCACAATGTGTCAACGCTGCGAAATCGGTTTAGTGCGTTTACATGTCGATAAGTGATTGGAGCGTTTGCAAAACATTTTATTTCGCATAATGCGTCTAAATTTATCAGAAAGCAACTTATGTGATATTTTAATAACAATGTTTATATGACTATTAACCATAATAAGAGAGTAATGACCATTTTACAATTTATATATCACATTAATATGAAACTGCAATAGAGCAATTGTTTGTGATAGAAACCTAGGCATTAGGTCGGGGAATTTTTATCGTGATGACGTGCACGCCACTTTGTTTGGCGTTGACTATATGTAGGTATGTGTATTGGTCGGCATGTGTATAAAATCAGTGATATTTGCTATGTGAGAAAATCATTACTGAGTATGCGGCTAATGAAGTATATATATATATATATGTATATATTAACTGTGACCGTTCAAGGTTATGAATTACGATTTTTCCCGTTTTTTGTGTTTTCAAAAACTTTGAGGAGCATTACGGGAAATTGGCCACCGCACCCGCGTTGTATGCAATCAAGCCACATCACAGAAGAGTTAGGAATGACGTATCACACATCAAACATTTTCGCAATGCCTCACATCTAGGCGCTGATTTGTATTTTCTACTGACATTGCTAAATAAATTTCTATAAAATTTAAATGACTGGAACTAAATAATAACGTAATATTCTTTTCATTCTCACGAATATTCCTATCTGTAGCATATTTTCTCACCTGCTCCTTCACCAACGAGGGATTTTCTTTTCTTATCTCTCTCATTTTTGAAATTTAGCAAATTTGCATATGTAGTTTCCAGAATGAATAAGAAAAAGTGGATGCGCAACTAATTTCAAGTAAGTGTATTTGAGACAAGAAAACAATAGAATTACCATCAATACATACTATTAGCACACCAATCCTCACTATGCACCTATGCACTACTGTTTCCTTCTTGTATACAACTTACAGCTTAGATCTCCAATAATACCATCTCCGAAGCAGGTTTTACATCATGACGTTTAGGCAACACGTACAACTACTAAGCGGATTCACAACAAGTGACCGTCGCGTCGGCTAGTGTCACAAAAAAAACCAATACAATGACAAAAAAAATGGACATAATGTCACTTTTCAAGATACTTAATACCCGTGTCAACCGATATGTTGCTATCATTTCCACTATGACAGTTTTATTTCTGGATGCCGTGAATAACTGGAGTGATTTAAAGTCAATGCCGTAAATTTTTGAGCCATGTCGTCGTCCTTCTACTCGGACTGCATATTCCCATATTATTCCTTGTAGAAGCTTAAACTTTTCCTGTCTCATTATTTGGCCAGTTGATTTTTTCAAGCGGGAAAGGTTGAGTTTGTGTGTTTGTGACCTTGTCCACCCAGCTTATCTTTAACATATATGTGCACCAACATTTTAATATATTTTTAAACCTTTAAGCATTGTTCCAAATAATATTTGTATACAAGGGTGTGGCGCGAATGAGCGAACAGCACCATCAACATGTTGCATCTCGCACATTCAGTGACATAATGCATATGCTTATAATTTGTGATCATGTGGATTAAAGAATCTTAGTACCAGAATGTCGGCTACACATTAAAGGTGATGGTTTTCTATACCAGGTTTCGTGCAAGTAGTAAAAAGGAAGCTCAAATTTTCACAAACACAAGTGAATTGTGATATGTTTCATCATTAATTTGAAGCATCGTCAGAAATTGAGACTTCAGAGCGGTTGTCTAAGGACTATCAAGCCGTAACATGAATCTACGAGGTATAAGAAAAAAAATAAGGTATTTATAGCCAATCATGCTAGTGCCTTAGACGTATTACATACACTCTGACTCACTGTCTAAGGTGGAACCCGCTATATATTGTCACGATTCCTTTTTTACTTTTTTTGACACATTTTATTTTTAAAATATTTTGTCTACTACCCAAACAGGCGAAAAATAATGTTTTCATTTACTCCTCACAACTGCAACAATAGCTCACTTCCTCCATGTGATTATGTTCAGTATTAGCCAGTAAAATATTTATTTATAATATTATTATGTGTACCTAGTTGGACTATTTACTCCCACTAAGAACTACGTTGCTTGTAACAAGTAAACAGTCTACTAGACTCCATTGAGCTAGAACTTGAATATTTTCCATCAATAGCAGGTATATTAATTTAAAAAACCCATTTGGCTCATGCCAAGTCGTCAGTAAAGTAGTCCCATATAGAGATATACAAAATAAATTTTTTTGTGGTTAATAAACTTTCTCAAATCTAGGAACATTAACAGCAGATCATTCTCACCATATGTCATAAGCTTATGGAATCTGTTTCGCAATTACAGACATGGGTCTAGGGCTTTGATCGTATAACGTTGCCACTGAAATGCGTCTATGCTACAGAGTAGCTTAGCTTACATTGTGTGTTATTTCGTATATGTATAAGAACTTTCCAAGTACAGTTTACAACATCTGTAAAATACAAATTTTGTTGTGTAAGTTTTGACATTTTTTAGCAATGTTATATCTTATATTAACGTTTCAAGAACTCATTAGACATTCCAGTCCTGCGGTAACGATTTATTGTCGCTTAGGTTTCGTACCGTCAGTTTTTTTAAAAATATCTATAGTTGTATGAAATAAAATAATAAGGAAAACATTGCAAATTATGAATTTTGTTAGTTTTTTCGCCTTATACTTGTCTTCAAGTTTTTAGGTACGTTTAAATGCCCCAGGCCTCATAAAATCAGAGTGTTTCAAAAATCTATTTCAGACGAAATAACGGCTACAAATACATTTATCATGTGTCCATATAAATATGATACGGATTTCTTCTGGAGCTAAGCAGCAGTATTCGCTTAAACTTTTAAGAAACATGTATCAGTGCAACGTTTTGAACATAAAAACATTCCAGGCGTTTCTATAAATTCTTTGTAGGGATTTGAATATCGGCGCTGCAAAGCAACATTGCTTCACTTATAGTTATAAATGTCGACCTTCCTCTCTTGAAAAAACTCCACAGAAGCATTATGCAGAATAGCTTTCGGCTACTTTTTTTTCAATTCGGTATGTTATAGATCTCAACACAAACAAAAGTGTGCATGTCTCCAAAGTGTAGTTTCCAAGATACAGGTCGTCAAAATTGGGCAGTTCGTACCCTATTCCGGGTTTGACACACGATATATAATATTGTTATAATACTCATGTACGTTCTTTGAAGCGCTATATATCAAAAACTACTCATGAAGGACCTTGGACTGTACTTGATAAGATCTTCAACTGGCGAAATCCATTTTCCACATAGTTTTCACACGGTTATTTTAAGACTGTCGCTGAAGACTCCGTAGCCGGTAGCCGGTAGCCAGGAGAAACTATCAAAGTGATAACGAGCAACGCTAATTTCGACACCTTGGGTAGATTTACTTCATTAAGAGCTTTTTACAGCTCACTTATCACTTGATTGCACTCGTTAACCATATGTTCCACTGTGTGGAGGCTCTAACTGCTCGACGTTCTGCGCAATGCACATGTAGATGTCGACCCATCTAGCAGCCGTAACACCAAGTATTTACAGAGCAGATTAACAATGGCTTTCTTTGCATATATCCATAAATAGACACGATTGGAATGCAGATGTTTGCTTTTCATCTCTGACACCACAACCAACCGTAGACATCCGTGTTTTGTGCTTATTAGAAACTGATCAGTGCCGTAGTACTCTTGAAGGTAGATGAACGAAAAGCAACCAAGTGGACCTGAATAACTCAAAACACTATGACCTTCAGCTTCATTCCCTTACTACCGGTGGTTTGTTATGAATATCCTATAAGTACGTGGTCAAGGATAAACACCAAATTTAAATTCCTTGCACGTTTCACGCCCGCAAAAATCTGGAGGAAATGTCGCATATTTCGACCGCACCGCAGAGTAATTCTCGTAAAAAATGATAAGTTGCGGATAGAAGATATCTCCTGGAATAAATAGTGTGGAATAATATGTAACTCGAGTTTCAGTACTTCCACCGGAGATATAAAAGCCCTTAGAATGCTATAAATCAGCTGTAAACGGTATATCCGAAGTTGATACGGCGATATGAAGCTTCGTATAGATATAGTCTATGAACTACGCTTTATGAAGCTTGAATCTGCCACAATAAAACTGTTCTGCATAAATCGCTTGGAAATAAATCCTGCTCATATAAATGCGACCAGATCATGTTTAGTGCATTATTATATATTACAGATTTTTCTTGCTTTTATATCAAACAAAAAGATAAGTTACGTTGGAACTGTAGGAGTTTCACATAGAAACAAAGGCACTCAGCGTTAGGAACAAGTGGAATCTCATTACAAAGTTTTCTGTTGCGCGACTCAATGGACTAGACAGTCGAGCAAGTGCACCATTCCAGGCTGCAGCAAGCACTGTGAATGAAATTGATTTCCTTAATAAAGAACAGCATTGTAACAAAATTGATTAAAAACGTTTTTTTGCAGGCCGAAATGAATCAATTTCATCAGATTAGTAACCTTCTTTATTAATCCTCTTGAACTGGCATTATTTTCACTGCACCATACATCTGCGATAGAGCAAACAGAACTTGCGAAAATATGCTATATATGTTTATGATTTCGGACTCATTTTCATATATTGCTGTCAGATTGTCGAACTTAATGTAATGTGATGGAAGTAATGTAAGCCTTGACAAGAAATTCTGCAAAGCAAAAAATATACCTACAGATACACATTGTGAAAAAAAAGCAAGCCTACGATTTCTCTGTCTCCAAGACCTCAGTCGGCCGTCAGGATGAAAGTGCACTTTATATAAGTTAATTTTCACTAAACTCGTATTTATAGTGTTACTTGTCATAAGTGCGAGTGTTTGCTGATAATTGTGGTGTTAGACGATGTCAGGGCATGGTATTTCTTGCATAATTTGTAAAGGGCAGCTCAAGCCTAACGAAGGTATACCTTTCCATCGTAATTATTATGTTGATATAAGGTTGTTACCTTGGTAGGTAATGATTCAAAAGTATGCACTAAAACTATGTAACTTTGGCGACAATCTGTTTTTGAATTCGACGCGGCCATATGCTGTAATACGTCCATAATAGCTGGGCTATAGTTGTCATAGTTATAGCCAAATATTATAACAAAAATATTGCTCTACAATAGTGAATCTGTACTGATGATTGGCACATTACTGAAATCAAAAGGTTAAACGTGACAGAACATCTTTCAGTAATGCCAAAAGGAAGCAACAAAAGCAATAAAGTGAAATGGAGCAAACATGGCTCACATAGTATAACTGGTTTTGATACTTCCTCGAGGCAAAATTCACCGCTTGGAGCAGCTATATAGCCTGAAAGTTCGAGGGATTACTTTTCTCGCGGAGCGCAAGTTCTATTCAGCTCCTTATAGCTATCAGGCATATAATTTCAAAATTTTTCATGTACCCGTGTCGCGAACGTAATAAGTAGAGAACGGTAAAGGTACGGGTTGCAGTGTGAATATTAATAAATTTGGAACTTTATGAAGGAAATAGTGAAGTTTTAATTTATTCTACGTGAGGTAGAAGAAAAGAGAAGTGTGAACGGTGTGAATTCAAAATGTTGTGGAAGTGTGTGCTTTAAGATCTGTATAAAGGTGAACCTTGCATTATTCACACATCCTAGAAGCATTTAACTTGTTCATCTTGCAACAGGCCAGTGGCAATGGTTTTTCTTTGTTAAATATTTACGAAAAAATCTTTGTCCATGCAGTAATATATCCGTGACAAGTGCCAACTTGACTTTTCTACAAATAGGTGAGAAATTGATTGAAGCGATAAAGTGAAGAAAAGGTCGAATAAAACAGATGTTGATTGTTTGATTACAACCTAGATAGTAATAGAACAGTAAAATTATGTTATAGCTAAAAAGAGAGCAACTATTGATAGAGAAAACTACCTGAAAGTGTACTCTAGTCCCCTTGTCCCTCATTCTCTAAAAATTCATTATTGCCAAGTGTAAACGATAAAACGTGTTAGTTCGTCCATCATTATGTGTTTTTATAGTGGATTTTTTTTGCTCAGTGCTCCAATTTCCATTACTATTCTTATTTTCTTAAATGGCGAGACCCTAGGTTAGTATGTTGAAATTGGTGCATTTGAATAAAGTTTTATTATTTCATTGAAGTAATAAGTTTCTTGTCTTAGTCGTACAAACCAGATCCCTTCAGCTGCCTAAGAATGCAATCCAGCATAGTTTTAGCATCCCTTTTCATGTTTGAAGATTATAATGTGAAAAACTAACGAAAAAATAGAGCCCTTCTAGCATGACTCAAGCTATTGATACCTTTAGGAGGAGGATAGGTAACAGGAAGAGACGTGTTCGTTTGTAGCTTTTGCCGTTAAGTAAGTAAAGGCTATGTATCTGTTCTAAAGATATCCTTGCTTAGCAATGACTTCAAAGATTTGGAAAATGCGATATTATGTTCCGATGTAATTTTGAATTTCGAATCTCCAGTGTTTGGAGTTACATAAAGTTGACTGAATGATTAGAGTTTGAAAAACGTGTTTAGCTGTATTTCATAATATTTCAATCCTCCAAATGAACCCTTGACAACGTCTTTGAATATATCAGAAAACCAAGATTGACTTTTTTCGAATGTTGTCTTCTCTTAGAAACGAAAAAAAGTTGAGTTCAAGTTTGGGTGAGTTATAGATTTGTTTATGATAATACTGCTACCATAAGAAAGAGCTTAAATATTTTTTTAAATCCACTAATACTTTTCCAGCCACCTTTTTTTTACGATTACTATATAGCAATAGGGCTGATTCGCAAGAGCTGTAAATATTTTCCTGTCTGTAATAGAGAGACAATACTTGCCTGACACACTCCGCAAAACTGTGGATTCCTCCTTTCACCACGTCGCCTTCTAACCCTGGCACGACCATCGTGCATGCCTAAACAAAATCGAGACTCGTCACTAAAGACAATACTGTTCCATTCCTGATCCCAGAGTGACCGTTGTCTGCACCACTCAAGGCGATTACGTCGGTGTTCTCGAGTTAAAGGGAGGACCCAGTGTGGCCGGTATGAAAACAAGCCAAAACTTCTCATTCGTCGGTAAACACTTCGCATGCCAATAGGTCTTCCGTGTTCTGCAAACCATTCATTTGCAATGGACCTGGTAGTGGAGAAACGGTCCCTTAAGGCCAATAATCTTAGGCGACGATCTTCACGGTCTGTTGTTCTACGGCGGCGTCCAGTGCCCCTTGCTCTTTGCGTACGGCCTTCTCGAAGCCATGCCTGACAACACCTAACCACAGTGTCTACACTTCTTTGCACTCTAACTGCAATTGCCAGAAAAGAAAGTCCAGCTTCCCGAAGTCCACTATACGGCCCCTATCAAACTCACTAAGTTGACGAAATCGTACAGGTCTCCGTACTCTAGGCATCGTATCCGATCGTAAATGATGTCAAGAACCAAAATCCGCCAACGTTGATTCTTTACTGCGGCTGAAATATTCATTTTTAGAGCGTTAGTGAATTAAAAAAAAGCGGTAAAAAAACCGGAATGTCCAACTGATAAGGCTGAAAATTTTTTCACTTGTTGTTTACAATAAGATAAATACATTCACCAACTTTTATTAAAATAAAACCATTTAAACTGGGTGTTCGGATTTATATGTCACTTAGTATATATAAAATTTGCATCATATATCTCAAGTGTTCCTTCAAAGTATTGCAGACGATTCAATTATTACTTAAAAAAGCATCTCGCGCAATATTTGTATGAGAAAGTAATCCTAGTATATCAATATCGACATAAAGTCTCAAATCATCGTGGAAGACTTTGTATAAATGGATAAGACAATTAAATGCAAATAGAAAAAATATCAAGCATAGTAAGGTAGATATGATTTGTGAAACATCTACAAAACATTTTTTGAAGTTTCCCCTTCCCCTCTCGAACGCCCTTGTATCATGGCTTAAAAATCTACGTTAGCGGTTTGGAAGCATCTACTATCCAGGTATTTAGAGCAGCTGCAAATTAAACTATCACAGTAACTACTGTAACGGCCTCATATAACTGGAACTCTTCGACAGTTGACCAGAAGTAGGGTCGACGCTTAAGCAAGCAGAACTATACGACCATATATGCAGCGTGGTCGTTTCTGGACCGCTTGCCACTGCGAATCTTCATCACGTCTGGATATGAATCTGCTTTCATCTAGATCACTTCCATGGAAGTTTGACACTCAGCCTGGAAAACGCTGGAACATTTCTCGACGCGTCGATCCGAAAATAAATCCCCGACTGGTACAACCAGTCGGTTACGGCCGAGACAGTGGGCAACGAATGCGGGATTAAGATTGCATAATAGTTATAAATTAGTTGCAAGTGTTATAAATTAGTCGACAGTATTAAATTATACTACACGGTGTTTTCGTTACAATATGATAGCTGACATAATAGGAAACGATCCTTGATTGTCGATGCACAACAAGAACAGGAATCACCATACTGCGCAGAATGACTTTTTTGTCACAGTAGAGTTTTATAGAATGTTTGGATAGAATGCAATGCTTCCACATTTCGCATGTTATCGACAAGTGTAACAAGAATTGAAATTACTGTGAGTGAACTTTTCCGGAAAGTGAAATGCCGCAACGAACGGCAACCAAATTCGGTCTCCGTTTATAGAAGCTTCCAGAGATTTGATTTCCGCCATCGCAGCAGTTGCATAGGTGAAATCTCCCGTTCATCTAACTCCCCATTCAAATGCGTTCGACTGATGATGACCAAAACCTATAGACGAAATCAGGAGCGTAGCAAGGACATTCCCTCTTGAACAGGAGTAACCTGGAAGACTTATTTTTGATTTAACCATGTGTTCAGTGCTGCAAAATGGAGTCAGTCGCAGTAATCGTCTGATAAAGCTTCGCAAGTTATCTTAATTGTTCATTTATTTTGGTTTAATTCCACAATTCAAAAGATTGAGTACAGGAGCTTCCCTAAACTGTAAATATTTTAATGACTATTATTATCTCCATGCCAGTCTCATAATTATGTCTAAAGAGAGAACATTTCTGGTAGAGGCTATACACGGTGTCTCAGAATAATGTCAATACCTCGCGTACATGTAGAATATATTAAGCTACTGCCACAAGCTCCTCTGAAGAATGTCCTCCAGGGCACCCCTACGGAAACACACGTCCCTAAAGGACTACTGACACATGAGACTGTATATGGAAAACAATCAACTCATCTAGATTGCCATGAATGTACTTACTCCAGCACAATTTTGATAAACATGTTTACATTCTGTAACATGATGGTTTAATAATAATACACTCTTGTTTAAAGAGAGAACATTTCTGGTAGAGGCTATACACGGTGTCTCAGAATAATGTCAATACCTCGCGTACATGTAGAATATATTAAGCTACTGCGACACGCTCCTCTGAAGAATGTCCTCCAGGGCACCCCTACGGAGACACACGTCCCTAAAGGACTACTGAATAGCAGTGTAGAAATTTTGAATTCTTAGTAATCGATTGGGGTGTCACATGAGACTGTATATGGAAAACAATCAACTCATCTAGATTGCCATGAATGGACTTACTCCAGCACAATTTTGAGAAACATGTTTACATTCTGTAACATGATGGTTTAATAATAATACACTCTTGTTTGATCTCCACAGAATAGCCGTTTTTGAAGAAACGAGTCCTATTTCAATGCACTTACACCGCGTCCCATTCCAAAAGAATCTGACTTGAGTTTGAAAGATAATCTAGTAAAAATATCTTGGAGTCTTTTGGATCGCTAACTGCTATCTGTTATCAGTCCTACTATAGCAGAATCAAACTACACCAAAACAACAGCGTCTTCCTCAAAAATGAGTCATCGTTTAAAAGCATACAAAAGGACATACAAAGGATTAATGTGTTATACTGGGGCAATCTGTATAATTGGGAAAGGACTGTCAACGTGACAACTGAGTGTAGATGAAGTAAACGAGGATAACAGAAAGGTTATACTCTTTCCGCAATGCATTGATAGAGCCATTCTATGTAAATTTCCACTGAATCTGTATTACAGAATTAATCTTAGCACTTCTGTTAATAAACATTAAATAATTTCCGATGACAATACGGAAAATACAGCTGCACACATCATAGCATGAACCTGGCCCAGAAATCCCCGCAACTCCCTAACACTAGTTGGCAAATTTACTAATGTAGTAGTTGGGAGCTGGTAACATCCAATTATTTTTTCACGCCTGTTTAACACAGTACGTTTATAGTTCAGTGAAGCTAGATTTTGATTGTCCTTAAACATTTCCATTGTCGTAAGGTATGCATCACAAACGAGCGTAAAACCAGATTTCGATATACAGGGTAGCAGGTATTCCTTCCTGCGTACGACAGAGGATCTGAAATCTACAAATTTCACCTTATATATTTATGTTTTTGTTCTTCGTTTGTCAAGAATCACTTGAAATTGGGCACCTTGCTTGCTATGCGCTATAGAAATTGCTATAACCAATCCTCTGAAGCCTGTTAACTGTCTGTGTCTCAGAAACAGAACGTTTTGCAAAGATCAACGGTTTAATACAGCGATTGTCTTTTACGGTTTTGTAAAGTCACTGTTGGGGCACACCAAGAATGTTGATATCGCTTTCACAATCGCCAAATTTTCTATGTATTTGCGGCTACGCAAAATGTATAATGCTGGCAGTTATCAGACTCCAGAGAATTTTTCATGCAAGATCATTTTCTACACCGCATAGCAAATAAGGCAAAATAACCAAGAGCTTAAGATAATGAAAATGATGACAGAACCAGGAGTCATAAAGTGAATGCAAACCTCTACTCGAAACTAACAGAGTATATGATTGAGCAATGTTTATGGAAATTAAATAAATTTATTCGGACAACTGACAATATGAGTAAGTATTCCTAGCAATTTACACACTCAATGTACCAGCAGTCCTTAGAGTTAGACACGGATCTTTTATTTTGAGAATCACTGTTTATTTATTGTGCATTTTTGCACCTTTTATGATTATACTAGTTTAATTTGAGTATAAATTATTAAAATCGAGTCAATCCCTTTGTATTTTTGACATGCTTTTTAATTTTTTACGGTAGAATTTGCAGTTCTGATTATTACAAAATCACAAAAAAATAAAAATCTCACATATTTACATATACAATGAAATTTGTTGTGATTCATGTCGGCTATCTCGCTCTGGAAAAAATTTGGTCAGTTATCAGTAATCATACAGGGTACTTTATATTTACTTTGAGACTGTCTTGCTCAGAGCATGGAAGTTGCAGGTCTACTGGTAGTGATATTCAAGAAGATCTTGCCATTGGTCAATACGGGTTATTTGAAAGGCAGCTTAATATATTCCAGGATATAAAATAATATTCTAGAGCTCTAGTAACAATAGGACGTAGATTATGTATAATAATATTTTAAAGTGACGACGAATTATGACGATTTTCGATCTAAGATTACTGTGCTATGCTTCTTGTTCCTGTAGCCCCTCCTCCCGAACACCGGCGTTAATTTTTAGTTGCTAGCGCTAGTTAGCTCGCCAAGTTTTCTCTCACTGTAATTATTAAAACAGACTCGGGTAGAGTTAATTTTAAACATGGTTCGAAAATATGTAGATAATTACCGAAAAACTCCACTCAAAACTTTCATGAAATATTCCCGTAAAGTTGTCGGCAGCCTGGTTAAGCCGGATATAAATTTTAGACGGTTCAGCTTAATAAAATTACCAGCTAATTCTTTTGAAGTTTTCGCATACTACGCAGATGGAATGAGATTTTGCATATTACAAGGGAAATGCTGTGCATAACGGTACTCAGAGAATGCTGGAATTATTAAGTACATACCGATGTCTTTTTGAATCAGATGAAAAGATCTTTTATCTGTGTTACTTCTATAGTCAGGTACTAAAATGTAAGAGAAGAGTAACTCATCGTTCATCATCGCTGACACAGTGACTAGGTGGGTCTGTATGTGTAACGATAATACAGCACCAAACCTGCTGAAAGATATGTGACAAATGAGTTTACACACGTCCACTTCATACAGCTGCTTTTCCTAGAGGCTTTACAGAAATGCTTCAAGAAACCTGCAGGGCTATTCCGTGAAAATCCTATATGCTGTCAAAAACACAATATATAAAAAAAGTTAACTTGTTGGCTAAAAAATCAAGAGTGCAAATAGTTCATTCCACGCTTGCTACAAGACATAATGTCACTTTTCAAGTTCCGTAGTACCCCTGCTGGTAAGACACACACACACACGGTCTAAATACACAAGTCAAATTGTCGGCAAAATAACCCACACCTTGCCAAAGATACCGCAGTAGGGTTTTCGTTTCAGTATGAAGAATAAAACCACATTTTCCACACAAATTGTGTTTTTGAAGGTTATATTATTCAAGCGAGGACATAGCTCCGTTATTATGCATTGGATCCTGAAAAATGGTAAAGAAATTATTTACCACATATTTGTATACAGTCTTTGTAAAATACGCTCTTTTCTACCAGCGTGCTTAAAGAGACACTTTGACGCACGAATTTCAGTTGGGAAAGTGTCACTTTTTCGCATGCCAGGTGCTAAATTTAATCATTGTCTGAGTGCACTACCGCCCTACCCAGGATTTTGTCGTCCGCCATAAATCTTCAAAATGCCAGCAACTGATCTTTTGTTATTAACATTATTAATAATAATAAAATTTAATTATATTTACGTTTTTTGATATGAAAGTATCTTATTCCAATTGTTACAATATTGTTGTTTTTCTTGTTAAGCGCTGGTTCTAAAAAATATTGTTCCTTGCGGAAACGTCTTTTCCGCAATCGAATGCAGTGATCTGAAGAAAAGTATCACTTGCCGCACCTGTTAAGAAAATTACCGTCGCATACAGCTAATTAAAAAAAGGTTACTGGACGGGCAACTAAAAATTGACATTTTTCGCCAATACAGTTTACCCAAGAAATATATGTAGTTGTTTTGTTTGGGTTTGCAGGCGGATTGTTGATTAAAAATAAAACCCCATTTTTTTATATACATTAGATGTTTTCGGGTTATATTATTTGAACAAATGCATCGTTTCGGTCTTTTCCATTTATTTACTATTAGTCTGCATCGAATTTTAAAATATTATAAATAAACATTTACCATGAAATGGAATAAGGTTTTTTGACAGAATTATCACTAATCCCCGAACTATGTCTACAAATAGAGAGCGACAAATTTTGGATAAAATTATTTTATTTTCATACAGTGATATTCTACCTAAAAATATTTTCTACTACATTTTCTCATTCACGCTCCCACCACTAAAAATCGCCCGTGGATTGACAGGCTACCAATCATTAAATCGACTTGATCTTTGTATTAGATTGTACAGAATTCAATCGGATTTAAAAACAACTCATGAAAAATTATCACAGAAATATACACCTTTGCAATAGAAATTGTAAAAAGCAATAAAAAATGTCTAACAAAAACTATAACTTTTACTTTACATTTAATAACCCTTTCCTGGACAATTTTACTAAAAGGCTCATTCTACGAAAGTCTAGCCTAGCCGAAACGATACATTTGTTTAAATCACCTAACCTGAAAGAGTGTACCACTTGGGAAAATGTGGTCTAAGGTTCAGCCAGTCTTTTAAACCTATGCCCAACCACTCTCAGTATTCATCAAACGCCCCTTATATCTGATCAAAAAGTAGCATCGCAAATTCATGTTCCACGTTCCCAAGCACCAGCATAATATGTGTTTGAAATATACGGTGAAGTCTGATAAGATACTCCTTACACAAGTTTGGCGTAAACTTATGCTCTGGTTGATTCAATTACGTAGTTAATTTTGTTTTGTGAAGTATGCCAGCGAGCAGTGGCAACTCTCAGCACTAAAGTTGCCGTCGGCAGCCGAAGTTTCAGAAGGAGTCTGCCATTGCTCGCTGTATCACTTCTTTTCTGGACAGATACGGCATCATGATGAGTTGCTAAGTATTTGAATGCACTTTAGTAGAGATGGTTTGTAGACAGCGATTTGAATATTCAAATCAGTCGTAATAGTGGTGTACCAGTGACATGCCATGACGGAGAAACTAGAAGCACCTACAGCGTATAAGACGTTTTTTCCAACACCACCTATATCAATGAATTATGAGAGTATAGCTTCTGGTCCCAATAGTTGCCACAGCATGACAGTGTGACCTGGTCCCGTTCAAACATGTTCTTTCAGAGAACCAGAATGTCGATGATGTTCTCTTTTACACGGATAAGAACAGGTACAAAAATAGAAAAAAAACGACTGCAGTAACTGAAAAGAATAATACATTAGATTGTGGGAAACTGGACAGGTGCGCGTCGGACACCTCAAATGTCAAAACCCATTGAAGCGTTTGAGTGGTAGTCCGTCAAATATAAATTTCGAAGTTGAAATTTGCGTTAAAAATCCGTATTTTGATTTTACAAACCTCAAATATGACGAGTGCCACGATACCAAATTTTGTGCTAAATTTAGTACGCTAAATTTCGTAGAAAAATTAAGGATAGTGTCAGACAGCATTTAGTATATAGTTTTGGATGAACAAATTGAGTGCTAAATGTTACAGATGTCTTGTAGAAAAACCTACAAAGCGTCATTGAAAACCTACACAATGTCAAAAAAAAAACGACATAACGTCACTTTTCAAGTTACGTAATATCCTTACAGGTGTCCGACTATAAATTCATCCTCTTGTTACTTTTTTATATGACCTTCCGGAAGAAAAAGTTGTATATAAAAGAAGGGTCTGATATGAAGTTTATCATATGTAATATATTTTTGCATACAGTGAGTCTCAGGTACTCTCAGGACAGTGATATGGAATAAAGTTGTGTTTTTTAAATTGAACACCTTATGTATTTCCAGGGAAAAGTATTGTAAGTGACTAAAGCAATAAAAATAAGCTTAACAAATCATATCTAATTTAAGTACAACATTATCAGATCGCACTTTTCTGAGACACCCCGGTATACAAAAAATATCACATGAAGGTCATCAAAAAAAGTTAGAGGGGGTCAATTTATAGCCGAACACCCGTACACCTCTACTTTTTCACCAGTGGCTTCAATCTCCAGGAGGCAACCGGCCTCGTCCTGCTGCATCGATGGAAACATGTGCCGACTGATCCAGTGCTATCTAACACAAAGATGGTTCACGGTGAAGACTGGTACATGCCACTCAACAAGACGACAGCTGAAAGCAGGCGTGCCCCAGGGGTCAGCCTTAGCCCCCCTGCTCTACAACATTTACACTCACGACGTACCGAAGACAGCTGACACAATGCTGGCCCTATATGCAGACGACACTGCTATAGCCGCCAAGCATCGGCGACCGGAGATCATCCGTAGGAGACTACAGCATGAACTGGACCACATCCAGGACTGGTGCGTGAAATGGAAAATCCGCATCAACGTCCAGAAGACGCAGGCAATCTTCATCCAACGAAGAAGGATTGCAAGACCTCTCGAAGCATCCATCTTCGACGAAGATATCCAGTGGAGCGACAAAGTCAAATATCTGGGGATCGTATTTGACAAGTCCCTCATCTGGAAAGACCACATAGAAGCTGTCATCGCAAAGACCAGAGCAGCCATGACCCAACTCTACCCATTACTGGGTAGACACAGCCGGATGCCGCTAGTGACCAAGCTACGGCTGATCAAGGCCATCGCCAGACCTCATCTCGCTTACGCCTCCGCGGCCTGGGGGTACGCTGCTCCCAGCTACCGCAAGCGACTTGCTGCTCTAGAGATGAAGCTACTCCGGATCGCCACCAGTGCACCATCCTACGTAAGAAACTCAACCTTGCGTAGAGACCTGCATTGGGACACCCTTCACGAGTACATGAGAAAAAAAGCGGAGAAGACCTTCCAGAAAGCTCAGGACCACCCGAACGAGCAGCTACGACTCCTCATGGACTATGAACCGGACGAGATGCCTCGCAACCGCAGAGCCAAGTACCCTAGACCAAAGTCCCAGTTGGCACCCGCTAACTGGAACCTTGACTAGGAGAACCCGCGGTTGCTCCCCCCCGACGGCGTGGAAGCAGAGGACGAGGACCAGGATCACCACGACCAGATCCCATCAGGACCAGGAACCACCAGGACCAGGACCAACCAGGACCCATCAGCACCAGGTAACATACAAGTAGTAGAGGACTTGAAACTCTTGATTTTTCGAAAACAAGAGTTTCAAGAGAACATAGCAAACCCTATATCGATGCTCGCTTAACGACAGCGATAGAACTGTGCGAGGTAAAGGGAACCAACCCGGCGTTCCCAGAGACTGAAACACATGAGGAGACGTTGTAGCAGACCGCAGGTCACGCACAACACATGGCCTACCGAGACGCTGATGAGTCGGGCCACGCGGAGGTTAGGGTTTAGACGACTTAGATGAACTAAATAAAACTGGGAACCATTTAGTTATTAATTGGTGCAAGAAACCATACCATCTGTCGACAATCTCCTTACTGTCTTAATTGCAGACGGGAGAGCTATACATAGGTCTGTTGTATGCGAGGGTTCATTCACTGGGGAATTAGTTACACAAACAATAGAATTTTTAGGGATAACGGGGAATTGACAGGATTTACGAATTAAGGGGAACTATTGGGAATAACGGTCAATTATGGGGAATTGTGCGCGGTATTAAAGGCGTTTTTGAAAACTGCTTAATATGAAGCGTAAGTTGAGCATGATGTGCCAAATGCCTGTTTCTTAACACTGGTTCCTTCTGTTGTTTCAAAACAAAAACATTGTTTCCTCGCCATCCTAAAACACAGATAATATGTGTAAGTCGTGTCAATCCCTACATCTCCCTGATACATAATGCAATTACTATGGACATAGACAAACAATTATGAAAAATGTTTCACAAATAATGTCCTTTGTAAGTCCAAAAATCATCAAAACTAGTAATGTTTATTGTTTGTGTTTTTGACTGGCGGTCGTTGACTGGCGGGGATATCTATCTGTCACTAGAGGGTTGCCAAGTCTAACGACGATCACGTCCCGTGGTGGAGGGTGCGAAATGAATTTTTTACATTTGCTGGTTTTGCATTTTTTTCGCGAAAATTTACTAGGTATCATGACTATAAGCATCTTTGGTAGATTGTTCGATCCGGAATGGGAAAGATCTCCTATTCATGAAAATACTTTTGGTATCATCTAACCGTTGTAATCAGTGCACAAACACTGTGACATATGATTCATAGCACAACACGCTGCCCCATCAATAAAAATTTAACATTCAGGTCGCCTAGCCGTAGGGATGCGTGGTCGGGATGAATATCACGGCAGCAACTGATGATTTGGGCATGTCTGGTAAGAACGTATGAAGTGAAACTCGATAACTTCACAAATTTGAAGATTTTGTACAATTTATTTGAAAATGATGAAAGATATATCTGATTTGGCACGGTAATGTCGCAGCCAAATGGCAGTCACTCTTTCTGACACAGTCCGGATCGAAAGATGACGATACTCGTGAAATGTATTGATACTTCAATATAGGATCCTATCGAACATCCCTACTGTCAAGATGTATAACCCAAGGTACCGACTGAGTTATTTTGCTTCGTCATGGAAATAATATTAAATTTTAATTTGCATTTTTTCAAGTGTTGTGCAATGAATTTGGGAAAAATGTCACAAATAGTCTTATAAAGCATAGTAGAGTATATTTTAACAGTTGGCGGAACTTACTCCACTGGGACCAAGAGGGTAAAACAAGTATTAATGCACAATTTGGCAACCCTGTCGCACCATCACAAAATGGCCGCTGACAACCACACAAGTCACCGTGTTGTGATTGAATAGCATGGAATTAAACCTTCAGAGTATGTATTCAAATAAAGTCTAATATAAATATAACCTAGAATGTGTACTCATGAAAAAAGAAAAATATGGCAAATTTGTAGTTTTTTTTGCAGGTTTTATACGTTTGCTGGTAGCGTTAAAGCATATATTTGGGAATTTCTTAATCGCTGTGAATATAGTGTAGTCAACTTTATGGATGTATGGATATCAAAAAACCTGAATGGTTTTGTGGGAATATCAATCTAAGGTGCCATAATAGTTCTGATGAAGGGCAAGTAAATGAATGAATGTTTGGAAACGAGCAATATCTTTTGGTAGAGCCTGTCATCAAGTAGGTGCTTAATGGCTATCTGCAAGAGGTTTATAGGCAAAAACACCCAGTATCACATATCAGTTGAAGAAAATAATATAAACATGAATAAAAAATCAACAACAGTAATTAAAACATGAATTTAAATCAATAATCAAACGTTTCTTAAAATTTTGACTGAATTATATGTAATTTCTTAATATTCAATAAGCTGATAATGTTTCAATGAAAAGTTGTCATCTCATACTTTGACAGTATTTTGTTTTCAACATTTCATAGCTATTGGTTGCTAAAATTTGTTGATTGGAACTTGAAGCTCATTCGCTGTATCTGACGGTCTGTTACCCTACAGGTGGAGAATAACGGACTGTTGTTGGTGAAATTGGGCCTAGATGTACAAAACTCTAATATGTCATTCATAAGAAAAAAAAAAGATGGTGTTGGAAGTCGAAAGAAGCCTCGAATTGAGAAGTTGACTACGCTATCTTATAGAGGAGAAAAATTTACAATGTCAAAATATGTAATTTACTTCCCGTCTCAAGTAAATTAAGGAAAAATAAAAAATGATTCTGCGTTAAATCTGATAATTTCAAGACCTACCTGGGGAATTCTTTTTTTTTACATATTATAACATAACTGGAATGGGATCAAACAAATGTATTCACTTGTGCAAAAATCAAATATGGTGCCTTTAAGAAAAAACAAAGCTGATGCTGGAGGACAGGAAACGAAATTCTAATGATGCCATACTATAACGGTGAAAAAGTGGCAATGTTAATGTGCAATTTATTTTGAAATCCCACTAGAAATGAAGACAGAATAAAATTAATACGATTGCGAGAAAATTCGTTTTTTCGTATTTCTCCCGAAGTACTTCTAATTTTGAAACCTTGCAAGCGGCTACCGCAACTTTGCCCCTATTCAAGCAACTTCATATTTTTCACTATTTCCGATATCCCTATTGTCAGGGTCGCATTTGAAACACCCCGTATAGTCTTCCTGACGGATAAATTGGTTAAATTTTTCTTCTGCCATTCTCTCCATGACAGAACTATTTAAAGGAATCGTCAGGACTTTGCTGCAATGATGCAATTATCATACGATATGTCAAACTTCCCCTAATTCTTCAAGCAAAACACTTATCAACATGCTTCCCATAACTCTTTTACCCTTGTCGTAGAATTTCTCAATTTAGGAAATCGCTGTTGGAGTATAAAAAACCCCGGAAACATGAAACCATGTATTTCTGCTTGTAGAACAAAAGAATCACTGTTCCACTTCCTTCCCTCGAAATCAATTATCTAGATGGAACTAACAAATCCCCGTTCGACTCCATAACGCCAACATTATCGATATCTCTACAGATATAGAGAGCTCGGCATCCCGTAATCTCCATAAAGAAGCTACGCCAGTTATAATTCAGCGGTAATAAATGCACATATTTAAGTATTTGGCAGTCGGCGGGACGGCGGCAAATAGAATGCAAATTTTATTGGCCGCCTAGCGGCAATGGTCGCAACTCTAACTGAAAATAGATAGTGCCAATGGGGAAGTTACAAATTACAAATTGTACGGCCAGCATTAAAATTGATCGCGCTAATTTTTCGGCTATAAATTTCGACGGTTGTCAGAGCGATAACGACGAAGCCGTGTATAGTTCAGACAAGTTGTACATGTAATGCATTTACATGAGCGCGTTTTGCAAATTATTGCCAAATATCAAAATTTTAGATGTTGCATACCGCGTGGAAATAATAATAATTATATAATTAAACGACTTTTATTTAGGGTGAAGTTCAGCTATAAGCCGCTTAAGACTGTCGCGTGCCAAAATCACGTAACCTTTTTTTTACTATTTTGATCACTTATCAGTAATTTTAATTTCTCTTTATTGATTATAGCTTACCGATTCCTAGATACAAACCTTTCTCAATGATTTTCATTTGGTAAATTTCATAGTTTATTGATTATATAGTTTCACACGTATTATATCTATCCTTCTCAGCGATTCAGTATTGTTTCGAAATCTTTTGGAAAACAATGTTATAGTATTATTAACGACTATCTGAGAAATTTCCTCATAAAATTTTGTTGGTTCCTCGTAGACAGAGTCGACCAGCGCGCCACCTTGTGATTTACCTACGTACCAGCCGTATATGAATGATTACCCTCCTATCAAGATACCTTCTGTTAAAATTTGATTTACTGTCAAGATACCTTCTTTGCCAGCTTTTCTCTGTTCCTTTTTAATTTCTGTCGAACGTGCCTTCTTCAGGGCCACTCTCTTAACCTTTTGACGTTAGATTTGTGATCAAGATGCCTTGTTATGAAAACTTGGTGTACAGACGAGTCCAAAGCCACTTTGCTTTTAATTCCTGCGGAGATTGTGGTGTGGGTGTCGTTTCGTTAGTTTCCAGATTCTGAGATATTAACGCCCCAAACACCATTTTATGGAGTAGTACACTTTTATTAAAGGATAACTTTCTGAGGATATATCACTGTAGTACATTTTTATCTTTTCTACCTTTGCTTAAAACTTATTGTCAAAGAGAATGTACATGGATTTTTCCTCAAGTTTTGAGTCTTTTAAATCTGTAGTTCTATCTCAGGCAGATAATAGAGAGTAGATTTTTAATCAGTATTCCTCTCTCTAGGTTTTTTATACCGTAAATTTTGGAAACGAGGCAGACAGCCCCATACCTTGTGACGCTCCTCACGTCACTGCTCACTACTAACCACTGGTTTTTCACTTGAGCGTTTGTGAGCTAAGGACATCCCATCTGTGCCTAGAGCTGTAACTGGAAGAAGACCATTATCCAGATAAGACCACTGTTCAGCTAAGTTTAGGTTTAGGCGTTAAAATATTTGTAAAGCCTTCGTACGTGTACCATGGTGAACGTTTTGCAGTGTTAATTATCATGGTCTAATAATTTTATTGTCTTGTTTCATCATTATTATTAGATTCTTTTCTTTGTGTGGTGGTCAGGCAAAAGTTCCGACTAACAACTCGGGGATTTGTGACTTAATCCATCTTGAGTCACTGGCGCTCTTAGCGCCCCCTCTTACTCTCCGTTTTATTGAGCTAGGGCCTAGATTTGCACGCGACTTGACAGCTGTTTTGCACTGACTGACCCTTAGCTTTCATCCATAGTGTTTTATCAATTCATTAAATAATTTAAAAAAAGGAAAGAGGAATCACACCACCATTTCCTCTTGTTTATAAAAAAGGCGTGGCAACCCTTGAACAAGCTATCACTAGAATATTTGAATGAATTTTTGCAAAATATTCAATAAAAATTGAAATGAAGATTACAAATTGGATACCGCTCAAGGATTTATATGATATGCAGAAATTTGAGAAAATGTAGATACTGAGTGTTAATTCCGATTTGAGGATTAAAGATAATTGCAATGCTCTTTGACTTCATTAAAATCAAGATGCTAATACATTTTACATGGTGCTTCAGAAAGACGTGCAAATATCTCTAGGCTAGAAAGTACATAAAAAAATACAACAGAAGTCCTTATAAATCTCGGTCGAAAGATGCTCTCCTCTACGGAGCGGGTAAAGATACTGAGTTAAGATCTTAGACGTTCAGGAAGCTCATCATATGCAATAAACACACAGAGCTTCCCAGCCCAAGCTAAACCAGAAGCATAGACACTGGGGTGCCTGGACTCCTAGTAGGAAATATTTTCTACGCCACTGGCATTTTCAGAGTAAAAAGAACGTTTTCCGTAAATCTTGTTTCTGAATAAATATTTGTCTGATCACTCGTTTTGGCGATATTTTGGTTTGAATATTTGAGGTAAAATCTTAAAATATTCTGATGAAAAGGTTTAGCCTCCCCTCTTCTGAAAACACCGTGAAGCTTGCTATTGGAAACACCATATGTTACGAGAAGGAAGCACCTCTTCACATCATTGATTGTATAATATGCCTGTCTTATCATCCTCAATCAGTAGCGTAGAGGCCTACTGTTCATTAAGCCTTTCGTATAAATTTTGCCGACATATTCATTTTTTTATAGATAATTTTCAAAACAATCAATTGGCAACGGCAACAATAAACATTACATATTATACAATTTACGTGGTTATTTCTAAATTTATGAGGACATAACAGCTCATTTAATCTGAAATCCTAAAGAATTTTGAAGAAAAAAGGGCGATAATATTAGAAGTAAAATAATAAGAATTTTACTCAAATTGATTGGTTCCACAATTACTAGTTATGATTTTGGGCAAACAGAAGAATCTAACAAGAGTAATACCAGAAGAAGTATACCATAAAAACCAGTTGCGTGCATAGAGAAGATTTAATGAATGGTAAGCTTTCACGCGACTGATTGAGTGACTGAGGATAAGATACGCATATTATTCAATTAATGTTGTAATCAGGTGCCATAGCTTTCTTTTCTTCACATACCATATAGTGTTTACAATATCATGCTCAACGGAGTTTTCAGAATAGCGGACGCTAAGCCTTTTCATAGGTATATTTTAGGATTTTACCTCAAATATTCAAGCCAAAATATCTCCAAGACGAATAATCCGACAGAAATTCCTTAAGAGACATAAATTATGAAAGAACCATTTCCAGGTACCCCAGTTTCTACTTTAGTTTGGACCGGGAAACTCTGTATGTTTATTGCTTATGATCTGGTCACTGAAGCACTAAAATCTTATATCAGTATCTTTACCCGTTCCGTAAATATATATTTTTTTTTCAAATCTTGTAAATAAAAATTCATCACTCCATCTCGGTAGGGGAGTATTTTTGGAACCATATTTATAGGAACTTTTTTGTTATTTTTGGATGTTGGCATGTCTTTCCGAAACACCCTGCATAGATTGATCGTAAAGTAAAGCATTTATGAAACGATGAAGTTTTGTGATGAGGCATAGCTAAAGTTTCAGTAAACTGAATATTCCACGGTGGATATACTCACGAGATTTAATGCTTTTTTCAAAATGAAGAAACCAAAGTATGTAGGCGATTATGAACATAGCATAACAGATGAAATTTGTACAATTTTGCAATATTCAACCAATCCAGCTATTCGAAACAGAGACTAATATGATCATGATCATTAACTAAATTGAAATTCAATCGACAGAAATCGAATTCTGAATTTTTTGTAGATGTTTAGCTGGAACTGGATCTAAAAATGGATAGTAACTAAGCTGCAAAATCTGATTGTCTTCATTATTAAAGATTCATTACATTATTAACTTCAAGACGAGAAAAAGCTGGCTGAAATTTTAGTGCTATCAATTATCAGTTATGGTTTGATAGTTTTTTAGCCATGCCTGGACTATTCGACTCAAATGCGCCTGCACAGATTGCAGAATAACTGTTGCCATTTTGTGTGTAACTTACGTAAATTTGACCACATATCTGATAGTTTCAGACTTTTACAATGGCTTAATATCAATTCTCTGTTCAAATATTTTTACCTAACAACGTTGAATCGTGTATTACATTCTAAGAAACCCGTATATCTAGTAGAAAAGCTGGTCCCTAGGTCAATATATGTCAACATAAGACATCAAAACCATTTTACAATGCTTCTGTATGTAACATCACTCTTTTATAGATCTTTCAAGTATAATGCAGTGTGTTTCTTTAACATCTATACCAGGAATATTGATATATCAAATACTAATAACATCCGTTTCAAACTGCATCTCAGACATCTTCTAGGAATTCAGCATAGCATCAATGAATAAATGACCTGTGATCAGTTACCCTTACGTTCGTTTTTTAGTTAGATTAATAGACATACAATCATTTACTGTATATGTAAAATACCATATTTGTATGTCAAATTAGCATTAAGTTTTAGTCTTTAGAAAGGTTGAGTGTAAGAATAGCTGTGCTAAACTCCGCCAATACAGCAGTTTATTATTATTATTAGGTATTATTATTCACATGAACTTTTGGCTTTGAAATTAGATATTTCTTTATTCAAGTATAGGTGCCGTAAAACAGCAAAACAGTTTTTAGTAACATTATTGGCTTGAGAAATAAATTCGAGATTTTCGTCTATAAACAACCCCAGGTTTTTGACTGACCATTCTATCTGAATAGCATAACCGTTTTTCAGAACAATAAATAATAACTTTGGATTTAGAGAGACTCAACTGGAGACTAGACTTGTTGCATTATTTTCAATAGAATTTAGGTCCGAAATATCTAAATTTTCATGGTCAAAACTACGCGAGTCGTCAGCAAGATACTGAATACTTAAAACTTCACAGCACTGTTCAAGTCCGCTGTACAATGTGTTTCAAATTCGACCCTCAACACTGGGATCTCGGAAACGGTAAGACATACGAAGTCCCTTAAATACGAGCAAAGTTGCGTATTTAGGTAATTAATAAAATACTGCTTAGAAAGTTTCGACATCCGGAGAGAGGCGGAAAGTACCGAATTTTCTCAAAATCGTTTTAATTTTTTCGTTACCTTACTCGCAGTGGGATTTCAAAATGAATTCCACATTAACATTGCCAATTTTTCTCTCCTATAAAATGGTATCATTAGAATTTCAATGTGACTTTTCATTCCTTGTCCTCCAGCACCAACTTTATTTCTGCTTTTAGATGCCATATTGGATTTTTGATAAATAAGTTTTCAATTCTGATGACATACCATACAGTGACAATGCCAAACCTTACTTATCAAGGGTCGTATCGTCAGGCGTTCTTACAATCGTAGGACCTCCTTGATTTTCATTGTTTCCTAGAATTCCGTGTCAGCCCTCCATTTTGAGGTTCTACAAGTATCTATCTGCATCAAATTGTTCATGCCTTTAACTTATATCATCTGTTATAACAGCCTGAAATTTCCTAGAATTCAAAAATAAAACATAGCCTCACAACAGGAAGCGCTCACGGGACCAGTAGAAATCTAGAAAAACCCCAGCCTTTCTGAAGGAGAGAAAAGGCTATCAAAATCAAGGAGGCCATAAAGGCGTTTTAGAATTGTAGGAACGACTGACGATACAGCCCTTAAAATAAACCAGAATTGAAATTATCAGATAGTTAACTTTTCGCATACCAGATTTGTCGCAAAATCATAATAAACTGAGAGCTGAACAATGAACAGGGATGAGTGAGGCTTTGCCTACAAAATAACGAACATCATTGTGAATATCTGCTATGATTCGACCTCGACTTACTTGTTATTACCATCAATAAAATTTTAATTTTGTTTTGTGGTTTCATCACACCTTTTTTATTTCCTTGTCAATTTCTTTCCAACAACAAATTCATGGTCAACTAAGAAAATACATCACTGAATTTAGCACTTAAAATTCAATTTAACTGTACAAAATTCCAAGAAAGGGTCCATACGAAAAAAAATTGCGAAATAAGACACCTCGATTTGAAAATTTGTAGAGAAGAAAAAGGGGGAATTACAACATACAATTTAGTTTGAAATTCCATCTAACAAAGTCAGTAAAAAAAATGGTTTTGGGATAAATCTGGTATACGAGATAAATGACTATCTAATAATTTAAAAGTTTATCTAGGAAATTCTGTTTTTTTCCTAACAACTAAGAATTGGCAATATCAATGTATGACATACCATACATTTGTGAAACCAGAATAAAAAACTCTATTTATCTGTGTAAAAAACAAATCGGTGTCTAAGAGAAATAATAACATTGATGCTGGAGGACATGAGATGAAATTTCATATTAAAATTCTAATCTTGTCATTTTGTAAACGAAAAAAGTCGCAATGTTTAGGTGTAGTTTATTTAAAAATCCTACTAGAAGTAAATACAGGAAAAAATTAAAACGTTTTTTAGGAAATTCGTTTTTTTTCGTAAATCTCCGGAAGTGCCTTGAATTTTGAAACTTTCTAAGCGGCATTTTGATAGCTACCTAATTACGTAAGTTTACCCCGATTTAAGCGATATCGTACCGTTTCCGAGATCCCAAAGGTGACGATCGAATTTCAAATACCCGGTATACAAAATAAAGGCAAGTCGTCCAAGCACTGATAATTGAGACGCTTCTGTAGAAAATTCACAGTCAACGACGACATTCTGGGACCTATTTATGAGAAAGCTGCATATCAGGCTCAGTGAGTCATCATCGAAGCCAATTAGCAATCAAAATAGGGCGTTTTATTATATCGAATACCTTTGTGAAGTCCAAGATTCTTAACAGTGTAACTAAATGATGATCTCACGCCCTGACGACATTATCAGTAGGATCGAGCAGGGCACTTGTCGTACTGTGGTGTTTTCTAAGTCCACATTGTTTCCCCCTTGTCCTGAAATGTAATCATTTATTTGACTGCACCTAATGTATATAGGTATACCTAATGAAAATTCATCAGTGGGTTGTATTATGAGCAGCAGGTGGTACTTACGGTCATTGTTCTACTTTCGTTCACTTGTCCCAGCTATACAGTATTGATGACTCTTAATGAGGTTAAAACAGTAAGAGGGGCGAACAGGCCAAAACAAACATGGGGTAGAACTTCCTTCATTATTATGATGTTTTCGTAATCTTAATTGATCAAAATGATTTTGAATATCCAGTTTCCAGGACGTGTTGTGGAGCAAACGTCACAATTCTGTTTTGCGACTTTCCCAGAATTTCGAGTGAAAATTTTTTGTAAAAGGATATCATTTTGCCCCTAAGAATCTGGAAAATTCTTCATGCTTGTCAGAAGGTGTCTACATAGTTTTATTTTATTATTTATTTTCAACTTGTAGAGTGGAAAAAAATATTTCCCGTATTTTTTAGCATTTTTGTTGATAGAAGTTAAGTTGTCACTGACAAGAAAAGCCATCAAAGACTCATTTCCGTACTTTTTAAACCTAAATATATGAGGACTATTAAATATTTACAAACATGTTTAAAATATTTAAGGCTGCCATCAACTAGTTTGATAAAATCACACACGTAATTTGTGGCACATAGATGCTTCCTAACTGGAACCCTACATCTTAAGTCGTAATAAGTACTTTATCTTAGTTCAAAAGTTAAGACCGTAGGTTGATAATTCTTAGTTCCAAAGCATGGAACATGCGAGTCACCTACTTAGAGATTTGAAAATTTTGAGATATTATATAAATAACTCACAGATCCGGCGCTTTCACCATATTTTCACAAAACTAGCCCGTAACTATTCTTTTCCCAACTATAGTGTCTGCTTGGACCTTCATGGATAGTTATGGCTCTAAAATAACCGTTTATGACGTTCAGACATTGTTGATTCGTAATAATACAGCCACGTTTAATCACCTGATTTTAAACTTCGAAATAATCTTGTGCTTCATTCGACACGATTAGCTCTTCACCTACTCGTATCAGCCAACTTCCGGAGTAAAAAGTGTTTATAATACTTGTCTAATTTCAAATATTCTTGAAGAATCCAATTAACTGACAATTCAGATATCTTCAGATTTTCTTCTATTTGCTTACGGCAGCTACTGTTCCAAAGAAGCCACATTTCTCAGCCTTCCCAGCTGCGGATTGTCTTCTAAATGGAAATAATCTCTTTCGAAGTGTTTATACCATTACTTGAGAGTTCTGATAGGCGGTACATCCTCGTTCAATAGACAGTCTATTTTGTCGTGGCACTGTTGACGATATGAAGCACATCGAAAATTTTAAAACGTATCTTACTAATAAATACTGTCGACTTTTTATGAATGACTCCACTTTGGTATGTACTGTGTTAAACCAAACTGCACCACGAAGACACATCTATGCATTTTCTAAGAGATGATTCGGCAGTTCCTTATTCTCAAGTTGCTAACAAGTGGTCGAAACATTGAAAAAACTATAACATTTATAACCTTCCGACGGAAAATTTATTCTAAGAATGACAGAAGCGCCGCATAGGGGTAGATAAACATTAGCAAAGAGGCTGCTCGAAGAATATTTGATTACATATGTATGAACACGATAAAATCAGACGTAACAAATTGAATATTAAGCTGTAATAGAGATACAAAACATTAAATAAATTATAGCCGAACGAACTTTGTCAGTAGAGTTTTCCTAGGATCTCGGAGTGCATTGAGCATACTTTTACAAGTTTTAGGTCTACTGACGAATAGAAAGTGATTCAAATCTTAACTCGAAATTTCGCGAAACAGCTGAGATATCCCACCTTAATGTTAATAATGTATTGAAGCTCTTATGTTCGCTACACATTCGTTAAGTCGTCGCAGCATTGATTGGATTACGTGATTGATGTCTTTTTAGTGTATTGTATCCCAGGCCATCTAAATTTGGTTTCGCAGAGCCTCCAATGTTTGTGGAGGGTGCGGTTAATTTTGTAACCTTCTTCTCATCATATTGCATACATCTTCGATGGGGGAAATGTCTGGAGATCGAGGAGGCCACTGTGCAGACTTACTCCGGACACTTCTAAGAAATCTAAACCAATACGTGTGACATAAGGCCGTGCATTGTCCTGCTGAAAAAGTGGATCTCGCAATGTTTCCAAAAAGGGAAGCAGATGTGGTTGTAAAACTTCGTGGATATAGTGCTGGGCAGTCATGCTACTTCGAATGAGCACTAATCGTGACCTGCTGCCGTTAGCAATGGCACCCCATACCATAACACCCATAGCGCGATGAATTTGCCGTTCGATGGAATTGTGGACATTTCGTTTTTTACCACGTCTCCTCCTTACACTTGCACGGCCATTATGTGTGCCCAAGCAGGATCTGAACTCACCGCTGAACATGACTGAGCTCCATTCCACATTCCATTCAAGTCTCTTCCTACCCCATACCAATCGTTGCCGACGATGATATGGGGTCAGAGGTAGTACAAGAAAGGGACGGTATGAAAACAGTCCAAAACACCTTATTCGGCGATAAACTGTTCTCATTGCCATTGTCCTTCCGACATGGACAAACCACTGGTTCGCAACTGCCCTTGTTGTGGAAAATCGATCTCTAAGTGGTAGTTGCCTCAAATAACGATCCTGTCGTTCCAAAGTGTCTTTGAGGTCCAGTACCTCTGGCTCGTCGATTTCGGCCTTCTTGGAACGACGCTTCGATTCGATTCACCCGATTAGCGATTTCTCTTAAAGAACATCCGATACGTAAGCCGATTATCCCACTCCTCTCAAACTCTAGGCATGATAGTGCAATGAATCAAAAATAAAAACAAATGGAACCAACACAAAAAAATCAATGAATATTAAGTAAACATGTTCATATTGTTCGAAACCTGATATGACAAAAAAGCCTTTATCTTCAACATTTTATCAGCGTACACTTCCATGATAGCAAATATATGTTTACGAGTAATATAATTCAATGAGTAATTATAGCAATTTATATGTCACTGAGTATATACATATATAACTGAAGTGCGAAATCAGTCAAGTAAATTCACGCGCCATTCATAAGAATGCTTCAGCATAGGATAGTAAATAGGTAAGACTCCTTAAACCTTTTCTGAAATCGCCACCACCTACTAGATAAATATTTCGTGTTATTAACGGTTCCCGTAACTCAGCCTCAACCGCACCCAATTCTAAGTAATATGAACTTCATGTTTTCGGTGGAATTACCGCTCATATTCCATTCCATCTTGGTGCTAACACTGACTGACATCGTAATTAGCGAATTTCATCGCGACCGTCCTATGTAATCAATTAATGTATTTTATTGGTTAGCTAATTACGTTTCATTAGTTCGAAGTTGAGTCATTTATTTTAACAGTGAGTAGACCTGATCAAAAGGAATGTTTTTATCCCATAACATTTTTCTGGTAAAATTAAAGTAACAAAGTTATAGCCCTTTAGAAGTTTGAGTACCGCCCTGATTCAATAATAATATTATGTACTCGTGTTTGGCAACAACGGATGTAATCCGCCTTATCGTTTCATCGCATCGGAAACAAAAAAGCGAAAGAAATTGAAGCGCTTATCACGATGTTTTTACTACAATTTTATTCAGTTGTATTCAGTCAATGTGTGAGTCGGTAACGCGTGAGTGAATAGTGGTGTTTGTTGCGTGGCTCAAACGAAATAAAAAATGGCACATGTTTACGAAAATACTGAACTTGTGGACATGATTCTTATTTACAAAATGCTGTCGCGGCATCACGGATTTATGCGGATCGGTTTCCCAATCGAGTGCAACCAACCACTCGTGCCTTTGTTAATGTAGTACAAAGGGCTCGTGAATCAGGTGACTTAAGACCTCACAGGAGAGAGCATGCCGGTGTTCCAAGACCGCACGAACAAATAGAACTAGAAGAACAAATTTTAGAATTAGTGAATGATGATCCAACAGTAAGCACCCGACAAATTTCAACTCAACTGGCGATTAGTCAATATAAAACTCGGAAAACTCTACGTGAAAATCAGTTCTATCCGTTTCAGATACAAAAAGTGCAGCCCTTACAACCGGAAGATCATGAACAAAGGGTTGACTTTTGCAATTGGCTTTTAAATAAACATCAAAATGATGAAAATTCTTTAAATCAAATTTTAGTGAGTGATGAAGCCCTCTTTACTAGAAACGGAATTATTAATTCACGTAATTCTCACGTTTGGGCTATTGAAAATCCCCATGAAATAAGGGAAACCAATTTTCAACAGTGATTTGATCCAATCAACCTGTGGGCTGGAATTGTTAATGGAATTTTAGTGGGGGCTTTTGAATTACCAAATTGCTTAACTGGTGAAAATTATCTTGATTTCTTGCAACACAATTTGCCTGCTTTACTGGAAGATGTGCCTTTAAATATTAGATAAACCATGTGTTTTTTACAAGATGGGGCACCCCCCATTTTGCAAGAAATGTGCGTGAATTTTTAAATAGACAAATTAAAAATCGTTGGATCGGTCGTGGCGGCTTTGTAAGTTGGCCGCCAAGGTCTCCGGACTTAAATCCTTTAGACTTTTGTTTGTGGGGTTGGCTAAAATCTCTAGTGTATAAAACGCTGGTTAATACACGCGAATAATTACGTGCTCGAATTGAAGAAATGAGTACAGTGATCAGAAATCAACCAGTGCTTGTAAAGAGACATGGCTAAGACGCGCCCAGCTCTGCGTCGAGCAAAACGGAAATCATTTCGAACAGTTTTTGTAACATGCTTTTGGGCGCACAGGTCCGCACTGAAATACTTCGGGAGGATACTTTATAAAACAAGGTAACATTTTCTTATTTTTTTTTTTATTTTTACAAACACATATTTTGGCTTATCTTCCTTCTACAATTATTGTCTGAAAATTAATGACTCAACTTCAAAGTCACCCTGTATAACGCAATGACGTCCAACCTGTTACAAAACTTATACGACTTCCATTACGCAGCAAACGTCAAGACTTACCGAGTGACCCACGTATAAGCTTCTACAAATAAGTAAAATAGCCACAACCACGAAAAACGATGTCATTGAAGAGTTGTCAAAACCCATGCTGTCTGACGATAGTAACATCTGGTAGTAATCAAAATCTCTTCAATATTACTTTGTCCTAGTTACTTGTACCTTCGTTTTCAATATTTGGACCACCCTGTTGACTCCTCTGTTCCCGCCGAACACCCTAATGAAATCAAGTCGAAACGATCCGGTAACCACGAACGCAGCAATAAAGGGTCCAAGGAAATACCCCTTCAGGATCGTAAGCTTCAGCGGTCCGTTTTGTACGTTACGGCATCAAAACAACCAGTGACTCGCAGGGATAGGATTCCCGAGGGACGACTGTAGCTTGTGTCTGTCCGTGTGTGGAGGCGTGTGTAAGCCCCTCGATTAAACGAAGGTTTAATAGGGCTGTTTATTTACAGCTCATCCCGGTGCTAATGGTCCCGAAAACACGTCGATCGTATCGCCAAAGCTACTATTGGGGCTATTTGCACACGATACCCGAAATCCTTACGAGACAGTGGCGTCGCAAGAAGGCATAAAACCTTTTCTCCATACATATGAGCTATAGAATGGCTGTAGCAATTATACATTTTTGGAAAAGGGGCTACAAGCGAAGTTCCAGGGGATCGCAAACGACGTTTTTCACTCGACAAAGTCACGCCACTCATGCGGCAAATGATGAGTTAGAGATTTTTTGAACAAAATGGCACCTGACAAAGTAGCCGGATGTTCTTGTAGTAGGGGACCAACTTCAGTAGATCTTATTCTAGTTTTGGATAACAAATAGTATCGGGTGGTCAAGGAAGGGTATGGAAATTATATTTCAAAAAATCCGAAAACTCATTTTTTTAAAATAGCTAACAACCTCTATGGAGCATGTATCCAACAAAAAACCTAATATTTTCATATATCTCGAGAGTAATGCAAGGTGGATTCGCACTGCTAAATACGATGGGTTCATAAAAAAGGGTGCCTTTTTGAAAAAAATGGCTTTTTGAGTATCTAATTTGTTGTCCAAATTCGTAATAAAATCTACGAAATTGCGTCCCCTGTTATAGAAAATATGACAAAATACTGTTTTAATTGATCGGCCTGCATTATTGTCATTTTTTAAGCAAAATTTGAGATATCTCAAAAGCCATTAGATTTAGGTACAAGATAATATACATGTCTGTGTACTATACAGTGCTTTTCTTTAATGTCCCCCTCCCCTTTGATTTTTGAACGGATTAATTAAAAAAAATTAAACTTGAGGTAATGAAATTGATGCGTGGGTACCTACCACATTTTAAAGTAAAATTGACAGATGAAAATGTCAAGATGCTCGCTGGGCGTCATCTTGGCAAAAAAATTATAAGAAAACGGGGTCTTGTGGCACATCATTTTGAAGCTCCTGACGAGTACTTTATAACTTTAGGATATAAATTCAATGCCTTTACCTACTACAAAATGGTGGTACATTTAATAACTACCTGAATACGCTGACATTTAAATTGATAATTCGAATAGATACGTTGAGTTCAGTTTAGAAGATGCTGGAAATGGTTGCCGGTCCGTAATTACGCGTCGGACATTTTCAAACATAGTAACATCGATATTTCTACAAATATTTGTTATTCTCAGCCGTATAACCAATATCGCAGCAGGTTCAGTTTCGTACACCTTTTGCTTCAACCCCATAAAAAAAGTTTAAAGATGTCAAATTTGGCGAGCGAGCTAGGCATTCCACTGGACATCGACGGCCAATCCAACGACCGGGGAAATTGTTATTTAAATAATTCCTGAATTGTCTGTAGTAGTGTGGTACAGCACCATCTTGCTGGAATACATTATAAGTATAGAATTCATTAGGATTCGCTTCGACGATTTCGGTGATTAGAGGGTCAATAGTATTTTCCAGCATATCCAAATACAGTTCCCCGGTTAAAGTTTGTTTGATGAATAGAGGTCCCACAATATGATTTCCCAATATCCCAGCCCAAAAGTTAATTTTTTGTGGATATTGAGTATGAGTTTCCCGGAAGACGTGAGGATTGGTATCACTCTAATAACGACAATTTTGTCTATGCACATTACTGTTGAGAAAAAATGTACATTCATCACTGAAACAAATGTTTTGGATATACTTAGGATGCCGTGCAATGGTTTCCGTCATACTCTCGCAGAATTCTGTTCTTCGATCAGGGTCATCTTCAGTTAGCTACCATTTGAATTTTATATGGATGATACTTATTCTTTTTCAAAAGTCTCCATACAGTAGAAGGACAAACTTCACATACATTCGCGATGGACGAAGTAGACTGTTGGGGAATTACTATGATCTCACCAATTATTTGAACTTGCTTTTACTTCTGCAATGGTCGGACGGCTTGGGGGCTTTTTGTTGCTTACACTACCAGTAGCTGTAAATTTAGATACAAGTTCCTTTAAATATTTTCTACAGATAGGACGATTCGGAAAACGATCATTAAAAATCTTTTCGCGTCGCGCCATAAATAAAAATCGCTTCCATTTTTGCTTCCAATGGGCGAGAATTGACCATTTTAAAAGTAGTTCAAGCAGTATCTAGCACTAAACCCGAAAACTAAATAAGAATATTTTAATTGTACAATGATATTTATTTTCGTACTGATATCCTTGTCACTGTGAACAAAAAATAACAAAACAAGTTTTTATCGCTGTTGCTGTGGATACGGCAGGGAATTACAATTATTTGCAGAGATATGCATGTTAGCGGGTTTCTGTTCAAGTAATTATTGAATGCACCACCATTTTGTAGTAGGTAAAGGTATCGACTTTATATTCTAGAGTTATAAAGTACTCGTCGGCAGCTTCAAAATGATGTGCCAGTTTTCAAATAATTTTTTTTCCAAGATGGCGCCCAGCGGCCATCTTGACACTTTCGTCTGCCAATTTTACGCTAAAATATCATATCCACGCATCAATATCATTTCCTGAAGTTTTAATTTTTGAATTGATCCGTTCAAAAAATCAACGGGGAGGGGGACATTAAAGAAAAGCACTGTATAAAATAAGCAAGCTGGTATCTACTTTCGATACGACCGGAAGTACCTCTATCCCACAAATATTTTAGCCGAATTGCTCTCACCAGTTATATTCAGTGATGGGCGCATTGTATACACCATGTATTACACCATTGTATACGCGTAGACAATGGTGAATATATACGTCTCGATATCGACGTATACAATGTATAAAATATATACAACAGCAAATCATAGGTCCACTACATACTTGCATATAGTGCTGGCGAAAGTCCCTTTCCCTTTTAGATTTCCATGTGTACGAAGAAGAGAGAGAGGGGGACAAGCGGGCACCACTTGTGTAGAAAGACGTTGCCTGGCACAACAGTGATGAAGGCCACAGAACACAACTGTAACTTGCTGCAACGCCTTCTTTTCTACGCTCAAATACACATTTCTGTCGAATCTGTCTGGGATCAATTCCAGATCGATCCTAATGATTTCTCCGATTTTAAGTGGAACTGAAATTTCAGGATTGATACAAATTCTGCAACATTGCATTATTGGTTTGACTGTGGAAGCAGTTTATAAATAATGAAAAAATATATAATATTGATTTATATACGTATCTATACAAAGATACAGTTTTAAATAAATTAAGAACAACAAATGAACCCTAGTTCATCGATTTCATTGTTCTTGGAGCGTCCAACCATATTTTTTGTCGTTTCACTGTTTACCAACTTTCTGACGTTTGCGAATAAACCTAACCTCACTTATGCTATTCTATACATTCTCTTTATCATTGTTTTCGTTGTATTCATTGTTTACGCAATGTATACATTGTATACGCATTGTATACATCGAAACGTGAACAATTAATGTATACGCGTAAACGCCCATCACTGGTTATATTATTTACTCAAATGTCTCACGCCAACTTTATCCGTAATCTATCGCTGCAGCTTTACTTGGAATACTATATAAAAAGAAAAATAAACCTGCCCGTAAAATGTTTTGAAAACTGACAAACACTAACGACACAAGATTAGCGTTGTCCCTTATGAAATAGATACCGATGTGCAAGGTATGTTATTAAGGAAGCACTATGATGTGCTTTCATTATAATATTTTTCACGCATGATATTAATCCGAATAATAAACTATTATTATGGCGACAAATATTTAAAGTGCAATTCCAACAGCTATAAAATGTTTACGTTATGCTTCCATAAAGTGTGATAGTATACACTATGCATTAATTATATGGCATTCTATGTACATTTCGGATATAAACGAACAAAACGGTATTTTCCATTGTATATGATTCTGCAAATACAAGTTGAGTACTAAAAAATCTGAATTGCACCAAAATGCGGATATCACCATACAGAGCGCTGTTTTTATTATATTATGCAATTAGCCGATCGATACCGATTTTTGGAATTGAGCCATTGTTTACTCATGCACTGGTTGAATGATTTTTAATGAAGATGACCTAAATAGAACGGAAGCAGTGGGAGTGTCATACTTACAATTCGTGTTAGAATAGTAAGCTCACTTACCTGAAAAAGAAGAAAATACAATTAGAAATGGTAAAAATGAATCATAAATAGCTTGGTATTAATAACATCAACTTTAGCTGAAACATAAATATTTCACAAGTTTCGGCTTCAAAGCATTTTTTTCCACCACTACCCTGAGACTTGACCATCATCTACCGCATTCCTTTAACCAATTACCAAAGGAACTATTTTCAGGAAGGCCAGTAATTCTTTAGAACGATTCAGAAGACAGAAGATATCGTGACAATAAGTGAGCCCCAAAACATTTTGAAGAGCGGAAGTATGCAAATTTTCCCTGGAGTGATCAAAGATGCTATAAGAAGTTTTATGATTTAAAAATTATATGCCTTTAGTTTCCACGCCACTGGCGAGGAAGCATTATCGTTACGAAAAATATCAAAAATAAGACGTTATATGACGCACCAGTCAGACATATTTCACAAATAACAGATTTCTCCATACATTTGCCCTAAAAACAGAACACACATGACTCTGGATATACTTGCATCACAGTCTGATCGACAGGTGGCTGCCGTGGATGGTAAATGTCGAGATTAGCCATAGCAATGTTGCCATATTCTCGGTATTGTCAGTAGCGTAGAGTAGGAATGGGTGGGGGACTATGAACTGATTGTATGGGCGTGATTGACTTATCCATTTAACTGTTTTGCTATACATGCCCCTAGCTAACTTTTCTCTCAGAGAGAGTTTTAAAAAAAGAGATTATCCTATATGTTATGTTTTAAAGTCTAATCACTTTATATGTACTGATATATGATAGGTAGTAGTGAAAAAAATTCTAAGCATACCTCGGTAGAGGAGGCCATTGTTGTCTTCACACATGATATTACTCGGCGCTACAATTGCTGAACCAGTAATGGTAGACTTATCCACCAAGGTATTTAACGCACTGTCAATGCTCTATGCATTGGGCCACTGTATGTAGCTTCCTCGCATTGATTGGCATCTGCTCAACTTGTACATGATACGATACAGTAGGCGTTTCATTAGTAATGAGACTGGCAGCATTTGGTGACCTGGTCAACTTTTCAGTTAATGAAAAAGGATAAGTTTCTATATGTATTGTATGCAAATTATAGACAAAAGCAAAAATCATATTGCTTATATTAGGTCTCAGTGGCAAAACTATGAATTTTGTCTTGCAAGCTATGTCCCGCTATTGATTGACCCCACACTAAAGGTTTCATGCAATGCTTTTGTTGTGTACAGGGTTGTCAGTAAAGTGGTATCGAACAAACCTTTTTTAACGAAATATCCTGCATATTCTTAGAAGAAATAGTAGTCGCGTTCCTTCTGATTCTAAATACATATGGTCTTTTATACTTGATTTGCGGTTTTGGGGCCGTTGATATTTTTTATTTATATCAATGACTAGCTGATCCGACAGATGCTGTCCTGTCTTAGCTATGAACTGGGATGAACAATGAATAATAAAAGGGTAGATAAATATATGGAATATAGGTAATTGTATAGCGAAGTGTTTGTACCGCCATGTGGCTAGCAAGATACGTTGGCAGCACTGTCATTCCCCCATCAACTCACCTTGAAAGTAGGCATAAAATTATGTGGGATGAATTTTGTTGCGCCAAATGACGTCATTTGGAAGCAGTTACTGTGTTACTGTTACTATCAAAAATGTATAGAATCTGGCCCATTTCTGGAGACCAATGAATGTAGTAGCTCTGGCAGTGGTATCAATGGAGTCAATTTGATCTTTCCCCTGACGCAGCATAATCCAGAAGCTTCATTTTTAAATTAGAAAGCCTTGCAATGTTGACTCAAAACGATCATTTGTCCAATAGCAACGATTTGTTGTGAACCGTAATTGATTGCCACGTCATAATTGAATCCAGCTCGATTGAGATTAAATGCGACATTTCTCCGTTGTTGAATTCCAGTCCTTCGTTCCGTTCAACTTCTTTTCTCGCTTGTCGTTGCTCGTCAGTTTGACTTCTTTGTATATATCTTTGCCATGCAGCATTACGAGTTCTGCGACGTAGGTTGGTACGTCTTAGTTGCTGGCATTTTGAAGAATCACAATAATATATAAGACGTGCTTGCGGTAAACCAACTTCCAGCCTTGTTAATTATTTTTGAACAAATGCTTTCCAAAAAACTCACTGAACAAACTGAAAACTGGATAAAAGCTCCAATCGAATGGACTGTGCACTACTAATTAAATGAAACAAAATTTCTTCATCGATAAACACTGTTAAACGATAATATAAATTTGCGGCGTGCGAGCTGTCAAGTTCAAAATGATAGAGTAGTAAAAGTCAATTAAGCCAAGAAGCGTATTTTCATCCGCAATATTTAATCAAAGAGTCGACTGACAAAGATAACAATTAGGCAACACTGCAGTTTGTTTTGAAGGGGCCATCACAAAGTGCGGATGGTAAAGATAGTCCAAAAAAGAAAGCACTGTGTTTTCATAAGCAACTTATTCTCGCATAGCTAAATGTCAATAGCTATTGAAATAAAGATGGCGGAGAGGAGTGACTGTCTCTTTTGGTTGCTGAGATATTTCTTCTGCTGTGCGTGCTCCATGCTCAAGCAAACTGTCAAATGCGCGTAACTTAAATAGTCGTTAGGTCTTCAACGATTTACCAATTTTCTATGCAATTTTCTTGATTTCTTTTCCACTAACAACCTTCTATGCTGCATTAGGAAACTTTCGAAAATAAGATCGGTAAAGTCGTTCTCGGGTTATGGCGTAACCACTCGAAATAGGGATCCCTTTATATATATACAGGGTGACTTCGAAGTTGAGTCATTTATTTTAACAGTGAGTAGATCTGATCAAAAGAAATGTTTTTTTCCTTTACCATTTTTCTGGTAAAATTAAAGTAACAAAGCTATAGCCCTTTGGATGTTTGAGTACCGCCCTGTCTCAATAATAATATTATGTGCTCGTGTTTGGCAACAACGGATATAATCCGCCTTATCGGTTCATCGCATCGGAAACAAAAAAGCGAAAGAATTTGGAACGTTTTTACAATTATTTTATTCAGTTGTATACAGTCAGTGTCAGTCGGTAACGCGTGAGTGAATAGTGGTGTTTGCTGCGTGGCTCAAACGAAATAAAAAATGACACATGTTTATGCGGATCGGTTTCCCAATCGAGTGCAATCAACCCCTCGTGCCTTTGTTAATGTATTACAACGGGCTCGTGAATCAGGTGACTTAAGACCTCAGAAGGGACGGCATGCCGGTGCTCCAAGACCGCACGATCAAATACAGGTCCGCACTGAAATACTTGTCGGCAGGATACTTTATAAAACAAGGTAACATTTTTTTTTAATTTTTTTTTTATTTTTCCACACATATTTTAGTTTATCTTCCTTCTACAATCATTATCTGAAAATTAATGACTCAACTTCAAAGTCACCCTGTATATATATATATATATATAGGTGAAAAATTAAAGCTTCCGCTTTTTGTTGGGTACTTCGACAAGATTTAAGCAAAGAGGACTCTTTATACTTTTTTAATTCTCTCTAGCTTTCAATGGACTTTGCCATCATCATCAGGAGCTGCAATTACAATGATAACAGTAGCAACAAAGGTGTAAAATGAATTTAAATTGACTCAACTTACAGTAGTATGTGAGAATGTTGCTAATTGTTGTTTACGCATATGATGAGGGAAACGTCCAGTAACATGGTGAGAGCTGAATAGGTTGCACAATAGTCAAAATTTATACAAAACATGACAAGAACACGTTAAAACAGATTAAAAATTATTTTAAAAAATTAGAACATTACATCGTGAAACCACCTGATGATTGCACAAATTAGTGGTCATGGAATGATGAATTGATGAGTGACATGAAACTCTTTGACAGAAGGCCGAAGGATGTCAATGTCAGTATTGAAAGATGGAACGAATTGTGGGCGTGTGCCAAAAACGTTGCCAAATCACTTCAGATGAAGAGATTTACAGAATTTTATGATGGAATTTGTTAAACCGACCAGAGGCAGTTGAATAAACTATATTATTATTAATGGGAATTTAAATTAACAATAATTATTAATAAATCGTGAGGAGAGAATTATTATATTTTGAGTGGAATGAAATTTACTGGTGGAAACGGCCAAAACACAGATTCTAATTATGGTTGTGAAGAGTTGAAATTTGGGGAGATATGTAAGTTCTCCAATTTTTCGCAGTTTAGCAGATATGAGTAAATGACACTCAGTTGTTTAACATCTGTCTTTTTGTTGATACAGTTGTTATTCATGAAAATGTGGGACATTTCCAGGAATAAACGTTTGGAAAGGTGTTTTTCTTTATCAAGAACTTTGATACTTGTGTAATTCATAGAATGCCCTGTTGTGTTAACATGAGATGCTAGAGCGCATCTTTCAGGATGAAGCCTAGCATCACTTTTGTGTGATGTAATCCTTCCTTTAAGAGATCTGGAGGTCTGACCTATGTATATTTGGTTGCAGTTGTTGCAATTGATGGAGTAGACTGTGTTGGTTAAGCCAAGCAGCGGGACTTTGTCTTTCATTTTTGAAAAAATGCAGTTTATAGTGAGGACGGATTTGCAAGCAATTCGAAAGTTCAAAGGACTGCACAATCTGATAAGCTTAGGGGTCAGTTCCTTGATGTAGGGCAAGACAGCAAAACCAGGTCTGGAGTCCGGGTTGGTGCTAGTACTGTTAGGATTGATGTTATTATTGGGAATTACATCAGTTCCGTTATTGGGGGTTGTGCGACTATTACCTGCATCACCAGAGTTCGGCAAAATATTGGAAGGTGAACTAAAAATGATCTTGTTAATCAGACACTTCGGATAACCATTATTGATGAACAGTTTTGATAGTTTACGTAAATTTGAGGTGTGGAAGGTATTATCTGAGATGCTGATTACCCTTGTTTTCATCTGTTTTACCAAATTGATTTTAATCCCTAGTTTATGGTATGACCTAAAATTGAGAAACCGACCTGAGGCCATAGGTTTCTGGTACCAGTCTACCAATAAACTGTTGTTGTTGGTGCGAATGAGTCTTGTGTCTAGAAAGGGGACAGACAGGTTCTCATCTTCTTTTTCAATGGTAAATTGGATGTAGGGGTCATAGCTGTTGAATTCTCTGACAATACCATCCAGACCTATGGAAGGGAGGCATAAAATAATGTCATCTACGTATTTTTTTATGAAGAAGAGGTTATAGGGTAGTGTCGGAATAACTGTATCAAGTAGATCATCCATGACATATTCCGCCAAAATTGGTGACAGGACGGATCCCATAGGACAACCATGTGTTTGAGAATATATTTTGTTGTTGAAAGAGAAATAATTGTTATGAAAAAGGAATGTTATAATGTTGGTGAAAGATTCTAGAGATATGTTGCAGTGTTGACTTATCTCATTCCAGTGTTTATTAATAGTTCTTGTACATGCATCCAGATAGATGTTGCTGAATAGCGACACCACATCAAGACTGGCGATAATATGATCGGCTGGTATTGTCAATCTATTGAACTGACGAGAGACCTCAAATGAGTCTTTGATGTAGTAATCATTGTCTGCATGTGCTGATTTTAGTGTTGTCGATATTAATGAAGACAAAGCCTGGGTGGCTGAACCTATTGATGCAACTATAGGTCTTACTGAGAGTACAGGTTTGTGAATTTTCGGAAGTGCATAAAATTTTGGAGGGACAGAGTTATAAGTAGTCAAAGTTCTTTTTTGTTCTTGGGTTATTTGTCCAGTGCTGAGGAGTTCCTTAACAATGTCATTACTTTTCTTTTCCACTTTAAGTGTGGGATCTTTATTAATTTCATGATATGATGGGTCATCATTGATGAGATTGTTGCAAAGATCTAAATAGTGTTGTTTAAGCATTATCACTGTAACATTGCCTTTGTCAGATCTTGTAACCATAAGTTCAGGATGTTGTTTTAGAAATGTTCTGGTTATGTTTAAAAGGTTGTGATAAAAGGAATGTTTTTTATTAAGATTGTTATTATGATAGTAGTTAGTGATGAGGTTAGTGGAACGAGTTGTGAAAATGTTTCTTTCAGTGTCATCACTTATGGAGGATGCTATTGTGTCTACATCCGCTAAGATTGATCTGATTGGAATGTCATTGTTAACAATCGGCTCTACACTGAACTTAGGCCCTAAGGAAAGAAATTTTAATATGTCATGAGGGATGTCAATGTTACTGAGATTTTTTATCCAATTTTGTTGAGTGTTGAGGAAGGTTTTTTTGGTGTCATTCAACAATCTGTCAAACTTACGAGTGTTGGAGTTTTTTATGTTATGAAAGATTTTATTGTAATGTCTGAGTTGTCTATATTTGAAATTATCAAAAATTAAGGGAGAAGTGGAAGAAATTATGTCACTTTGGAGTGAATTGAGTATGGAATGAAGTTTTTTCAACTGTCTGTGGCAGGAAGATATCTCAAGCGTGAGTATTTTGTCACCTAACCTGTGCAGACGATTTTTCATCCCATCTTCTATTGAATGGCTTTCTAGTAAGTGTGTGATTGATGTTAAACGGTGGGTGATGTGATGTGGTGTAATGCCATGTTTTCTACATTTTAATAAGAAAATCCGTCGATTGATCTCCTGTGCCAGTCGTTTTCTGCCCTTGATCCAGTCCTTCATCATTCTTACTGCCTGGTTCCCATGACGTTCTGTGATGTTATTGAAAAACCCCAAATCTGTGGATGTAACTTGAGACGTGGTCATTGTCGTCTAGACCAGTTAGGTGAAAAATTAAAGCTTCCGCTTTTTGTTGGGTACTTCGACAAGATTTAAGCAAAGAGGACTCTTTATACTTTTTTAATTCTCTCTAGCTTTCAATGGACTTTGCCATCATCATCAGGAGCTGCAATTACAATGATAACAGTAGCAACAAAGGTGTAAAATGAATTTAAATTGACTCAACTTACAGTAGTATGTGAGAATGTTGCTAATTGTTGTTTACGCATATGATGAGGGAAACGTCCAGTAACATGGTGAGAGCTGAATAGGTTGCACAATAGTCAAAATTTATACAAAACATGACAAGAACACGTTAAAACAGATTAAAAATTATTTTAAAAAATTAGAACATTACATCGTGAAACCACCTGATGATTGCACAAATTAGTGGTCATGGAATGATGAATTGATGAGTGACATGAAACTCTTTGACAGAAGGCCGAAGGATGTCAATGTCAGTATTGAAAGATGGAACGAATTGTGGGCGTGTGCCAAAAACGTTGCCAAATCACTTCAGATGAAGAGATTTACAGAATTTTATGATGGAATTTGTTAAACCGACCAGAGGCAGTTGAATAAACTATATTATTATTAATGGGAATTTAAATTAACAATAATTATTAATAAATCGTGAGGAGAGAATTATTATATTTTGAGTGGAATGAAATTTACTGGTGGAAACGGCCAAAACACAGATTCTAATTATGGTTGTGAAGAGTTGAAATTTGGGGAGATATGTAAGTTCTCCAATTTTTCGCAGTTTAGCAGATATGAGTAAATGACACTCAGTTGTTTAACATCTGTCTTTTTGTTGATACAGTTGTTATTCATGAAAATGTGGGACATTTCCAGGAATAAACGTTTGGAAAGGTGTTTTTCTTTATCAAGAACTTTGATACTTGTGTAATTCATAGAATGCCCTGTTGTGTTAACATGAGATGCTAGAGCGCATCTTTCAGGATGAAGCCTAGCATCACTTTTGTGTGATGTAATCCTTCCTTTAAGAGATCTGGAGGTCTGACCTATGTATATTTGGTTGCAGTTGTTGCAATTGATGGAGTAGACTGTGTTGGTTAAGCCAAGCAGCGGGACTTTGTCTTTCATTTTTGAAAAAATGCAGTTTATAGTGAGGACGGATTTGCAAGCAATTCGAAAGTTCAAAGGACTGCACAATCTGATAAGCTTAGGGGTCAGTTCCTTGATGTAGGGCAAGACAGCAAAACCAGGTCTGGAGTCCGGGTTGGTGCTAGTACTGTTAGGATTGATGTTATTATTGGGAATTACATCATCTCTTCATCTGAAGTGATTTGGCAACGTTTTTGGCACACGCCCACAATTCGTTCCATCTTTCAATACTGACATTGACATCCTTCGGCCTTCTGTCAAAGAGTTTCATGTCACTCATCAATTCATCATTCCATGACCACTAATTTGTGCAATCATCAGGTGGTTTCACGATGTAATGTTCTAATTTTTTAAAATAATTTTTAATCTGTTTTAACGTGTTCTTGTCATGTTTTGTATAAATTTTGACTATTGTGCAACCTATTCAGCTCTCACCATGTTACTGGACGTTTCCCTCATCATATGCGTAAACAACAATTAGCAACATTCTCACATACTACTGTAAGTTGAGTCAATTTAAATTCATTTTACACCTTTGTTGCTACTGTTATCATTGTAATTGCAGCTCCTGATGATGATGGCAAAGTCCATTGAAAGCTAGAGAGAATTAAAAAAGTATAAAGAGTCCTCTTTGCTTAAATCTTGTCGAAGTACCCAACAAAAAGCGGAAGCTTTAATTTTTCACCTAACTGGTCTAGACGACAATGACCACGTCTCAAGTTACATCCACAGATTTGGGGTTTTTCAATAACATCACAGAACGTCATGGGAACCAGGCAGTAAGAATGATGAAGGACTGGATCAAGGGCAGAAAACGACTGGCACAGGAGATCAATCGACGGATTTTCTTATTAAAATGTAGAAAACATGGCATTACACCACATCACATCACCCACCGTTTAACATCAATCACACACTTACTAGAAAGCCATTCAATAGAAGATGGGATGAAAAATCGTCTGCACAGGTTAGGTGACAAAATACTCACGCTTGAGATATCTTCCTGCCACAGACAGTTGAAAAAACTTCATTCCATACTCAATTCACTCCAAAGTGACATAATTTCTTCCACTTCTCCCTTAATTTTTGATAATTTCAAATATAGACAACTCAGACATTACAATAAAATCTTTCATAACATAAAAAACTCCAACACTCGTAAGTTTGACAGATTGTTGAATGACACCAAAAAAACCTTCCTCAACACTCAACAAAATTGGATAAAAAATCTCAGTAACATTGACATCCCTCATGACATATTAAAATTTCTTTCCTTAGGGCCTAAGTTCAGTGTAGAGCCGATTGTTAACAATGACATTCCAATCAGATCAATCTTAGCGGATGTAGACACAATAGCATCCTCCATAAGTGATGACACTGAAAGAAACATTTTCACAACTCGTTCCACTAACCTCATCACTAACTACTATCATAATAACAATCTTAATAAAAAACATTCCTTTTATCACAACCTTTTAAACATAACCAGAACATTTCTAAAACAACATCCTGAACTTATGGTTACAAGATCTGACAAAGGCAATGTTACAGTGATAATGCTTAAACAACACTATTTAGATCTTTGCAACAATCTCATCAATGATGACCCATCATATCATGAAATTAATAAAGATCCCACACTTAAAGTGGAAAAGAAAAGTAATGACATTGTTAAGGAACTCCTCAGCACTGGACAAATAACCCAAGAACAAAAAAGAACTTTGACTACTTATAACTCTGTCCCTCCAAAATTTTATGCACTTCCGAAAATTCACAAACCTGTACTCTCAGTAAGACCTATAGTTGCATCAATAGGTTCAGCCACCCAGGCTTTGTCTTCATTAATATCGACAACACTAAAATCAGCACATGCAGACAATGATTACTACATCAAAGACTCATTTGAGGTCTCTCGTCAGTTCAATAGATTGACAATACCAGCCGATCATATTATCGCCAGTCTTGATGTGGTGTCGCTATTCAGCAACATCTATCTGGATGCATGTACAAGAACTATTAATAAACACTGGAATGAGATAAGTCAACACTGCAACATATCTCTAGAATCTTTCACCAACATTATAACATTCCTTTTTCATAACAATTATTTCTCTTTCAACAACAAAATATATTCTCAAACACATGGTTGTCCTATGGGATCCGTCCTGTCACCAATTTTGGCGGAATATGTCATGGATGATCTACTTGATACAGTTATTCCGACACTACCCTATAACCTCTTCTTCATAAAAAAATACGTAGATGACATTATTTTATGCCTCCCTTCCATAGGTCTGGATGGTATTGTCAGAGAATTCAACAGCTATGACCCCTACATCCAATTTACCATTGAAAAAGAAGATGAGAACCTGTCTGTCCCCTTTCTAGACACAAGACTCATTCGCACCAACAACAACAGTTTATTGGTAGACTGGTACCAGAAACCTATGGCCTCAGGTCGGTTTCTCAATTTTAGGTCATACCATAAACTAGGGATTAAAATCAATTTGGTAAAACAGATGAAAACAAGGGTAATCAGCATCTCAGATAATACCTTCCACACCTCAAATTTACGTAAACTATCAAAACTGTTCATCAATAATGGTTATCCGAAGTGTCTGATTAACAAGATCATTTTTAGTTCACCTTCCAATATTTTGCCGAACTCTGGTGATGCAGGTAATAGTCGCACAACCCCCAATAACGGAACTGATGTAATTCCCAATAATAACATCAATCCTAACAGTACTAGCACCAACCCGGACTCCAGACCTGGTTTTGCTGTCTTGCCCTACATCAAGGAACTGACCCCTAAGCTTATCAGATTGTGCAGTCCTTTGAACTTTCGAATTGCTTGCAAATCCGTCCTCACTATAAACTGCATTTTTTCAAAAATGAAAGACAAAGTCCCGCTGCTTGGCTTAACCAACACAGTCTACTCCATCAATTGCAACAACTGCAACCAAATATACATAGGTCAGACCTCCAGATCTCTTAAAGGAAGGATTACATCACACAAAAGTGATGCTAGGCTTCATCCTGAAAGATGCGCTCTAGCATCTCATGTTAACACAACAGGGCATTCTATGAATTACACAAGTATCAAAGTTCTTGATAAAGAAAAACACCTTTCCAAACGTTTATTCCTGGAAATGTCCCACATTTTCATGAATAACAACTGTATCAACAAAAAGACAGATGTTAAACAACTGAGTGTCATTTACTCATATCTGCTAAACTGCGAAAAATTGGAGAACTTACATATCTCCCCAAATTTCAACTCTTCACAACCATAATTAGAATCTGTGTTTTGGCCGTTTCCACCAGTAAATTTCATTCCACTCAAAATATAATAATTCTCTCCTCACGATTTATTAATAATTATTGTTAATTTAAATTCCCATTAATAATAATATAGTTTATTCAACTGCCTCTGGTCGGTTTAACAAATTCCATCATAAAATTCTGTAAATCTCTTCATCTGAAGTGATTTGGCAACGTTTTTGGCACACGCCCACAATTCGTTCCATCTTTCAATACTGACATTGACATCCTTCGGCCTTCTGTCAAAGAGTTTCATGTCACTCATCAATTCATCATTCCATGACCACTAATTTGTGCAATCATCAGGTGGTTTCACGATGTAATGTTCTAATTTTTTAAAATAATTTTTAATCTGTTTTAACGTGTTCTTGTCATGTTTTGTATAAATTTTGACTATTGTGCAACCTATTCAGCTCTCACCATGTTACTGGACGTTTCCCTCATCATATGCGTAAACAACAATTAGCAACATTCTCACATACTACTGTAAGTTGAGTCAATTTAAATTCATTTTACACCTTTGTTGCTACTGTTATCATTGTAATTGCAGCTCCTGATGATGATGGCAAAGTCCATTGAAAGCTAGAGAGAATTAAAAAAGTATAAAGAGTCCTCTTTGCTTAAATCTTGTCGAAGTACCCAACAAAAAGCGGAAGCTTTAATTTTTCACCTAACTGGTCTAGACGACAATGACCACGTCTCAAGTTATATATATATATATGGTTGGAGTAACCATGAAGCGTAAAATTATTATTTTTGCTGACAACACAATGCTTTATATTATAGGTAAAAACATACAACAAATGCAGAAAGATTTATATGATGACTTAGAACAAATTTTTAATTGGCTGTGTCTTAACAAACTATGTTTGAATGCCGATAAATCGAAATTTTGCATATTTAGTAAGAAATCAAAACTTACGAAAGCGGAAATCCAAAATGTACACATTGCTGTGAATGGGTAAAATATTGTTTCTAATGTTGAAATTAAATACCTAGGCATTATATTGGATTGTAATTTAAACTTTCAAGCTCATGCTGATTATGTAATGCGAGAATTATCAAAAAAAGTCGGTTTTATAACTCGAACAGGTAAACATCTAACCATGCATACAAAATTACAACTTTATAATATTATTGCTCTCCCACATTTAGGTACAATTTTTTTCCACTTTATTGTTTAATCTGCCATAGTATAAAATAAATCAAATGGACAAAACATAGCTAACAGATCTTAAAGTGTAACTGATATACGCCAATTGAATGTATGTTGACTGTTCTAAATATGTCGTCTGTGAAACAAAGGGTTATGTTTAATATGTATCATTTTATTTTTAAAGTTAAGCATAATTTGTTACCCAACTATTTATGTGATAGATTGAAGATCTTTAGCGATGTACATGGCTATGATACGAGAAATCGTACAGATTTTATTTTGTTAGAACGGTGCAATTCGACACAAATGGTAAACTCGGTTTTGTATAAAGGATTATCTGAATTTTACAAGTTACCTGTGATAATCAATCAATCAACCAATCAAACCGTTATTTCCATACTGACAACATACAATTGTATTGGAATTGATCATTTTTCCTACGCAAAAGCACCCCTTCATCAAAAATTGCTTCAAGTGGAACTTGAGCTGGTTAGTATTTTTAACCGAGGTAATGTAGCATGGTTAATTATTAAAAAGAAGCGGATCAATTTTATTAGGTGATCGAAATACCGCTTTTGATTTGCTGAAATTTTCATATAAATTATTACAAGTCATTGTACCATAATATAATAAGGAAAAACTGTGACAACCTGAACCGGTTTCAAACGATTCCTAAGAAAATTTGTTTTAGATACAAGTGAGTTATCAGTTCTATTTTGTTTACTTTAATTTTGCACATTTTACCCGATTTTACCACTTTATTTGTACCATTCTTTTTATACCTGTTTTGGTTTGTCCTTTTTTTACATTTTACTACGTTAAGTTTTATCTTTGTCTAGTTTTTAATCTAATTTTACCTGTACTAGTTGTATTTATGTTCGTAATATTATTTTTAAATTAGGTTTTGTAGGTTTATTTTCGATCCTTTTTGTTTTGTGGACTGACAAGTACTACACTTTTTATTTAATTTTTGCATATATGAAAACACAATGTATTTTCTTCTATTAATATTATTGAAATAAGACAAACTTGCACTTTATATGTATGTAGCAGCTCTTATGCTAAATAAATGGTTTATTTATTTACATATTTCCTTACCTTAGTCGAAAACTTAAATTTTATGTGTTAATCATATTTATCCGCACGAGAGAACGCGGTCAATAAGTTGAGGCAACTGTTTTATTGGAAAATATTCATAACCCCCAAGGATGTTTTTACGAGTAATTATTTTAAGTCACTAAGTCATTCGGTTCAAATAAACTGAAATTTCTGGAGCCAGATTAATTAAAAGTATACTATTAAACTAATTTGCTTGGAAATTTAGCTTAGGTAATTTAGTTTATGTAAAAAAGGTGCACTTGGAACAAATAAACATTTTAAAAAGAATAGTTAATTTGGTCACCTGAATCGCGTATTCCGTATGACTCGGCTGTCCATGCGTGTCGCAGTCTCATTTGTAATTTTTGTGGCGAATTTGATATTCAGATATTGTCGTGTTTGGTGTAGTAGCTGTGAAGTGGATCATTGATGTGATCAAGTGAAATAAGATAAATGCCTAACGGAACAAAAAAAGGATATTTCGCTTGTTCAGTCAAATATCCCATAACTAACATTATAAGCATTTTTTTTCTTTTTCTGTTAAAGATAATGACAAAATTCTGGTAGCGATATCTACCTGCAATTTGCCTTTGTTTTCTGCCATAACTTTTTTGCTATTTTTTTTTTTACGTGTGATCTCATTTTGCAGGTCTCATAAATACCTAAACATTTTATGGATAGAGTTTTTTTGTTCCTGCCAACACTTTCGATTGAATTCCAAAAAACACGTTTTCTCATTATTTTTTGTCGAATAAAAAGTTTTCCCTCAAAAATTGGAGTACCCATTTTATGCCTTCATGTTTTGAATACCCCCTTGAACAACTTACATCAATAAAGCCAGACTTTACAATTATTTCGCAAATTAGGGGTATTTTGATCTAATATGATAAGACTATTATTCTTTAACAAGTATTCCACGGAACAGAAAGATAGTTCGCTATAAAGACTATATTGATGTTTAATTACTATTTAAGCATTCGCAGTTGTGGGTGAGACTGGCAGGAATCAAGAAAATGCTACAAGAAAGCTGCTAAGTGAGGGGTGCTTATTGCACCTTTTTTGTATAGTCCTACCCTGATCTAGACAGTGTTGCGAAATTTCCTCATCAGATTCAACTGCACTGCACTAAACATCGCGAACCAATGTTTTATCAAAAACAATGAGCATGGAGCAGAGGTACACCGGGCAAATTCCTCGAAACGCATTCATAACGAAACCACAAGTCTGAAACTCAATTTCAATTCAGTCAGAAATTATTAAACAGACTAATTAATATCGCCGCCGAAACTCCCCTAGCTATTTCACGTCAAAGGATGTATGCGTATATTGAAGCATGCACTGCGGTGTGCTGTACACTTGAAGTTGACTTGTTTCAGATGAGATCTCTTGATGAGGGTAAATTAAGTGACTTGGGTCGTATTTTTGGAATGGGTAACAAAAGCTGCATGTGCAAATCATCACTGTTCTTATGACAGCAGTGAAAACTTCTCACGCTCACAATAGACCGAGACACTGTGAAAATATCAACAAATTTTGTATAGGATTTTGTTTTTTTGTTCCTAAGTTGAGTAGGTATATATACCTATGCGAAAAATATGAGCCTATACTACGAGAACAGTGCGCCAACAACGAAAATGTTTAGAATTATTTTACCTCATTTGTCAGATTATTAAGGTTGGCCCTTGTGATATAATGATGTTTTGGGGAATGCCAACATCAAATGATTTAGTTTGTTGTAGAACGCATTCAGGCATTGGTACACATAAAAAAATGTCTGGTGGCTTTGACCGAAGAAAAGGTGCAATTGAAACGCCTATTTCGTATATGTGCCTCAGCACGTTATACTACACGCATTGCTGTTCAAGTTTGCAAAAGTGTGATCATATTCCTTAGAAGAGACCTCTCATGTGATGACTTATGTAAGAAGGAATTTTATTTTTTAATTGTTTATACAGGATCCTTGTACCAGTAGTCTAGTACTTTCAGCATAAATCTATTATCAGAAATCGGGGTCACAGGTCAAATTGTCGACGCTTTATATAGCTTTGTAAAGAGATAATGAGGTATGTATAATCTATCAGTGAGAAACAAAAAAAAAATGTGAAAACACCCCGTGGAATTGAATAGGAACCTGCCAAATCGTTAGTACGTACCGCGGTGATAAAAAATAGTTATGGGGGCTGAGTTCAAACACTCAGTTTTCATTGGGAAATGGAGGTCAAAAGACAAAGTATCAACTTTTATTGTAGCTGTATACAGAGAAGATGCTGTGAAGTCTCAGAATGCTTAGTGCCTATTCAAACTTGTGCAAGTATTTGCGTGTATCCCATAATAATCGAAGAGATTATTCTTTATTTTCTCTTTTTTATAATCCTCGATTTCTACCTGAAAATTGAGTTGCCGGACCTAGTTCCAATAGGCACTTTTTATCACCATGGTAAGAATCATTCGGTAGGCACCCATTCGACTTCACTGTAAGTGATTTTCCATTTTTCTAAGCTATGTATCCCTGTAAAGGCGACTTCATAAAAACTAGTTCAATTATCTCCTAGTTTCTAATACAAATCTGGGAGATTATGACCCCATTTTTTAGCTATATCAAAATTTTTGTCCTTTGACAGCCATTTCTGAGCATAAACTGGGTTACCAGACCTAGGTCCGATGGGCAATTGTTATCAAAAACTAACGATATGGTAAGTTCTCATCTAGATACGCCAAAATTGTTTTACCACTGCAGTGTCTTCTTGAAAATCCGGAGATGTTTTGAGTGTTATACATGGATATCACAAAAAACTATGTTACTAACTACAGGCGGTCTATCGGTATCCCTGTCTGTCTACACGTCTGTATGTCTATCTGTCCCGTGGCGGCGGAGCTACAGCAAAAAGTTGACCAAGCCTTGATTCTTGACATTTCAGAGTTTACTGCTCATTTTTGGAAATTCCTTTGACGGTTGAAAATTTGTATAAATTGGATAAGCTTATTTGACTGATTGAGCTGCTATCAAATTTAATTGTTATACATGTTCGTAGCTAGCATAATATTTTATGAACTGATGACATCATTCCGTGGGAAGCGCAGAGTCGACCTACTTGACGCAATTTACTGCATACTAAATCGCTTATAACTAAACAGCAAACTGGCCAAACGTATAGTAGGTTATATTAATTTTCGTTATCTAGAGGTGTGCATCTGAATGTAAAAGAAGATGTTATTCATTCAAAAGCATCCTTTCTAGAAAAGGTGATTGATATAGCATACTATAAATAGCGTCTTAATTATAAACAATTCATATTACAAGGTATCTCATTTTGACAGCCTGCTAGCTCGTTATTTTAAAATATAGTTATTTTACATTTTAGGATGATTCTGGGGCTATAGATCCTAGATCCTATCCGATTTAAAAAAATGTTCTAAGACAGTGCGTCAGTCTAAAAAACGTCAAAAAACCTAGAAATGTCATCTTGCAAGTTAGATAGTTTTTAGGGTGCAAACTGTCATTCCACATTTGCTCACTAGGATCGTTGTGAGCGTCCATCTATGGAGCAATTACTCAAGTACACGGATGCGAGGTTTCCGCCCCATCTATGGGCAGATATCAGTTGTTCCCAGTTGGTGAACTTTTTGACCCTCCCCATGTAGTTTCAGCATTGCAAGGACGCCCACTATCCAACCGAAATCCTCGGCGTAGCAATGTCGACGCCACGCTAACTGACCACCCGACCTGCCGTGCATCAGTGCCCCTTTTGTCAGATAAATGTATCCGAGTGAACACAGAACGAGGTCCGAGCTCCGGGTCCTATTTAATTCCGGGTATCTCATCACACCAGGCCACATCGGCTATTCCTGGCTGCTTTGATTTTTTGTACCTAGAATCAAATGTTTTATCGCTTCTATGGTGTACGTTATAGATTTCTGATTTATTCTTTCCTTAGCTTTTTACTTCTCACGCCTACTGGCGAGTAAGTATTGTACTAGAGAAAATTTTGGAAATTAGATTACAACATCCGTCGGTCTGTCTGTAGATCTGTCTGACCACCAATCCTTCGGCCGACTATAACTTAGAAAGTCCTGCTCGGATTTGATTGGGCAAACTGCACACACCATATATGTCCCTGTTCATTTGCGCTTAAAACTTAAAACGATAGATACATATTTCCGATATGCGTACCTACTTACGCTTTCTCTGTTCACCAGTGCGCGTGCCGGTCTTAGAAGGTGTTCTGGTACGACTGGCGCTGCGTCGCGTTGTCACGTCGTACCAACCATGGCTGCTTCATGCGTTTTTGATAACTTATCAGCATGGTCTAGGCTTGGTCTCTAGCATAACGAACAAAAGCATATAGGCTATCCTCTATCCAGGGTATAAGGTCTCTGGTGCTGTTTTATTTCAATAGGCTCTAAGTTTATGCTGAACATGCCTTTTTTATGAACTGATGGCGGCGTTGCGTGGCAAGTGAAACGTCAACCTTCCTGACGTATTTTTTTACTTCCCATGCAAATCGACGAGAAGGCATTGGAATCAAAAATATTGAAAATGAGACGTGTTTATAGATGTTTTATTAAATGTGGATGTCGCTCATTTTCGTCTATCTGTCCGTATGTGTGTCGATTTAACAGGTTATCCTTGACAACTCTATGACGTGGAAAGTACCGCCCGAATTTGACTCAGCTACGGGAAGAAAACAAAAAAAAATTATATTCGCTCAAACTTTAACTCATTTTTTCCTAACTTCGGTAATTATACACGCCTATTAGCTATATTTTATACACCCATTCATTTGCCCTTAAGTCGAGCGCAAACAAATGGAATCTAAACGTCTCGCGATCTAACCACTGCCGCTGGCGGTTTATACATCGCAACTCTGATCGCAACTTTGAGAGATGATCGGCAGGGCAGAAGTAGATCGCGACAGGTTTAGCTTCCATCTCATCTCTTTCTCATACATGTTCGTAGATTACTTTTCCTAAGAGGGGCTGATCTGTGGCGAATATAATCTTTTATAACAATGCTACGTTTGAAGTGCAGTAAACCTACTTGACGCTATTTTTCAATGTCATCTCCAACAGGGTGTTCCTTAATGTATAGAAACATATATTACTTCAAAAGTCGCATGCTCGGCATCTATATCCCTTGTTATGTAAATCCTCCAAATTGCGTCTTATAAACAAAGTTATATAATAAATATAAAACTATATAAATAATCAAACGAAGTTACCTGTAAGTGATGTTCAATCTCAATTATGTGAAGGCCCCGTCGAGGTAAATAGAATAGATGCACTATCCCCCTTCCCGGTCATACCCACGAGTTCAACGCGCGCACGCAGCGAAGAAAAGCGGCTCACTGTACATAGGTACAAAAATAAACATACCATCTGTAGATGGTAACAAGCAAATAACGTAATAACGTTGTGTTTAAGATGTCGAGACATGGTTTACCTCAAATGCCGCTTGAGCAAAGTTATCGTTTGGCATAATTAATTTGTGAGGTGTCTCAGAAAATGCGCTACAACCCGCCGCGGGTCTGAACGTATTATAATTTAGCCGGCACAAAGGTAGACGCGTTTCATGTACTGTGGGCAGTCAATTGTGACGCACTCTCTGCTGAAATAGACTTTATCCATATATATATAGTGTGAACAGAGACACAATGATAAAGTTTCTTTACAGTGACAAATAAATACTTTGGATGTAAAGATATTTGGGCGTAAACTACGGTAAAACTAAAAGTGGTTGGTAGGCGAGTGGCCCGAGGCTTTCAAAAACAGAGAAATTCCAATTTCAATGTTATTCAACCCGATCCCAATGTTGCTTGTTTCCATTAGGGGTAGAGCTTACACACTCTGACCTGAAGTTAGAGCTAGCTGTGTTGCTCATTTTCTCATCCGAATGTCTACAGGGGTCACCAGCAACCTCTCTAGATAGTTGGGAACTACCACACTATCCCAATCGGGCCTATATACCGTTCAAAAACCATCTTATGCCGGCATTGTTAGTAGCATTTTGGGTAAATGACAAGGGTCCTTCCATAATCAAAGCCATAATCATATGATGGATTGTGGATGCTGATTAGAATGATAGCTTTCCAAGAACGACATCCAAAGAAAGCTTTAGAATTAGTGAGAGCGTGGCGCGGGGTCCCTCCACCAGATATTTGAAATTTCAGGGACACCGAACAGGAACCAAAATCAGGGCGGTGACAGGTGAAGCTCTCACTCCGTTTTCACAATCCACTGACGCAAAGGCTCATCTGTATCGGTATTACTCCTAGATTGTATACTTGATGCAAGGGCTGTAAGATTTCTCTCTTTAACCTACTGTCATAGCTCTCCCGCAACCTGTTCCATGCGTAAAAACTGGAAGCTTCCCATCTTGTTGAAGTAGAATATAGTTGTCGCATTATCTATGGAGTATAATATTCCACAGCCCCTCAAGTCGGGATCAACACATACAGGACCGAAGAAAACTGTCAGTAGTTCCAGATGATTGACATGCAGGAACTTTTTCTCTGTTGACCAAAAGCCATGAGAATTTTGTCCGGCCCAGCGAATGTCCCAGCTCGAGAAATTATACAACTGAAAATTGGATGATTCAATACCGCTGACCGTATCTGTCAGTTTCTTTGAGCACCAGCCGAGGTAGACCTTAAGTGCAGATCTTAGTGGCATAATAGCATTAAAATTCTCTTAAGATAATGTTACAGGGCAAGAAATTTCATTCCTTAGTATATAGTCGGCTGTAACAAAATGCAAGACAAGCTGACACCAAGTTTCCGCTGCATACAGCAAAGTCTGGGACTCTGTCTTGGTGCAGTCCATTATTGCCCTTACTAAGTTTAGTAATGTCTGCCTCTTCTGTTTAAGTAAAATGCTGGGCCTAAAGGTGCCCAATTTTGACTGGAGGTCAAGCAGCTTTTTTTTTGTAATTGTTTAAAAGAAAGGTGTTATTATGTTATGGATATTATCCAGGAATTATCCATCAGTATAACCGAACAGAAGGAAATGCAATCAAGGTATGCCATAAATGGTTTCAGTAGCTGTGTGAATACATGAGGGGCATTATTTATCCTGAACGGCATAGCACTTTATTTGAAGAGCTGTCCCTTGAATATGAATCTGAAATATATTCTATGACTGTCACTGATGGAAACCAAAATCTGTGCATATTCGAAATTCAGGCTTGCTAAGAAAGTATCTCTACGGAGAAGTCTCATCACAGTTCAATAGCTTTCTGACTTAAGTGTTATATCTCTATAAACAGATTAAATGCCTCAAAGCAAGGAATCAAGAGTGTTGACAAATCAGACTTGGGGGCAGGGAAACGTTGGATGGGCGCTGATTTTTAGTTAGCTCAACTTTTTATTTTTTACTGATAGCATCGCAGTTGAGCAATTGAGAGACTGTTGTTTCGAAGGTTGGTAGTTCATAGATGGACTAATGAGATTCAGCAGTGGCAGAGTGCTCAACCGGTAGTCATGTGAATGGTAGCTGAACACTCGAATTGAGCTCGGGACTTTAGCGTCCCTCCTAAAGTTTCGCCATTAGTGATGAATACGCGCTAATATCCCTGATAACCTACGTACCTCATTTGCAACTAATTAATGTATATATATACATTGTTACAGTACTTTGTCCGGCCTTTTGGCCTTCAGTTGCTGCCCATATTTATCTGATTTCTATTTATAATTGATTTGTTTGGTTGGAGTTACTCAGAAAAAGAACTTATCAATAAAACCCTCTGTTAAAGTACTACTGAGTTCTTTGTTTAAATGTGAAGATCTGGCAGCATACGCCCCATTTTTGAGCCTGGAGGAGAGAGTACTGCTACTTGCAGTTATTGAACAACTCACATGTTGCTACATAGAGTCCAACTGCGCATCCCTACGTGCGCCAATTACTATTCTAGCAGTCGCTACCTCAGGTGGCTAGAATAGAATTCATCTATCGTCATCAACGAGACCTGCCTTCGATACATCAGCCCTGGAACAATGCGTGAACATTAAACTAAGGTCGCCGCATCATCGTGGTGATGCGACATCTATTGAAATAGAATACATTGGCTTTAAGACATCACAATCCAGAGCGCACTGCTCTTTCAGTGCCGACTATTCAAAATCTAACGCTAATCGAGCATAATGGTACCTAATCTTTATTACTGAAAAATATTAATTTCTTACCATGTCATGTTCATACGTTCTACAGTCCTGTTCCATAACTATCACCAACCAGGTGGAATGTGCTATTGCAAGCAAATGAGAAGAGATTTGCCGCTACATTACCCCAAACGCTTTCAGTGTTGTTATTTGTCGTAGGATCTTAGCGATCACAAGCTAAGTACAAGTTACTATCACAAGCAACAGGGTTCAGTGATGAATCGTTATTCCAAACGTCTTCGTTCGTTCTTGGTGTGGTGCTGACTATCACAAGCCAGGTCCATATTGCTATCCCAAGCAACTGAGTCCAATGTTTCAACGATATCCCAAACGTCCTTGTTTGTCCTTGATGTGGAGTTGGCTTCTACAAGCTATATGAACCAACATAGTCCAGTATCGGAACGTTATCTGAAACGTCGTGTCAGGTACAAGTCTGCAACGTCGGTTTCGCATCCATACGAACATTCACCAAGCTTTATAAACTTGCACTTAAAACAGATCGGTTAGTCGACAAAAACCTGATGGTGACGCCCCTTCAGAAAAAGAGACTGGCACACCGCTGTCTGACTCTGCTCTGTGACGAAAGGAACCCTGAAAGTGACCTTCCGTAGGCGCCTCGCCGACAATGCACATCATAATTTGTGTTCAGCAATTCCTGTATGATGAGCTGTTCCTTTGTCGTTTCTTATGTTAATCAATATTCTTTCTGTCGCATCATTTAAGTTGTATACACTACATACTATCTCAACAATCTGCAACCAGCAAAGCACGCTAGCGAACTGACTTGCAGCATGATCGTTGAGTCATGTCTCCATAGGTGCTATGGGTGACGCTCGCAGAGTGCAATAGCGGACTGAACTACTCACACACTAGGAGCTATCTACGAGCCCCTTCCCACTTCAGTTGGCTCAACTATTGATATCTTAGTTTTTTTCTTATCAAACACAAATAATAAAAATGTAGCAGGGTGTTATAGGTTTAAAATATCAACAATGAATATTTTGATAATATGTAGTAGAAAACACCAACTTTATCAATCCCTAATCAAATTTGCAGCATAAAAATAACACATGTTGCAATTACAGCATATCAACCTATTTTCATTCCAATGCAAAATAAGTCTATAACGCATAGGTGGCTGTGAAAAATAAAAGCCATTACAATTGTTTCTATTAATCACAGCTGCCAGAATACGTTTAAAATAGTTTTGGGTAGTTAAGGTTTTCAAAATGGGTATAGGAAAGGTTATTGGTGAGAAAATTCGATTACTGATAATTAAATTTTTCAATTCTGGGAAATCAAACTCAGACATTGCAACTTTGTTAGACTTATCGCGGTACAGTGAGAAATATTGTTAGAAGATATAACGTAACTGGTTCAGTTAATATTAAGCCACGATATGTGAAAAAAAGTAATATCACAAATGCCGACCGAAGAGCAATAAGAAGAATAATCGTGAAAAACAGGCGTGCCAATTATTCACAATTAAGTGCTCTGTCGAGTGACGCTGTTGGAAGGAGAATTTCGAGGTCCATAACTCATAGAGAGGCCCACAAACTGGGATTTAGCACTTGCAAGGTAAGTTTTCTTATAAAAAAAGGTGAAGTAAAAACCCTAAAGTTGCACAACTTGTTTATAGGCCAAAGAAAAGCCACTATTAACTCCACTGCAAAAGAAAAATCGGCTTAGATGGGCTTAAGAACATAGACAATGGACATCTCAACAATGGTGTGCAATAAATACAATGGAGTGATGAGGCCCGATTCGAAGTTTGTGTTGGTGACAGTCGCAGTAGAGTTATTCGCAAAAAAATGAAGCATTCCATGCTGACTGTCTGAAGAGAAAAGTGAAATTTCCAGCATCCATTATGGTCTGGGGCAATATGTCATCAAAAGGAGTAGGAAAACTTCATTTTATTGATGAAAATGTGGATACAAACAAATATTTGGCAATTTTAGAAGAATCGCTTTTACCACTGATGGAAGAATGTTGGACATCTGGCCAAGATTTTGTGTTTCAGCAAGATGGTGCAGCGTGCCATACCTCAAAAAGGCTATAAAATGGACGGAAGAAAATAATGTACCACTTTTGAAATGGGTTTCTAGCAGTCCAGATCTGTCACCTATTGAAACTTTGTGGCACGAGATGAAAAAGGTTCTACGACAACATCCTGCTCGTACAATCACCGAACTGAGACAAAAGCTTCAAGAAATATGGGATGGTTTTGCACCAAATTTTTGCCAAAACTTGGTTTACACTATGCCCTAAAGAATTTCAGCCGTAATAAAAAATAAAGGTGATGTTACCCAATGGTAATCTTTCAATTGTTGCTTTGTTAACTTCGCGCATTTATTCGCACATTGTTTATTTGTTCAGATGTTATATTAGTTATATGTCTAAGTGATTTCAAATATGTATTTTTTACGAATAGAGTGTATCTAAAATGTTTTTGAGACAATAAATTATTTTAGAAGTAAATAGTTTCGTCATGTTTAGTTTATAAAGGCATATTTTGGTACAAATCTTGAAGTGGGCCAACTGAAGTGGGAAGGGGCTCGTAGTTAGCAAGTTGACATTTTGTCAGTTATGTTTGACATAACATAAATTTTTTTCTTAATAACCCTGCGGAACATTGCTTCTCATTAGATAAATGTGAAGCAATGCATTACTGACAGGGTCTTTAATTCGCTAGCTCTTGTCTAAATCTATTGACTTTGTTAATATGGACAATCGTCCAATTTGATCCACTTGGGTGAATTCAGATCACCCTGGTAATTCCGTATTGGCCGCACTACATCATTTAACACTGTTACAACACAGGAGATGCTTTTGTTCCGAGCAATCCACCATTGCCCTCAGCCCTTTGCAAACTTTGCCGGCGCAGCGTTGAGTTATTGGGTTGCAGCAACTGACCTACCGCTCGCCGTTTGGTATAATATACGATTATAGAGTGGCATGATTGTATTTCGTGAGCAAGCGAATGTATAGCTCTAATAAGCAAACATTGTTCATTGCTGTTAGCTGCTGTGCTGTTAAAGCTAGACTCTGTCAACCGTATGAAAGGCTAAAGGTACATATAGAATCGGTGATATTTGATGAGGTGGCAAGGTAAATGTTAGTACGCATCACTGCGTTTAGATGCGACTGCCGAAATCGGGCCCTGAAACGAACAGTATTATCAACGATACCAAAGGCTAAAAGTACAGATGGGATAACATCCATAATACCATATTTGGTAAAATTGCAAGTGAAACATTAGAAACCGTTCGTCTGCTGAAATCCTTCGATACTTACAACGCTGGTCCGAATAAGCTGATGAAGATGATTCATGAGTTACCTTGAGAAAGTGTGTACCGGGGTCGGTAAAACTACAGTAATGATAGTGAAAGAAATGTATAGGACATATGAGGAGTTTCGGTGTGTGACGTATTCCTACCCTAAGCAATCTTGCGCTCTCCATTTTTTCAGGGGAATCATATCACTGAGAGTGTTCAACAGGGACTTGTTTTCGCTTTATTGCTGTTTTTAATCCACATTCTAGTACGGTAAATTCATTTCAGAACTTCATAAATGGAACATCTCAAGCTCATGTAACAGTACAGAAATCTAAAGCCGTCCCGGGAATTGGAATTGTGCGTTTAATGACGAATACAGGCTGGTGTACAAGATGGCCAACATAATTTAAACCATTCTTATCTATCTATCTCAGAAATTAGTGGGTATACAAAAATGTCAAATACAAAAGTATCTTCAAATCAAAATTTAGTTTCATTGTGATTCTGTATAGTGTGACTGTTTTCCAAGACGATCATCACCTTAATTTTTTATAAGCTCTCCCTATATTCATACTGTTTTCAGGGAATGCATATAATTTGCAACATATTTTGTCTTTAGATGCATGAAGTTATTTTGTTTGGTTTTTAAGATATATGTCATTTTATATATTTCTGGATAAATGCTAGAATGGATAGTTGCAGCAAGCGATAACATCTAAATCACTGCATATACCCCCTTGACGGCTCTATTCTTCTATATTTCAGTTTATCGAACATATATTATGGTGCTTAAAATTGACATCCAAACTTTGCAATGTCAATCTTGAAAAAACTCAATTTTCCTAAATGGAATGCCCATTTTTACATTATCTTTTAGATGATTGAATTTCCTTTTATCTGGTATGGGTTTTTTCTCAGGTTATTGACAATAAATCCATAACATTTGCTTTTGCATTAAGTAGATTTCCCGTTAGGAAACTAAATTGACTCCAAACATTTATCTTACTCTTCTAAACGCGATATCTGTATCTCAGAGGCAGCTTACGGCAAGTCAAAATCAACAGTTTTGAGATAAGTGCGTTTGAAAATTTTTTTCTTATGTTTTTACGAATTGCTGCTTCCGCTTGGGTTGCGTGAAGTCAAAGCACAATACTGTAACAAGAATGAATAGTACAGTTGGCGCCATCTGTTGGGGACCGTGCCAGTGACTCGCCTTCTAAATCGACGCGAAGGGACCTCGAATAGTCTAGACTGACGCTTTGTGGGAGATGGAGGCAGAGTAGAGTATAGCAGAGCAGAGTGAAGTGTAGTTCAGTCAATGGCGGGACATAAGAATTAGTCAGACATACATAGTGGTGTACATAAATGTTCTATCTGGTCAAGATAAATAAATTAGTGCATTTCTTTTTGTGGAATCCAGTGTTTTAATCCACACCCAAAAGAAACCAGAAAAACGCTACATTGGTGTCAGAAGTGGGATGTGGATCAGTGAAGGAAGAATGGCGCGATTGGTTGATTTGAAAATTGCCGATTTAAAGAGAGAACTGGAGGAAAGGGAGTGCGACACGGCTGGAAAGAAAGCAGAATTACAGGAGCGGCTTCATCAAGCACTCATTAAAGAAGGCGAGGACCCGGATATTTTCATTATTACCGGTGCAGTTTAATGTTGCAAAACCTTTCGACCAAGTTAGAAAAAAGGCTCGTTGAAAATTGTGAAAACCTAGAAGGAAGGCTCGTGGAAAATTGTACCAACCTAGAAGGAAAGCTCATGGAAAATTGTGCCAAGCTAAAAGGAAAGGCCGTGGAAAAGTGTGCCGATCTTTTGGAAAATTCAGCCAAGTTAGAAGATAGGCTCGTGGAAAATTGTGCAAACCTAGAAGAGAAACTCGTGTAGTTACACGAAAGTACAACCAAATTAGAACAGAAGTTTTTGGAAAATACTGCCAATTTAAAAAAGAATTGAAAGATAACATTATGGAAAAATCTTGCGAGTTGGAAAAACGGATTTTTACTCTGGAAGACAGAATTCAAGGAGTGCAAGGCAAGTTTGCCGCTCTAGACGTCAAGACAATCGACGAACGACAGCGTGGGCTTCCGTAGGAAATCAAGTGAGGTTGGAGCTTCTGTTGGGTCAGCTGGCTCATCTGCGAATGAAACCACCGCAATTTGATGGTACAGCGCCTTGGAATGTCTACAAGTCTACCACACTCCAGAAGTCAGGCGAGTCCTTGCAGGAGTTCGTAGCGGATATTGCGCGGTTGTACGATTAGTATACCCCGATGTCCAGGAAATAACAATAGAGCGATTGGCAGTTCAAGCGTTCCTAGATGGACTTCGTTATGGTGAAACTACTAGCAAGTCCACCTAAGCTAGTAGATGCGCTAACTTCGGCCTTAGAATTCGAAGCCACTAAAAACACAAATAAAAGCCAGGGCAGGTCCGAGTTCGCCAGATGGTACCAGGAAAAAACGAGTTCTAAGAGTCCGTCAAGCGCATTGTTAAGGAACTTGATGGTGAACGTCGCCGTCAGAACAGCAAGTTGGAATATTGGAAATGTGGAAAAATAGGGCACGTTAGGAGACGCTGTTTAGAGGATGGTAAGTATTGCCAGCGGGCAGAGGAGAAATATGCCCAAGTACTAAGAACCACTATCCTTAGTGATACTTGACAAAATTAAGTTCTCATTAAAGGCCAAGAGGGCGATCCCGATCTCCGAATAATTCTGAACTGGATGAAAGAACAAAGGAAACCAGCCTGATAGGAAGTTGCCAAGTATTCCTCTACGATAAAATCATATTGGGCATAATGGAATCCTCTCGTTATGGACGACGGACTCTTACTGCGTAGAATGGTGGATCCCGATGGCAAAGAGGAAAGGAGGCAAATCGTTACCCCAGATGTCGGATCCTGGAGCTGCTAGAAGAAATCCATTCCGGTGTGTCAGGAGGTCATCTTGGAAAAAATGAGGAAAAGATTTTACTGGGTCAGTAGTAAGGAGGACTCAAAAGACTGGTGCAGAAACTGCGTTGTGTGTGCGTATCAAAATTAGACAACGTCAGGCCCAGGAAGAGTAAAGGTTGTTTTGAAGTCAAGCCAGGTGGTGTACCAAAATATGCTTATTCAAACATAAACTTCTTTTAGGAGAACATGCGGTACATTGCAATAAAAGTCGTAATACATTTTGGAATGCATGCTGTCAATTGTTGAATATCTTCGTTTTTTTATACACGTGTCCCTCTCGGATTGCAGATTAAATGTCAGGAAGGTTGCCTTTGTTTCTGTGAGCATCTTCTTCACCTTTAATCAAATTGCTTAAGGCGCTAACTATCTCCAAGACGTTCTTCTTTCCCAAAAAAAGAAAGATCCGATTTCTTTACGAAGTGCTATATAATAAAATAAGTCATGTAACCCAATTTCAGTACCAATCAGTGTTTTTTCTCCTTTTTAAGATTAGTTGCAGTGTCTGGAATGTAACAAAATTCAGGTAAACAAGACAAGAACTTTGTTACCTGGCTGGGAGGTAATGCTTTCATCCAACATCAAGCTGTAGGCCTTACCGTTAGTTTATTCATTAATGACTATATTACATAGAGACAAATGACTTCAGGAATAATTTCTCTATATTTCAATATGCGTGCGTATTCCACCAATCATACACCTTTTTGTACAAGTGGATACAGTCGATTTCTTGTAGAATGTCTCTCAATCTATAGAAAAATTCCCTAACTCCGCTTATTCTCGTAGGTGGTAGACGGTCTCTGATAGTTGAACGTGGAGGTACCACCCGGTGGATTTCTAGGAAGGGGCCAGAATATGTGCATGTTGCATGCACATGTGTTCCCGCGCTAGAGTCCACGTGGCGCCTTTTGCCTTTCGCCTGTGCCCCGTTATAAGCAATATTATGACAAACATTAGAAACCATAGCAACGCTACTCAGATATTATCCAAAGCAACTTGATTATTATGTTATAAAAATGTTTTATCGTCATGGTACAAATAATGCATTGGAACTTTTAAAAACAAATATCTCGACCACTATTAGCCTTAGACCCTTCTAACAAGTAAACATTTTTGCTGTGGAAATACGAGAAAATGGGATTTTCCAGTCAGTTGCTGTATACAGGGTATCACAAGGAGTTATGATAAGTTTTTTACCGAAATAGTGCTGTAAGAGCCCTCTAGAAGTTTCGCCATAAAAAATGGGTTCTTGTTTCTCATACTAGAAAAGCTCCCTATATAGTTTTATAGCAAAATCTGAAATACCTCTCAAGCAATAAGGAAAAATGGAAGATAAAATTGTAACTTTGACACCCTGTTTCTCTCTCTAACTCTCTAACTATCAAATTTTTGGACTGATGTATGTTTAGGTCAATTCACATATTTTTTTCTCCAGTTTCGAGATTTCGGAACCTTTCGCAGACATATATGTTTGTATATGTATATCTATAATTTTTTATACTGTTTTTGTCATGAATTATAATTTTCTTTTATTTATCTAGATTCTAGATAAATGTCGTCATTGGATAGATAGATGGATATATAGATTGCATGGTACAAGACTTGTCAATGTGAAACTAAGGCCCAATTTCGAAATATAAATAAAATCGTGATAATTCGACTGTATTATAAACAAGACCACAACATGATGCTTTTGTACAGAAAAAACGGGACAACTTTTTGATATATGTTATAGGTTTTCATTTAAAAATCCGTTATCCCCCTCAGCGAATGGGAATGCGGCAAATAATAGGTCGATTTTCTAGCTGTTAAATTTGGCAGCAGATTTGGACGTTTGTTAATGCATGGCACTCTCGAATTTACCAACTTCAATATACTAAAAGTTATCATTACATACCTATTGAATAGTGTGGATTTGTCTGTATTTTGCAAGAAAATAGAATATAAAATGCATTCCATCCAATTCCTCATCTTCCTTTACGTCATAATAGTAATCATTTATTAATTTATGGGTTAATGAATCTCTTCAAAGCAATAAAAACATTATGTACTCTCCATCCTAAAACACAGATAATATGTGTAAGACGTGTCAATCCCTACATCTCCCTGATGCATAATGCAATTACTATGGACATAGACAAAACATTATGAAATATGTTTCACAGATAATGGCTTTTAAGTCCAAAAATCATAAATTTTAGTTAGTTAGTAATGTTTATTGTTTGTATTTTTGACTGGCGGGGATATCTATCTGTCACTCGCAGGGTTGCCAAGTCTAACGACGATCACGTTCCGTGGTGGAGGGTGCAAAATGAATCTTTTACATTTGCTGGTTTTGATTTTTTTTTTGAAAATTTACTATTTATTTTATTTATTTACTAAACCAATCGAAATCCATTTGCTTTATACTTGGTCTTAGAGGTTGACTTGTATATTTTTGCGAAATATGTTTAACTGTTTATCCGCAATTCTTCACTGTTGAACCTTGAGAGTTGAGTGTCACCAGTTGCGAGTTAATTCATCATAGTTCCAGGAGATCGACTTGTTTCAGTATTTCGTTGTATTTGAAGCTAGTCAGATTTTTGAGACTTACCTTCCATAAGGGAAGTCTGTTAAGATGGAACCTCTAATGGAGAGAGAGAATAGAGAATATTAATTGATCAACCTTTAAGAATAAATTCTTGAAGGGATCACTTAGTTTAGATGGAAACTCCCAGCAATGTTTTGGAATGTATTCCATATTCCCATGGAATGAAGCTAAATGCTTCACTTAACGACTTTGGCTTTTAAGTATTCCAGCTGATCTCATGTGACAAGCTATCCAGACTCCAATCTCTGATTGGAGATGAAAAGACCAACGGCAACTTCCTTTCTAACATAAGACCTCGCATTAAGTTCTTATGGTTAGCTGGCCCTTACCAAAAAGTGTTTAATGAGACTTGTCCGGATTAAGATTACCGGAGACCTGATTTGACGAGAACGTATCCCGCTATAACCGTTGCAATCACTGGGATGACCTTACATCCTTACTATACGGATAAGGTTCGCTTCAGTATACGGCTCTCAGGACTCTATTATCATTATTGCAGTATCCATACGCTATTCAGAGAAGGGTAACCCATCACATCTGAAACTGCTTTTTTGCCAAGGAACGGATGCCGATCTTGCACATGTATTAACAGAATATGTTTTTCTAAGTTCTTCATCATGCTGACACCATTTTCTAGCCTACTAGAGGCAATCGCCATGCTATTTGTATTATTGATTTACATTTACATCATCACAAGATTAATCCTGTATCTCAGACTGTATTGAACAACTGATATACACTCCGCACGTGTGCTTTATCAGTTCTTGTTTGGCAAGTTATTGCGTGCAATAAGATATGTCCGATACGAATGTGCTTCCTCGTGAGTGCGCTTCCAAAATAGGCGATATAGTGTCTCATTCGTCTGTACGTTTCGATTTGCGGTCGAATGCATTTGTGCATGTATAGGGGCGGTAATGTGGTATATCGCTCATTTTCCTGTTACTAACTCCGTTATACGTGTGTATATGCTTGAACATCAGCAGTGGGCTTTGTTTGACTACGTACGGATCAGGCAGGCACCCTACCAGTACGGGAGATCTAATATACTCGTATTTCAAAAAATGGTGTGAAGCAGGTTGATTTTGTACTTTCCACGCGATCCTGACAACAATGAGATTAATTTCGGTTTATCAGGAAGAAACATATGTACTAAGATAGGAGCGGTGGGGGATCCAGGCCAACCGTAGACCAAGAAGACATGGAAGAGTGGTGCTGGCTTGTCAGATTCCAAAAAACGAAGCTTAGGGGAGTTTCGTTATTTGCCTGTAGCTACGCCCTCACCAGATATACTTTCAATAACAATAAAGCTTTTCCGTCCCTGGCATAGTATTACTCGTGTGTAAAAATTTGATAAAAATCCAAGCGGTACTTTCATCCAAAAAACATAATATCAAATTTCATAAAGCGTGTGCTAGTAGTATTTACTTTAGTTATTAGTCACAGAGACGGTTTTCATCCACTTTTCATGGTAGCTCGATTTGAGTTTACCTTGGTAGCGACTCACAATGAAAGCGATTTCACGTTTAAAAGATCTTAGCAAAATACAATTTTTAACAACAAACACAGCGATGTTAGTGTCGGCTGGGCGATGACAGCGCCACCTACCGGGTTTCGGACATAAATGTTTGTGCTTGACATGTGCAATATAAGAATAAACGAATATCGAGGAAGATAACAATCGGTTAGTCGATTGAGGATACAAACAATTTGAATTTCAAACTGTCAATTCTATTTTGTCAAATGACAAATGATGACAGCTGAATATTTGCATAACTACCAGGCCGCAGTTGACACCACGTGCACATCTTTTACTACCGAGACTACTTCTATATAAAACTATTAGGCCGACGATGTTTCCCTTTCTGTCCACCGCGTGTGCGGCGATCGATTTTGTTCCCCCCACTATACACTTCGCTCCTGACGAATGGTCAAGCGAAATCGTACAGCGAACCTTTGTTGCATGAGTCAGGAGAATGCATAGTCCAAGAAGTTAGCGAGCACACAAAACCGCATTGTGAGTAAAAATAACTCCTGTTATTTTAGGTACAACCTTCAAAATGTTTCAAAGCGCTCAAAAATAAATACCCAATGTACATGTATTTCCTGGTGTCAATACCTCTCGTCTTTGTAGCAAAACACAATTTCTTACGCCCTTGTGAGCAACTTCTTTAAGTTATATTCACGTGTACTGTTTTCGAAACTTTATCGTGGATCCGATCTTTGAAATAACAGAGGAACAAAAGCCGGACAGAGCGTCGCTTATTTTGTCTCCTTTCTGCTACCAATTGCATTTAAAACGACGCCTTTGGTTGAAGATTGCATGTCAGCTTAAGAAGAGATGCTAGTGAGATGTGGTGGAAACATTATAGACCGTGAGCACATGCACCCTCCGAGTAACTGGTGGACATTTCTTTAAATGATTCATAGTATCAAAATGAGACAGTACAATGCGCCATCTATTATCAGAATTAACTACTACGAGATTGAACAACCATCAACATCGGTTGGAACTGTAAAGATCTCAGTTCACTTTGTATAGCCCACTCACCACCGTGATGGCTAAATGCTGACGATTCTAGTGGGTTAATAGATGTGGTTTACTTGCGATTGAACAAGTAAACATACTGCGTTGGTACCCTCTGATCATAGACGGCCAACCATGACATCGTGCTATTTGGCAACTCATCGGCATGATCTAGGCTTCGTCTCAGATAGGACAACGAACGAAAGCTGAGCAACTATTCTCTATCCATGATATAAGGTCTATTGAAATAAGACGCAAGGTGCCATGTATTACCAGAATCGACCACAGCGAGAGTGAAAACAGCAAACTGTCTGTTGGAACGGTGTATCGGCTGTCAAATGCGAAGTGAGATACAGGGGTGCGTTTGGTAATTAAACACCGTACACAGTTGTGGCACTTCGAATGAGAGATGAAATTTTACTTGAAATATTGTGAAACTTTACTATGAGGAATCCTATGGAGATGAGCTTTATTGCAAAAAATATATATTCAGACAATTTTGAGTGAGCAATTTTTAATAACCCAATAAACAAACATTGAACCATGAGAATGACAAGTGACAATACTATTATTCCTGAGGATTTGAGCACGGCAAGAAAATCACACGTTTGACGTTCCATAAGGGTCACTTTGTTCTCGAATGCACGGAACAGCTGGTCAAAAAATTACGAACGCTAAAATTGTTACAGAGTAGTGCAAAGTACACTCGGTAACAATTTACGAAGGAAGCCCTGTTCCAACAAACAGCTTGCTGTTTTTACGTTCGCCTTAGTCGATTCTGGTAATAGATTGTACTTTGTACTCTTATTCCGATAGAATTCATATCCTGAACAGATGGTTGTTACTATGCTTCTAGAGACTCTGCTGATGAGTCGCCAAAAAGCGCTACTCTAAGTACAGTAACACCAGATCGTAGTCGTTGCTTTCCTTATTTTTTATATTTTTGAGATCACAAAGAGTTAAACATGTAATTTAAAGCCTGAAGTTCCAACTTGATTTAATTCGTATATTGTTGGGCAAAAAAATATGCTTGTCGGGCGATCATGACGCTGTTGAATACCTGCCAGGTGAGTTAAAATACTCAGAATGTTTTCAGTCGTATAATCCAATGCAATTTTAAAAGTATTCGAGCTTTCTCATGATGTATGTGTGCCATAGAAAACAATTAGCTTATTTTTTCGCCAGGGGCATCTGGAATAATAATCGATAAGAAGTAGTATGTTGTACTCTAAATATTTAATTATTTGATAAATATGTCAAAAACATATTTTATTTGCATAAATACGCAGTTTTTCAAAAAAATACCCAGATCTGCTTCAAAAGATCTGCACTTGCACGCGTAACTGCGCCTGTCAAAAAATTTGCAACCGCAACATCTATGGTACCTTTAGCCCCACTCTCTGATGCAACTAAAATCTTCTGTAGCTCAATACTGACATGGAGAGCACTAGTCGATTAGTGTTTTGATGGTATCCTAATGAATACTTTCCTTCAACTGGTTCTAATATAATGATATTGATAACCAGAAAACTGTGCTAGATGCGTTAGCATACGGACTTTTTTTAAAATGAATAAAATCCGAATCGACTTTCAAAACTAATGCTAATGCACTTTCACCGTAACTATACAGATTAGAAAAGACTGCCCGTTCACAAGAATGAAAAGACGAAACGCTAAATTAATCAAGCAGGAATTAAAAAACGGAGACCTGAAAGACATGATTTTGAATAAATCTTTTCTACATAAAGAATCTTCTAGATTGTAAATGTTCTCACAAAGTGAAACACTTCTATCAATCACATGATCAAGCAGTGCAATTGCACCTCGGTCTGGCGATGCTTTTGGAATAAATTGAAATGCGTCGCGACTTCTCCAGAGTTTTACTTTGCAACTACTGTGTAACTTTGTATAACAAATTACATTATCCGGTTATATGTGTTTTAGAAAAACTTTGCTGACGATTTTGATTCACGGATCCATAAATTGTTGCACATTCACGATATTCAAAAAGCCCAACGAAATCAACGAATTTGAACGAAATGACTGCTACATGTAAAAAATGTTAAATAACCATATCGCAATATTTCAATTTGATTTAATTTTATGCTAAAATATATGTAGGAATCTATTGTCGAATCAATCATAGATTTTGTAGTAGTAGTAATAGTAGTAATAGCATCCATGACTCGATTAAAACCATTTGAAGCAAAGTGAGGCCTAATGCATACAGCAAGTTATTAGCGTAGCAGATTTTTGTTTTTAAAGAGTTAATGGAAAACAAGATACTCATTATATTATCTGAAAATTAGCATTTTTCAGTTAATTATATCTCAAATTACACATATAGCATCCATTGTGAGAACATGTGGACAATGTATGGCGTCAGTCATATCATGTACGCTTTTGTCGTTAAATTAAAATCATGAAGGGGATACAAACGTATTACGCAAGGTAAAATAACGTTACGTTTTATATGTATGGTTTGCGTAAAAATCATACGCACAAAAAAATACGTAAACGTAAATGAGAGTTGTTGCCCACTAACTATTCAAAATCAATAATGACCATGCCAAAAACTTGCATAAAATATTTATGCATAGTGTAACCTCTCTCTCTCTCTCTATCTTTCTCTGTTTTAGATGTTTTCATGATCATTACCATCCAAAATTGTCTGAAGAACCCTAATAAGCTATTAATTGTCAACTTCAAACAACCTAACAAATTATAAGGTTAAAAAAGGCACAGAAAGTAAAAAAAAATACATAAAAAGCATTTTGCGTCCTTAAACAATCCAGAGCATATTGAAACATAATGAATATGGCACGTCAGGACATGTTCTATTGAATAAATCGAATTTAACGATAGTATTTTGTTTCTGCTTCTTTGTCACTGTAAAAACTGCAATGCGTATTTACAGTAAAAGAGAGGAACACCATGGTTATTCCCAAGCTCTTATCATTTACATAAACTGATCGTTTACGCTACCGTTACTACCTGAAAATTATACATCCTCTAACTTAACAGTCCCAACGTACACCGTCTGATGGTGAAATTTTTTCGAACCATCAACTCCGTAATCTTTTCTCCGTGTTTTATTTTGTGTTTCCGTGCCATTTAAGCGAGCGATCTGAGTTTCCTGCCTTCCTGATTGCTTGCTTCTCACAGGCGTCTACTTTAGGTGCAAAAACGAAATAAAAAGCATATTAGAGGGAAAATTTCTTTTAAATACACGGCATTCTCAAAAAGAAGCAGCTTATTTGTGCAAAGATATACACGTTCAAAGCTTTATTTAATCAACTTTAGACTACTAGGCAATGAGACGATGGCTTGAGGTGCATATGAAGAAAGCACCACCTGATATTAGCAGTATTTCTCACAGAATTATATTTGGACTTTGTACACAGACATCTTCACCGAGTTATTGAGTATTCTAAAATGTGCAAATGATCAGCTCCTCCTCCTAGGTGCCGCCCCCTTTGAGATTGATGTCTATTATGACAATTATTCTTCACAATCTGCGCTGTATGCATTATAGCGGCTCAGTCCGTTTTAAGCCATGCTTTAATGTTACGGAGCCAAGATTTCTTTCTCACTGCACCTGTATGAGTCATAAGAAGAAGAAGTTCATATTCTTTGTCCTTGATACGACGTTTTTCGGATGATGCTAAGTAGATGGTAACGTCGTACATTCATCATCTGCAGAACATGCTCGCGCATTATCCCTATGTTCCGCTGATTCGTTGGATTCATTTGTACATCCACATATCCAATGCTTGCGCACGATCCATATCTTCCTTCTATTATCCACGTTTCGCAGTTCTAGAATAATCGAGATCAAATGTAGGAATGCTGAGGTAAAACAATGACAGGGCTTTAACTAGCTGCAATATAATAGTTGCCTGAGTAAGGACTTATTCGCAACCTAAGGGCAATAATACATCACAAAGACCAGCAAAACGAGTTGCTGAAAAAAAATTCTACATCCGGATTCTGTTAATCGGACATACAGGGTGACGCATCGAAAACGAAACAGACGCATATACTGGCAGCTTAGTTTTTTTTTGGAAAAACGCTCAGACCCGTCGATTTTATTTTCGATGGGGACACAAGTTTGGCAAAACATCACGTTAATACGTGCAGCCCCCTGGCCGGGGTGACACCAACCCTAAAATCTTAAATGGAAAGGGGGGTCGAGTGATACCTTATTTTAAAGGTCTTTCAATCCCATTTTCATGAGCTTCAGTTCGGTAATTTTCAAGATTTATTGATTTAAAGCTTAAAGTAGACTTTAATAGGTACATCAGATTAGTTTGTACTACTTTCAGAAGAAATTTGATTAAAAGAACTTACTTAATAATTGAATGCTTCTCTTCACTACGCCCATGGTTTGTTTTGCATTTTGTTAATGAAAATAACTATTGGAGCGTTTTTCTGTGGCAAAAAAGTTATTTCTTGAAGAAAGCTAAGGAAATATCTCGTACTTATTTTAAATAGGAATTGATTTGACCAAACTTTGTTGCTAAAATAACTTGTCACGCTTTATTACATAAATTAACCGTGGTATATTCCACAGCAGAATGCGTTGAAATTATCGAAATATTTTTCGGAAATAATCAGTGCGCTAATAGAACAGCAGAAATATTTAATGAGCGACTTGAGAACAGTAACGTGCATCAAAAATATGTTCCAGAACTTATAGCTAAATTTCGGGAAACTGCGTCAGTCGCCAATAAAAAACGCAACATTGAAAATCCCATAAGGAAGCAATAGAAGTGGGGGTTTTAGGGCGAGTGAATGTAGATACTACGTTAACTACCCGCAAATTGGAGACTAAGTGTGGTGTTACTCGACCTACTGTCCAACGGATACTAAAGGCCCATAGTTTTCATCCGTATAAAATTCACCTGGTACAAGAACTTAATGAAGACGGTTTTGATCGGCGATTACAACTTTGTGAAGATATGAATGAACGAATTATAAACGATGAACATTTTCTATTCAACACTTGCTTTTCAGAAGAATGTTCCTTTTTCTTAAATGGCGTAGTAAATCGTCATAACTGCCGATATTGGTCCGATTCTAATCCCAGAATTTATCATGAGGTTCATATACAGCGGCCACAAAAATTAAATGTTTGGGCTGGTATTTTTGGCGATCATTTAGTTGGTCCTTTTTTCTTACCTGGAAATTTGACCGGTGAAATGTGTTTGGAATTACTGGAAGACGCCATAGATCCTGCATTAACAGCCATAATTGAAAATCAGAATGATCGGCGGTACATTGCGAATAGGTTGATGTTCCAACAGGATTGTACCCCACCACATTACGCATTACGTGTTCGACAATATTTAGATCAGACGTTTCCAGATCGATGGATTGGTAGAAGAGGTACCATTGAATGACCCCCAAGATCGCGAGATTTATCACCTTTGGATTTCTTTATGTGGGGTCATTTAAAAAGCAAAATCTATCCTACTCAGCCAACATCATTAGAAGACCTGCGACAAAGAATTGTGAATGAGTGCCTTCAAATTACTCCTCAAATATTGCAAAATGTGCGGCAACGTTTTGAGCAAAATCTTTGGAGAGTCATGGTGTCCATTATCAACATTTACTTGCCTAACGGGTCAGTTCATTCTTCATTTTTAAATTACTTTGCTGCCAAATGTATTGATCTCCACTAATGATGATGTATTAGTTTTATTTAAGCCTTAAATCAATAAATGTTCAAAACTGCTGAACTGAAGTACATTAATTTTATATCATTATAAAGCGAATTGCAAGACCTTTAAAATAATCTATCACTCGACCCCCTTTCCATTTAAGATTTTGGGGGTGATGTCACCCCCCGCTTAGGGGGCTGTACGTGCTAACGTGATTTTTTGCCAAACTTGTGTCCCCCTCGAAAACAAAATCGACGGTTCTGAGCGTTTTTCCAAAAAAAACTGAGCTGCCAGTAAATGCGTCTGTTTCGTTTTCGATGCGCCACCCTGTATAACCGTTTCTCAGCTATCCTGGTGATGGAGTAGCATAATACCACCTGTTTGTGTCCAGGTAACAGATTTTTGAGTGTGTAGCTCTTTGATGATTAGTTGTTGAGCTATAAACCACCCAATGCACAAAAACGCTCAATTTTGACGGCCTGCCCCCTCATGATTCCAAAATATAGTGATTCTAGATTCTCTCTAGGCCTGCTTAATATAAAAAGCAGGCTTTTGCTTCTTGTCATAACGCGGTAGAGCTCTACACATAGAGAACTGGTGGACACTATGGCTCCATTACTCTTATGACACCGAAAATGTGAACACTCTACCAGAAGCAGTAAGTGGAGACGAATTATTGTTATATTTGTTTATCGGTTGAACCCTGGACAAAACTTTAAGAGACGGCGCAGCTGGTTTTCAGTCAGCCTGCATGAAGGTTTTCAGTCGTTTCCGTTTTCCATGATGTACTGGGAGGTTATTAAAATTGAGAAAATTATGCGGTAAATAGATTCACGTTATATGGCGTTGTAATGGATCGCTTTTAATTTCATACATGAATTGTCAAGAATATTGGATCATGAAGCATTATAACATCCATGAAATAGTGCTGAACTGCTTGCAGTTCGACAATATTTCGTAGGCCAGTATATGACGGTTGTAAGCTGATGAATTTATGGAAGCTCTGATTCTTGAAGCAGATGGAAATCCAATAAATGAAATCGTTCTGATCAAGTAAAATATCAATGTTTTTCGAAGCTTATCATGTTATATATGGACAGAGTATGTACAGATATTTGACATCTAGCAATCATGGTATACTTCTGAATATAAAGAATCAAGATTACTAGTTAGACGGAAGTAGAGAACCAAACGGAATAAGAGATTTTCCGAACTTTATAGGCATGATTTCAAATGAATTCCTCACCAAACTATGATTTGACTAATTATTTTAAGCATATGAAATTGTAGCAGATCTTGTAGCTTAGGCTATATGGATGTTTAAAAACTTAACTGTGATTGACGCTTGTATTAGCTTCTCAGTGTTGAATGATATTCTACCATAAAGTTTTTAGTACTGTAGGCATAGCGTAAGATAGCATACGTAAACGTTAACCTATAACCCATTGACCTCTTATGGTATATATGTGAACGTTAACGGTTGAGTTTGTTACTGACAGAACATACATGTCCACAATCAAGCCATGTGTATAGTGGCTAATACACAATGAGTTGCTTGATGCGTACGTTTTCTGTGGACCTGAAATACAAAATGGTTAAACCACGCTTTATAAATTTTATTGCTGGCATTGTCTTTCAATATCTTTTAATTTAATTCTGCAAGACCACCAATATCAAACCTTTGCAAAAACTACAACACCTACCTAATATCAGTTTATTTTTCATAAGATGGCCTCTTAAAAAGCAAGCAAACAGATTTTGGCATTCTTTAGCGATTTTTGCTACATCCACAAGGTTCTTGTATAAATAGTCAATAACAAAGCCATCTTGTGCAGAATTTTGGAAGTAGTTTAATGATCTCTGGGCTAGAAAATCTGTAAAAGGAAAGTATAGATACAGAAATAATAAGTTATGATATTTTGAAGATCTGGTTTTTGAACTGCCTAAGTATAGTAGAACTAGGGAAAGCTTAAATTCTTTTCCGAATCCTCGATACCCTGTGAACAAAAAAAAAATCTGAATCAACCAGTTCTCAGTGAAAGAGCTTCATCGAGCTACAAGGAGAAGTAGACATCTGATTTTTTTGAAATAGAACACGGTAGCATCATGCAGTAGGCCTCAGATGAGTGGGCATATTGGCAGAGGAGAGCCGATTTACCGACCATACGCAGATAACAGAACCACAAAGGTAGTCTTCAATTAGGTTGCCCTAAAATATTGACCTCCTAAGCATGAAAGGAGGACCGTACCGACCAGTATCTTTGGGGTACAGAAATGTCAGTCACCAACGTTGGTTTGAAAGCAATTTAGGCTAGAAAAAGGTATTTTTTCCTACAATTTTGTCGACAGTAAATTATTTTGGTGCTTTCGTTAGATTATTGCATCCTAATAAGTTGACATTGGCGTAATAAGGCAACCGTCGACGTAAAAAAATAAAAGAATTAGTTCTGTGGAATTAGGTTCTCTACCTTTTTTTTCTATGAAAATTTGCCGTAAAGTCAACACGTTACGAGAAATTTAAGGGTCAAGGTACATATAGATGAAAAGTAGGTAATATGCCCCAGTTGACAAAATGCCCCACTAGCGTTTCACTGAAACAAGCACACTTTTTCGGCACAATGCGGCATCCGCGCATCGAAGAAAGTCTGCCGGCAACATGGTTTATGTTCCTACACGCGTGCTGTAGCTTGTTAAAAAAATATTGCAAAGGATAGTTTTTCAGTGGTCGGACAATTTGTGGTAAGTTCCAAACAAATTTATATATCGTTAATACTATTTGTTTTATTCCAAACTTATATGCACCATGTTAAAACATATAAAATTGGCTTCATGCTCTGTGTGTGTCAAACAACATAACCTAAAATTCCTTTCTTGCATCAGAGTGGGGCGTTTTAGACACCATATTTTACAATATGCCCCATTGTATGGTTTATAATTCGCCCCACCATTAAAACCGCAAATATTATTCATGGTTCTTATGTTTTCCAGAATATGTCACGAAAATATGAACGGAAGTCACTACGAGCGTCATGGGCAGCTGAAGATTTGGAAGAGGCGATGCAGCAAGTCCGGGGAAAAATTATGGGCATTAATGAGGCTTCCAGACGTTTTGAAATACCATCCAGAACATTGAGAAGACACCTTATAACGGGAAAATCAAAGGTCCCCCTTGGCCGCAACCCTGTATTTTCAGTTGAATATGAAAGAAAACTTGTAGCACATATACAAAAATTGGAAAAAGTTGGTTTTGCACCAGACAGAAATGATGTGAGGGAAATGGCTTTCCAGTTAGCAAAAAAACTTGACATCAAACATACATTTTCTGAAAGGTCGGGATCAGCTGGTAGGGTGTGATTTACTGGATTTATGAAAAGAAATCCAGAACTAACTCAAAGAAAATCAGAAGGCTTATCACTTGCACGAGCATATGGAGTAAACAGAAAAGACATTCAATATTTTTATGACCTTTTGGCCAAAATTTACGAAGAAAATGACTTTGCATCTCATCCTGAAGATATATATAACATGGATGAGACAGGGATTCAGGTTAATAACAAGCCAGGAAAAGTAGTGGCAACAAAAGGGGTCAAAGATGTATATACTCTCACAAGTTGTGAAAAAGGTGAAAATGTGACAGTTATAGCATGTTGCAATGCTGGAGGTAATTTCATGCCTCCTACATTAATATATAAGGGAACTTACACTAAGCCCCAGTTTTCTGAAGGGCTTCCACCAGGATCACGGGTGCTTATGAATAAAAAATCATCCTATATTAACTCGGACTTGTTCATGCAGTGGTTTGAAGAAGTATTTTTACGACACAAAGGTCCTCGAACGACTTTATTAATATTAGATGGTCACAGTTCGCATAGTAACAATATTCGGGTACTAGAAGTAGCCAAAGAAAATAATGTGATACTGTTATGCCTACCAAGCCACACAACGCATGTACTTTAGCCTCTTGACAAGGCCTTTTTTAGGCCACTCAAAATGTTTTTTGCACAAGAAGCTAAATCTTGGATGGTACAAAATAGAGAAAAGAAGTTGACGCGCTATGATGTCTCAAAACTGATTGGCAAGGCTTGTGGTAAGGCCGCCACTGTATCCAATGGTGTTTCAGCGTTGAAGTGCTGCGGTATCTATCCATTTGATCCCCATGCTGTTGCAGACTATCATTTCTCATTATCAGATTCGCTACAAGAGCAAAATTTAGTTGACATTGACGAAGTCAACAATCAAAGTACAAGAAGTACTGATGAGAGTCTTACAGGAAATACTGCACCAGCAACTGAGATTCTGTCACAGCCAGGAACGTCAGGTCTCCACAGCACTCCAGTCTCCCTACATGATGACGAAACTGTGAATACGCCGCAAAAGCACCCACAAAATGATGCATCCCAACAAGTAGGCATGTGTGATAAAACGCCTGAAGAAGCCATTCCATCTTCTGATGTAAAAGACAAAGAAACGCCTTCCAAAGTTCTAAGTGAAATACATCCAGTGCCCAAACTACCAAAAAATCTGTCCAAAAGGAAACAAACAGCAATCATTCTCACTTCGCCGGAAAATATTGAGAAAAGAACATTACTGGCAAATAAAAGAAAGATTAAAGCTGAAGCTGAGAGTAATAAACTCAAGAAGGCTAAAACAAAAGTGACTAATACGAAGAAAAGGGATGACCTTAGCAGAGTAAAAGGTAAAAAGGTGTTAAAGAAGAAGCCAAAGAAGAATGCGTGGGATTCATCGTCTTCAGATAGCAATGATGAAAATATGGAGACGTTTGAGGAGTCGGAAGAAGAGCTATCTGATGAGGATCCAAACAGATGTGCCGAATGTACTGAAAACTATTACCAAACACAATCTACAGAGGATTGGATCCAATGTCCCACTTGTTCAGCATGGCTGCATGAATTTTGTACAATGTATGCTCCTATGTGTAATCGTTGTGGACGAAAAGCTAAAAGGGCATCTTCCAGAAATGAGTTCCATTCATGCGTATAAACATTATATACCTATGTATTATATTTCAAAGATTCATTTTATCACTTCATCAAACACTAATAGTGTCGAATTATCATTTCATTTTTGTTTGTACAAACGTAATATTCTAGTTTTATTTCATCAGAAGTGCTGTATCTTACTCTGATATTCATTAAAGTTATTTGAATGTTCATTTTGTCAATTATTGCTTATATCTTCAAATTAATATAATATTGAAGGTAGTGGGGCATTTTGCAACTCGTGCGAGGCGTATTACCTGAGGGTCAGTTGACAAAACGCCCCACTCAAGGTTCTGGAAAATATGCAATCAATATCTGTCTAAACGATTTAGATCAATGTAATACCTGTCTTTACGTTGTAAAAGAGCCAAGCTATGCCCCTGATTAAGATCTTGCCGATATCTTCAAATGTTTTCTTTCAATAGGCCCTTGAAAAAAAGTGGGGCGTATTACCTACTCTTCCCCTAATGATATTTTTGCTTATAATGGCTAAATTAACAACCTAAGCGTACAAGGACTACTATGCATTTTCGTAGAGAATTAATTGTTCTGCAAAATAGATCATTTAGGCAGCAGCGGTGGCCGCAGTAGTAGACTCTTCGGTCTCCGGATCAGTCGCCGTGCGCTGTGCAGGTTCGAGTCCCGTACCAGGAGAAATTTTTCTCTTGGCTATGGATGTTGTGATTGTCCGTAGGTGGTAGATGGTCTCTGACTGTCGAACGCGGAGGTACCACCCGGCGGATCTCGTAGGCGGAGCCAGAATGTGTGCATGTTACATGCACACGTGTTCCCTCGCCAGAGTCCGTGTGGCGTTCCCTCTTTCCCATGTATCCCGCTATAGCCCCACGGTACCCAATGGGTGGTAGTTGGAGTATAAAAAAAAAATAAAAAATTCGTATCAAAACACTCACGCGGCATATTCTGTACACTAGGTACGTTACCCTCGTGTCAGCATACATGGTTTCACGTCGAGATAACTTCATAATGTATCTGTGATCAGGAATAAAATTTTATAGTATATCAATATTTTTTATTGCGCCGCGTAAGTATGAAAAATGTGATATTTTGGATATCTTATGATGTCATCATGAAAATGCAAGTCACCCACTTTCATCAGTTTGCCTATTGGCCATATTGCCACTGCGTAACCTCAGCAACCGTTGCAACGATTTTAATGGTAATAGATTGATGTCATAAACCAGCATAATCTACTACATATCATCTTCCAATAAAATCGCTGCAACGGTTTCAGAAATTACTCAGTGGCAAAATCGGTGATAGATTGATGAGATTGAGAGATTTGACCTTCACAATGAAAATGATTATGAAGAATATTACTATTATCATACTTCTTACGTGGTAGTTAAAAAAATGATTCACTTTAAAATGTTATTCTTAACCATAAGTAATGATTACAAAGTTATTTTCGCGTGAAATAATGTTCTATGAGCAACGTACGTAGCATGTGGAGTATGTCGCGCGACCGCTTTGATACGAATTTTCAGCTTCCCCTCTTCGTACGTCAAGAATCAAGTTGTCGAAAAAAAAGTAAAAGAATTTTTTGTAGCAAATTTGATTGTTTATAAAAGATAGGAATGTTTCATGTTCTTAGATTCATAGTTCAGCAATTATGAGCAGAACTATCATTACATGTACATATACCTTTAATTTCTCATAATCTGTTGACCATACGAGTACAATAAATTCTTATCAAATAAAAATGATGAATAGTTTAATTCCGTACAAATTTGTTCCTATGACTTTTTTACGTAATATGGTCAATGGTTTTTAAGACTTTTGATCAAAACCGTTAATCAAAATGGCGGTCAATGCTTCAGCAATATCATGACGCCAATTTGTACCTAGCATTAGGAAGCAATAATCTAACCATACCACCAAAAAATTTACAGTCTACCAAATTGTAGGATTTCCTTACACAAAATCTCCCTATTTCTTGGGCTACGGAACTCTTCAACAAAGCATGTCCATCCATAACATGCATCGAACAGCATCTATTGACCACCCCACCATCTAAAACCGTCTCTGTACCAGTAAAGCATCAGTGTTTACTCCAAGGCGCTTAGTCGGCCGGCCATTGTGAACAGCAGTCCGACGGTAATCCTCCGGAGATTGCGAACTGGAATTACTGAAGGCTTGCGGCAACGGCAGGGCGCGACGACACCGTACGCTACAGAAAAATACAACACTCGATAAAGGATGTACGAGACAAAGATGTGTGGGGAAAGAGAGAGAAAGATGTGGAGTGAATGTGAATCAATCGTAAATGCCGGGATGTATTGGCACCGGAAGTAGCTGCTGTTGAACAAACGGAGATGCATGTTAATCTAATTCATGTAAAATTCAAGGTAACGTAAGCTCAATAGTGAAAGACACAACAGCCTAAGCAGACGACGTCGGGTATTGCTTAACAGTAAGTTCAAAGGAATCATATGCAGACGAGTGCAATGAGCCCTATGGATCACAGAAGAATGGTACAGTGAACACGCACCACCGCCAGTTAATCTCGATAAAACAGAGTTGGTATTCTCCACTAGAAAAAGTAAGTTGGCGAACATCAGTCCAACAAAACGCCTTAATGATAACTTACGTTTCGCTTATTTCAATAATCGCATTAACAAAATTTCTTTGGGATCATCATAGCAGCCGCGGTGTTCCGGCATTTAGGCTTCTGCCTGCGCGGCTGCTTCGATATATAAAAAAATGAGGTTAGGTACCTCAGAATCGCTCACATGCAAAACTCGGCTGGAATCTTTATCTAGAAAGAATAAAGAGACCACAGATATCCTAAAATCTATGTCGGAATGTCATCGGCAAAACGTGGGGCTTGAAACCAAAAGTTGTTATGTGGATACACACTGCCATAACTTGTGAAGCCGTGACTTCAGTTACTAAACATCAGCAGGTAACCACAAAACTACTAAATTGTTGTGCCATATGTACCGGGCTGCACACCAACGAGTGCAATGTAAGTATTGCTGAATTTGCCACCAATCGAAATGTATCTGGGGCAAGTGGGTTCATTTATTTATTTTATTTCTTTATAATAATCGATACACTGCCTGAACAGAGTGATCCAATTAACAGACGGGGAAAAAACAAAAAATGATACAAAAACAAAACTCTAAACAGTACATGATAAAAAAGACATAAATATAAATTATCCAATTGTTAAAAAACACCTCTTGAGATCGATTTTGGTGGAACTAAAAATATCAAGTTCACTTACACTGTCACAGACATTACACATAACATAAAGAGGCGAAAATAACAATAAATTTGTCCGCGGAACAGGTAAATAAAATGAATTGTTACCACCATGACGAGTACGCTAATCGGGTACGCGTAGAGAGATCCTGTCTAGAAGAAAAGGACAATCAATTGTTCCATTCAACAAATTACATAAAAATTTAGCAGCTAACAGATTCATACGTTTGACTAGACTAGGTAAATTATATCTACTTAAGAGAATGTCATTGCGTATGCTTTTGGCAACAATGGTAAGTTTTGAATTTTGAATAGCAGCCGCTTGTGGAATACGGCAATTACTAACATGCTACTTCTGTAGGCTGACATAGATAGCAGTATCCCATCTTGAGCATTTTTACTGACGGATCTGAAACGAATGACGGAGAGTATCCTCTAGGAGCCACCGTATGAACTACAAGTGGCCAGAGTGGCTCATATCTAATTAGCTGGCCTAACTGTAACCGCAAAGGAAATTGCATACAAAAATGTCAAAGGACAAATATTAGGATCTGCGTGGACAGCAGACAAGCAACACTGACTCGGTGATGTAAGATTACGACGAAAACAGTACAAGATTACTACTTGACCCTTGTGAGTCCCTCTAAAAATAGTAGCATAACTGTTATGAAGAAAATGTCAACAGTGGTATTCAATGCGCTGTCAATTGGTATAAATGTGATTTTTCCATAAAAAATTGAACATATTTTCTTAAAAAATTAGGCCATATTTTACAAAATTATAATAGCATAAACTGTCTACAGAAAAAAGAAATAGATCGAATCTTTGACTTTCGACCCTAAGCTAACGATTTCTTGATTTGAGACCAGTGTGCGCCAGTTAAATTTCAACACCGTGCAGTACAGAAAAATACGACACACTATAAAGGACGTGCGGAGACAAACTGTGTGGAGAGACAGAGAGGATGTACAGTAAATCATTCGGAAATACGGTGATGTGCTGGGGACCTGAAGTCTCTGGCGACGAACAAATGGAGCATTAAACACAAATAAAGATGCATGTGTATCTGCAACTGTTGCTGATGGAAATACATAAACCATTCTCAGAAGTGGGAATAGAAGAACTAGAATTTTTTGTGCGGAATAGTATGTCATTTATTTTGTATTTTCAAAAAACGCCCACCTAACAGATGAAATAGTTACAGTGACAACACAGGTTTATCATCCGCTAATAACACTGGTCATCAATGAACAATCTTCCAGAGTATTTTTGTTTTCGGTTAAATTCACTGTGCTGGTTACGAAATTAGCACTGTTTTTTTATAGCAGCTCTAATTTTAAAATGACATCCAGGTTACAAAAATATTGTTTTTTATACACTTTAAGCAGTTACTGTGGTTGATGGGGAAAATGTAGTTCATAAGATACAAATTCAAATGAGGCTTCACTTACATCCGTTGGTAACAACTCATCGTTGACGAATTGTAAATAGTTTTGTGATCCATGATTCCCAAGAAACTTTTCACTACCCAGTCCATGTTTCTGTTTTTCAGTTTCCATGTTGTCTGGTTCAAAACATGTTGATGGTGTCAATGGTACCGTCACTGGAGAAAGATCAGAGTGTGTAGGAGGCTGCTAAGCAGAAGACAGCGTCTAATATGACCACTTGCCGATTGCAGAGCTTATGCTGGTAATAATAACCATGCAGAAATAACAGTCATGATGATGATTACGAGGTTCCAACCAAACCAGCGTTTTGAATTCCATTTCACGGTTGTCGCGATTTTGGTACACATTATTTGGTACTCATACCTTCTGTAGATTGCAAATATTCTTCAAAATGATAATGAGTAAGGTGTATAACAAAAAGTAGGAAAATAATGGGCAAAATCCGCAAAAAGGAGGAAAGTAGATTCGAGCAGAAAATAGGATCCTATTACTTTCCGCATGATCATTTTCTCTTTGTAAATCCTTTGATCTTGAAGTACCACAGCAAGTGGCTATAACCGGCCTCGTGGTTGTGGTTAGAGGTCTCCTTGAAAATTCGAGGTCTTCTAGCCATTTTATACTACAATGTGTAGGTTGCTCTTGTTGTGGACTTCGTGTGTTGTTTTTTCCGTCTCCATCTTCGTTTCTTCAGGTTATACCCGTATCCGAATGTGTGGGCACGTGTATCTCTTTGTAGTTTCATATGTGCATTCACTTCGGTCCTGATGAAGCCAACCAGCAGAAATACGTATCGCTCGGGTTACCTATCCTATTTTCTGCTCGAAGCCAACCAGCAGAAATACGTATCGCTCGGGTTACCTATCCTATTTTCTGCTCGAATCCACATTCCTCCTTTTTGCGGATTTTACCCATTATTTTCCTACTTTTTGTTATATACCCTTCTCGGCATGATCATCTTCTCTTTGTAGATCCTTTGGGCTTGAAGTACCACAAGTGGCTATAACCGGCCGCGTGGTTGTGGTTAGATGTCTCCTTGAAAATTCGAGATCTTCTAGCCATTTTATACTACAATGTGTGGGTTGGCTCTTGTTGTGGACTTCGTGTGTTGTTTTTTTCCTCTCTATCTTCGTTTCCTCAGGTTACACCCGTATCCGGATGTGTAGCCATATGTATCTACTTTTGTAGTTTCATATGTGCATTCATTTCGGGCCTGATGAAGCCAACCAGCAGAAATACGTATCGCTCTGGTTACCTATCCTATTTTCTCCTCACACTCCTCCTTTTTGCGAAATTTGCCCATTATTTTCCTATTTTTTGTTATATATCACCTATAAGCATAGAAGTTACACATTAAAAAACAACAAAATGTCATCTTGCAGACTTGTTAGTTTTTAGGGTGCAAACAGTCATTTCGCGTTTGCTCGCTATGATCGCTGTGAGCGTCCATCTATGAAAGAATGACTCAACTACACGCATTGTTGGTTGCAGAAGGCAAGTATATGTTTTATGGAGCCGAGCAGTTTGTAGTATTTATCTCTGAGAAGATGCGAAAGAAAGAGAGTTGGTTGAGTAGCAAGATTGCATCCGGATGATTATTTGTATATGCATGTGTAATGTGTAAATAATTAGTTCTGAGTATGCTGTCAATGAAGTTTATATATTAGCTGTGCCCGATATGTTGTACTCTCTGAAGACAGTTTATGTTCAAATTTATACATTATGATTTTTCCGTTTTTTTTTTGTTTTCAAAAATTTTTAGGTGCGTTACGGGAAATCGACACCGCGCCCGCGTTGTGTGCAATTAAGCCACATCACAGAAAAATTAGGAATGACGTATCACACTTCAATCATTTTCGAGTGCCTCACATCTAGGTGCTGACTTGTATTTTCTATTGACATCGCAAAGGAAATACCTATAAAATTTAAATGTGGGAATAAACAAATAATGTTATTGCCTTTTCACTTTCATAAATATTCCTGTCTGTAGCATATTTTCTCACCTGTTACTTCACCAACCAGGGATTTTCTTTTCTTATCTCCCTCATTTTTGAAATTCAGCAAATTTGCATATGGAATTTCCAGAATGAATAAGAAACAGTGGATGCACAACTAATTTCTAGCTTTGAATCTCAAGTAAGTGTATTTGAGACAAAAATCCAATGGAAATATTATCACATATTATTAGCACACAAATCCTGACTATGCACCTATGTACTGCCGTTTCGTTCTAGCTATAGTGTACAACTTACAGCTTAGATCTCCGATAATGCCATCTCTGAAGCAGAATTTACAGCACATCAGAACCGAACATTGATAACTGAGGCCTCACGACGTTTAGGCAACACGTACAACTACAAAACGATGTGCTAATAATATGTGTTGAAGATAATTTTATTAGTTTCTTGTCTCAAACAGACTTACTTGAGATGTATTCGGAGCTAGAAATAGTTGCGCATCCAGTTTTTCTCATTCATTCTGTAAATTATATATGCAAATTTGCTGAATTTTAAAAATGAGAAAGATAAGAAAAGGAAATCCGTGGTTGGTCAAGTACATTACAAGTGACAGGTGAGAAAATATGCCACAGACTGGAATGTTTATGAAACGTACAGAAGTTAGTACATTATTGGCACATAAACATAAGTCAATTGTTTATATCGTAGGTTTCCATGTGTATAAATAGTGTGTTCCTAGGTATTTTGGGGTAACATCAAGAGTAGCATGATATTTTTACATTTAAATTACATTAAAATACTATGCACAATTGATTAAAAATTTTACAACAATTGGTAAAAATACAAATATACACAAACATAAACACCACCAGTTTTGTTTTATTTGTTCTTGCACGTAAAATGGGAATATTTATCAGTTACCAAGACCAGACGCAGAAACTGACGCAACCGATAGGTATGCGATCCGAACAATATTTTATTGAGCTTTAAGGGCAAAAATTTGATTTTTGGCCTTTATCTCTGCCTCCACTGGATCGATTTTCGAGAATTCCAAGGCAGTTTCATCCTTGGTATAGTAGTAATCTTGTGTGAAAATGTCACCCAACTCCAGGTTCTATGCACCCCAACGAATAGCGGACAGACAGACCGACAGACAGATAGATGGACCGACGGAAATAAGTGACATCGTTTTTTGTGGTGTACATGTCATATTACATTCAGAAAACATAAAATACCTCATTTTCCGAATTTTTGCGATTACAATACTTTCTCGCCAGTATGGCGTGGGAAGTAAACAATCACATACTAGAGCTGCATTACAAAAACTTGTGTGATTTTTAAAATAAGCATATTGAAATACGCTAAATGTGACGATATTCTGAGAAAATTCCATTTCAAGTACGGTAGATATTTGTTGGCTAGTGCACCTTATTATTCATGCTCAAAATCGCTACGCCATTGACCACTCCATGAGGTGTTCCACTAGTCAGACATACCAACCAACGTGCTTCGCTAAGGACTTACAGTTCTCGCTTAGCTCGAAGTTGGACGGCTTTCTCCTTCTCCCTCGTTGTATGATCCTAATGGGAATAATTTCTGCCCGGCAGAATTTTGTTTAGGGGATTAGAACTCAGGAAGAGAGTGTGGTCAGATAATTGTATGATAGATTATGACGTGAGGCGGCTAATAATGAGTTCGTGTTAGACGGTTTTTAATACAGTTGATGGATTTAGTAGCAGCTGGGGATTTCGATATTGTTTGGAACAATTTTGAGATGGCTGCATTGAAATGACAAGTGGGTTGTATAAAGTTTTAGATGTGACGATACCACTATAGTGATGGATAAGTAATGGCTTTTGGACGTTTAGTGCAAAATAGGAACAATGTATAATTAATAGAAGATCACTTACCTTGGTGCAGAAGTATTGTATGCTATTGTTAGCTCAACACTTTCACATATTACGCGAGGACAATACTGGCCTTCTGCATCGAGGTATGTTTAGAGTTTGTTTCACTACTATTATATCAGATTTAATTTGGTTAGATTTTGAAACATAGCGTATCTGAATTTCTTAAGTGTCCGACAACACTATCCAAATAAAGCACACAAAATGCTGCATCGCAGAATGGTGTTTAGGAGAGGGATGCTGTCGCTACGTGCTAGTGCCCGATAAAGACAGATGATGTTACGTACGTGGCTTCTCACTCAAAATTGGATAAATGAGTACAATCGACTAGAGTAACTTCAGCTATAAAAATAAACTCTGCGCTTACTCGTAGTAAACAATAATCATTTATAGCATTCAAACATTATAAAATGTTTCATAGCAATCACAGTTCTGTGCCTAATAAGCCACAGAAGCTCTACATGAATTCACTCAGGGTTTTACCATTTTATTTATTTAACTCCTTCTTAGAGGAAAATAATGGCGATTTCTCAGGTTAATGGTGAAAAAAGATGTTTTAACATAATATGAGTTTAACAAGTATTCATCCAAAACAGTCTTATTGTTATTGTTATCGAGGAGCATTAGGAGAAACAATGGAGATGACGGTGTTGAACTGTCTGAACAAAGGCCTTCCTGAATACAAAGTGCTGTCATCCGTAAAATTGTAAGTTAGATTTATCGTACAAGAAAACTGACGTACAACAGACGCAAGACCTAGAAGTTATCAGCACCTTTGACGTAGAATTTAGATAAAGTAACTCGTCAGACGTTAGCTTCACATTCTTACATACATACTTTTTTAGTTTTTTTTATACTTATACTTCTCTTTAGTGCTCTCCCATTTATTTTTTGAACGGGTCAAGTTATTATGTGATGTTTTGGATGATCAAATTGATACATGGATAGACTATAAGTAGATCTACAAGAGTATCTAATTGGAAGAATAGCAGCTTGTCATGGGTAGCTAGCACTGGCTAGCTCAAAAATAACTGATCATCATATGTTTATGAAGAATCTATTATGCAATAGTACATTAAAAAAATATGAAACTTAGGTACGCAGACAGTTAACCGTAGGTATCTGTTTTGTACTTTTGGGTCTAGCCCAGAATCGACGGTATCTGCGGCCACAGTGGTAACTCGGCTGTTACATGCAAACTGAGATACAGTTCAAACAGACAGCCTGCTATTTCACTCTGGCATTGGTGAATTCGGTCATTTTGAATGATAGAGAACTTAATGCTCTAAAGTTATAAAGTACACATAAGCACTTCTCAGACAAGCCGTCATCTTAAATTTTTTAAAAGTCAGTCTTATACTTTAATATAGTATTCATACAACAATTTCACTGAGCCGAATTTCAACTTGAACTTCAGAAGTAGATATGGATTTTTTACGAATTTTTTAGAATCGACCAATACGACTGCTACTTCGTCTCCTGGATGTGGACATTGAGTGATTTACCGATTCTACGAATATCGATCATTACAAAATCGAAGGGTCGAGTGAATAAAGGAGATGTGTCGCAAATACCGAGCGAAATGCCTTTAAATATATCAATAATCCTAGGTGACTCGAGGATGATTTTTTCCTTCAAACTTTGCAAGTTATTTATTTTAGTAACAATATAAAATATATGAAATCTGTAATTTTGAAAAAATTGCAAACAACTCCTTTATTGACAAAAACATTTTCACATAAAAATGTGTTTGTTTTGTTTTTGTTTGCTGAAGCAAAGGGAAGTACCGAAAGACAGTAGAATATATTTAAAATAGCATCCTGTCCTATCTTTTTGCTCGACTATATTTTCTAATTCCGATATGTTATTTTCTTTAATTCTTGAGACGTTGTCATGAATCCTCAGAAATATGTAGATACTGTCATGACCCGGATTAGTATGTTCATTCAATTCATAATTTCTCGATTGCTGGGTTCAAATATGTTTGACTTGATGCAGTAATTTACTTTCCATTAGATTTCTAGGAAATGGTTTTGATGGGACGCTTAGCATTTATTTGCCTGCATCATACACACAGGCCAGTTTAAAAACTCAAGCTTTTCAAAGACTTAGTAACTTACCGTCGCATATTTCAAGATGAGCTTCTACTTTGTTCTCACTCTCGCTCACTCTTATGTTGATAATTCGATATACAAATACGAGTATGTATCATGTATCTACATATTTTATCAAGTTTAGAAGGTAACTGATAAGCAAGTTACCCCCTATATGGATTACCTATCTTTAAAACGTGGTCACATATCTTTTTTAGATTTGCCTTGACCTTGATTTTTTTAATGCCCAGGTCAGTGTTAAGAAGAGAAACATAATATACTTCCTTCATTCTTGAAGATAAATCATTTATAATAGAGTATTAGATACCTCCTTCATCCAATCGATTAGTCAATAATAATTGACAACCCTTCTTTATAGATACATCTTTATGGCAGTCGTGGTAGTTTCGCGACTGTTTGAGTAAAAAAATCGCTGAAGGCCGTCTAGTTATACCAGATAGACATAGACGGTAATAAGCACCTTAAATAAATTACTGAACTTGTAGGTTTTTTAACAACGATATCTTGCGATTACTAGGAAATACAATCATTTTATGAACATCATTCATCTGAGCTAGGGTAATATTATCGGCATCGATTTTGCGTAAGGGCTTAATTTAAGATTCAGCCCCATGGGCCTCTCTTGGTTTGCCACCTCATCAAACATAGATTCAGCCTTTGAGTCAGGGCGTCGCTTGGTCACAGTTGCAGATTCAGGAAGCTGCCTAGAGCAGGCCCAGTTGTGGTCGTGACATTCATGTTCATGGAGATGTTCGTCTTCTGAGGGGGGACGGTGTTTCGGCTACGTTATGGTTATGAGAGCAAATGGCTTTGTGACACATGGATAGAGGTGAGAAATGGGTGTTAGCGGCAGCAGATCGGTTTCGATTTGCTTTTCGTCAAGACCACCGTATATCCACCCACGGGCCCTTTAAAAGAACGGAAAAAACAAAACGGCACACAACTTAGCGGCTTGAGCCAAACTCGGCAATAGCTCTTTTGGACCTAGGGTAAATACGCCTCTTTTGAGTACCTTCATTTAAAAGATCTGATATATTTTTTTTCATCAAGAAATAAAATTCACAAAAAAATCTACCAAGTATGCTCCAAATGTAGAAATTGCACTAACCTATACAGATTTTTCCAGTCAGAAAGAAATTCAGATCTCTCCCTGTGTAGCGGTTTCTGCGGGGAGAGTAAGGGTTTCACCACTTCGCGTAAACTCCCCGAGGAGATTATAAGAAGTTTCGTGACACTTCCAGCCTGCCGAAATCGCAAACAACAATAAACTTTTCCCTTTCTTGCGGAGGGATTATGTCTACTTAGATACAAACCCAGTGGTGCCATTAGGCGGGCTTGGAGGGCAAAACAGAAATTATTGTAGATTCCAAGGACAATAGAAAGTTAATATCTCTGAGATACATCATCAATGGAACTGTAGAACGTACCCTTGAACAATTCAAAATATTTTTATATAAATCTGGGATACAAATTTACATATTTTTAGGGGGTCTAGGTCTTTAAAGCATGAGTTATTAACAACCATCCGACACTTTGTAGCCCAAAACTAAAAAGTTTGGAATTTAGGTTTCTATGCCAGGTCCTTTTATTCTAGTTAAATGTTGTTTTTGTGGCTTACTGTTGTATAAATAAACGAGAATACTAAAATGAAATTTTACGAACTTTTAATAATGTTCTATTTATATGCTTCAAGCAGTATGATATATTTGTTAATCGCTATTGAGGCGAGAGTGATGGAATATTTTTTTCAAAAGTACTTACCTCCAAAAATCTCTGCCTTTTACCTATCAAAACCATATACGAATACTTGTGGAAATTGCTAAGGAAAAGAGGGACTTGATAAATAAAATAACTAACGTACAGTACATGGGACAATTTAAAATCCAGCTAAAGTATACCTTTTTTGATTTCATTATGGCCACCCTAAAAAAAATAAAGAAAGCAGAAACACATCGTACGCCACGCTACTGTCTTTGAATACTTTGCCAATTTAAAGGCACACCAAGTTAACAATAGCATCGAATGCTATTCTCTTAAGTTTTGGTATCGAGGATATAATGGTATGAAATGTAGCATATTATATTTGCAAACTAGACAGGGAACTATTTTCATAGTTCTATAGTGTGATGCCTTTGACAAATCGAAAGATGCGAAGTAAAACAGATCAACATCCAACAGAGCAAAGCAGCGTTAAAGGAACTATCAGTTTTATAATCAACGGCCAAGGGACCATAAGATCATGCTGCCGCTTTTTGCGCAATTTGATTTGAAATTCCACCTCCAATAATGTCAGGAGAAATTAAAAACGATTTTGGGAAAATTTCTTTCAAATTTCTGGTGATCGGTTAACAAACAGTAGACAGATCAAAACGGCTCTATAGTAGCTATCAAGCTACCAACAAATGGACAAAAAAAAATTAATGAAAAAATCATGTTGGTATCTTTTGTGCCATATTTTTTTCTGGATCTTACGATGCTTGCGCACCCAATAGCATGAAAACCATTGATTCTATAGTCATGAAACTACGGAGACTTTTAATCAGAATATCTTGAAATTTCAGCCAACTAGACAGGGTGCTGTTTTCCATAGGTATTGTCCAGTATCCATTCAGAGCTAGTTAATTTTGAATGCCTCCTTCCTTCAAAAGTTTAACAGACGTAAGACGATCATGAGCACTGAAAAAGATGGAGATCGATATTTCCTTACAAAGAAGTTATTTTTTAAAATTCGCACGATATTTTGTCTAGTACGGTCTAATATACCTACATATTTTCACGAATAGTCTAGGAACAGTTATTACGTGTGCCGTTATATTTCCCCTCAGGGGTATTATTAGGCAACTATAGGAGTATATAAATAATTGGGTGGTTGTCTAGCTGCCATATTTAAAAATGGCAGCTAAGTTTTAAAACCATTATTGAAAATATCTGCGTAAACAGTTCACCGATTTTAACTTCTTAAATCAAACATATTTTATGGTTACACATTCTTTGAAGAGTCCAGCTTTGAATAATCCAGTATATATATTCAGATATGGGAAATCAGTCCATTTTTGGTAGAGTGAAAACCAATTTCGAACAGTTAGCAGTATACTCATGGCATTGATAAATACTAAAGCCATCTTTTTGTAATCTTACTCAGTTTATGTGCGAGGCATTGTAAGCACATATAGAAGTTTATAATAAACCAGGTCAGGCGATCCAAATTATGGCCGTTTCGCTGCCAAAGTCAAAAACAGCCGCCAATTTGTACAACAAAATACTTTCGTAAAAAGTAAACCGATTTTATATTTATTCTTTATCTCATCCTACATCTACTTTAAATTCAAACATACTTTGAGACTATAGATTTTTTTATAAATTATTTAAATGTTACCATGTTGCGAATGAATTTAAATATCACTACATGTGAAAATATACATTTTTTGAAGACCTAAAACAAACCTCGGATAGTTAAAGGTAGTGCATTTACTAATCCCAAAGGCTTATCACTGACTTGACACTGTAGTAGGGTTACGGGTGCACTGATATGAGATTTTATTCCAGAAGGTGATACAATGGAGGAGTATAAAGATCTTGTAATCTGATCGTGGTCATAATTCATGTATTTAAAATGGCTACAAAATATCAAAATATTTCTTCAAGCGTATACCTCAATAAATAATTACTGCACTATTCAAGGAATGCACGATTACCAAATATGTTTCTCTTCAAAAAAGGATTAAGATGAGCTTTGAAAAGTCTCATTAGTTTAACCGTTTTAGCTTAGCGGCCATTTTTATTCGATCACTCATTTCAGCACCACTACTTGTCTAATTTATTGCAAGTTTAAGGTAGCTTTCCTCTTCACAACGCACAGTGGTACCAAAGTCGTAAAACATGGCGAAAAGTAGAAAGATTCACTAAATTTCACCAAAAAGCTTTATCTGTATGTTTCAGAGGTAGCTGATAACAAATATAATTCATCAAAAATCATCCTGGAGTATTTAATATGGCAAATGTTTGCAAATAGATTCGAGTTTCTTATGTTTTTGCTCTGCAAAACTCTTATCATTGTTTTATGATATTATACTGTACCACAAGGTACAGGTTTCAAATTTTATAAGGTATGTATTAAAATTAACACTGTCACAAAAATTTTGGGACTCTCAACCATGGCACATAAAATACGAAATCTGATAATGATCTGTGTACACGTTCACAACGAGCTTGGAGTTATAATGGGGATCCAGACGGCACGCCATTCTGACTGTATGATAGATTAGAGGAAACATTGTAACACTAAATTATCATAAAGTAGCGATATCTGAAACTTTCGTTTTGGGACATCTCGTCACTCTAGTGCCTTAGCGAACGTACTCTTTATTCGACCGTGATGGCCTGTAATACCCGTTTTACAGTAAATAAGAGTAATGTTGACTACACTCGTGCGCACTAAAAAAACAGCTGATTCTGTCATTTTCTTGCAACTTCCGGGGTATTTCATTAAAATCAATCTGCTGAATTTTTTATGTAATTACTATTTTATCTAAAATTCTGGCGGCATAGTTAATAACCTACAAGTTACCAATGCATACAAATGTCCCCAGGCCGGTCCGATGATTTGTGTGGTTCTATTTGATTACAGATATACGTTTTATTGTATTTTGGTGTTGGATGGTAGACCCATTTGTCCTTAAGGGTAACATGGGTACTGTGCGGAGATGCTGTCGCGGTCGTAATACGCGTCGTGCAGAAAATTGCAGTGTCTTTCTTTATACTCGTACAAAACGCTTTGAAAATGTCGCAAAGATATCTTTCACCGAAAGGTGCTAAGGTTGTACCTTAAAGTGTGAGTCGCCCCTGGCGACTGACGTCATAGTGCTTCGTCATGCAGTAGAATGCCGTAATCGTGAGAAAGAGAAGACAAGAGCTACTCGTGAACCTTCACAGTGATTTAAAGTGAAACAATAAGCTCCTCAAATTATCAATTACCAGCAATGAATCATCATCATACGCTGCAAAAACAAGGGGTCCAATTCTTAACCAGTCAAACACTGCTTTTTGTATTAAAAATAATATTAACCCCAAGAATCTTCAATTGTGTTCGAGTGTTAGGGGAAGAGAGGACAAAGTGGAAGGATCGGGCAAAGCGGAAAGCCAAGTTTTACACTTTGTCTTATAGAGAGCAGTATTATTCTATTTTCCACATGCAAGAATTTGGGCTTTCTACCGATAGAGAGCGCATAAAGTTTGCACGGCTTGCTTGCTTATTCACGTGTCTTTAGTGCTTGTTTGTATATATAAGGTACTCGGTAAAAACATATCAAGGTAAGTTTGTAGCTAATTTTATAGAGCTAAAAACATTAAACAGAGGACTGTTTGCTAAAACAAACTAACTCCATGTCTCCTTAATGTATTAACGTAGAAACGGTGCAGTCATTACTAGTTATTTTGTTTTTATAACCTAGAAAATCTTACGTGTTGTGGCGGGCAAAGTGGAAATCTAAAACTGCGGGCAAAGTAGAAACTTTCCACTTAACGTTATTTCTCATTTCTTTCAGCATGGTGAATCAATTTCAAAGAACATCGACACAAGCGTCATGGACCGAAGATAATATGTGATTGGCAATGGAAGAATCCCGACTAACTTCCATTTCATCTGCCTCAGTGGAATACAAGATTCCAATTAGCACTTTACATCGCCATTTAAATAAAGGTACTTATAAGAAGCAGTTAGGAAGATTCAAATGTGTATTTAGTCCAGAATTAGAAAAGCTCATTAGTGACCACGCTCGGGAATTAGACGCTAGGTTCTATGGTTTAACCAGAGAGAGCTTAAAGGAGTTGGCTTACAAAATAGCTGATCATGATGCTATTAAAAATTTATTCAAAAGCATGAAGGCGGGAGAGACCTGGCTGCAGGGTTTCATGTCACAGAATCATAGCTCGATGCTCTGGCTTCAACATTCGATAGATTGATATTTTTATAATAACTTGTGGAACGTATTCGAAAAACACAACCTATTGCAGCATCCAGACGACATCTTTAACATGGACGGAACTGGGGTTGAGGCTTCTGGTTATTAGTAGGAGTTATAAGTTCTGCGGAAAAGGGCCAGCTTACCACCGTTATAGGCTGTTGCAGTGCTTCTGGGTGATTCCTTTCACCATGCATGGTTACAGAAAAAAAGATTGTTAGACGGTCGTTGGATTGGTTCTATAGCCTGGTGCTCTGACTCTGGATGGATTACGAGTGATCTGTTCGTGAAGTGGTTGAGTTACTGATCTTAGATAAACATAGCTCGCATCAAAGATTAGATGATCTAAATTTAACGAGGGACAATGGGGTAATAATTATTTCTGTGCCACCCCACACAACCCATAAGCTTCAGTCGCCGTGTACAAACCGTTTAAGGCGGCCTTTAAAGGGGTAGTGAATTCGTTTCAAAAGAATCATCCCGGGCGCAGGATAACCCAGTTTGACATAGCACAATTAGTAAGAATTGCCTTTGAAAAAAGTGCTACTATTCAAACAGCTACACACGGATTCCGGAAATGTGGAATAATCCCATATAATAGAAATATTTTCACGGATAGTGACTTCGTCCCTGCTGAAGTTCATTATGTTTCTCCTGTAAATGAAGCGGACCAAACCCCGATTAGAAATGGAATTAATATTTCAGCTGAAGCAATCCATACAGATTCAGACCAGGATATTTCACTAGCTGACCTCAAAGAAAAATATTTAGATATTCGACCAGTAAGTGCTAGTTGTGAGATCTGACCAGGCCTGGACCTTCAGGAACAACCTCCAGCAAATATGTCGATGAAGTGGTTAAGAAGACGCTAGAAAAAACTGAATCTGCAATCATAATGGACAAAAATATTGTTACCATCCGAGACGAGACATTTTACTTCTACCTAAGGCGGCGCATGCTATTATTGCAACTAAGGAAAAAAGATCTGAGAAATCTGAGATTTTACCAGTTCTCCTTACAAACTTAAGTCGTAAAACCGAGAAAAAGTTAAAATGCCAAAAAGTTAATCTACCAGGCAAAATAGGGGAAACAACTAAATGTTCCAAGGCAATAAGTAAGAGAAATAACGAGCCTGGTAGGTAGAACCATGAAGAAAGGCTGTTCTGTTTAGTTTGTGGAGAAGAATACAGATATACAGATCCTCGAGCTGAAACTTTGATAGAATGTTCTATTTGCAAAGGATGGTCACATGAAATGTGCGCAGATTTATCTGATATGAGAAAACTGTACTTTTGCGATATCTGTAAGCTAAAATAATCATCATATTGTTATAAATAAAAACTATTTGCACATAAATAAGGTTGTACCTATTTATTGTTTTATTCATTTTGTCCGAACGTAGTTTCCGCTTTGCCCAGAAGCGGTTTCCAGTTTGCCCTTTGGGGTTCTTAAAAAAATATTTTAGCAAAAAATCTTACTAATATGGTACTATCTGACTCAAAATTAAGTGGCCGAATTGTTAAAGAATATTTTGTAACACAAGTGCATCCCTAAACTATAAACCATCACTGACGAACAGAAAAACTGCTAAAGTCTTCCGCTTTGCCCTCTCTTCCCTTATCAAGAAAATTCGCAATGGAGTAGTTAGTAGCTGCGATGATGACAAAACGTTGGGAAAACTAAAATAACATGTTTCTAACAAGAAAGGCGATATGAAGTTAGTAATACTAAGCTATATAATCCCAGAATTATGATTAAAAATATTCAGATTTCTGAAAACTCCAGTGTCGCTTAATCTATCGACAATATTTCATCTATTAATGACCTTCAACATCTAAAATGTCAAGAAACTGAATTTTTAACAAAAATAAAGTACCCTGAGGCTACATATTTCATTCTTGAGGTGTCACCTGATCCGATTCTGCTTATGTCACGTGGATATGTATGTATACGTCGGGTTCAGCAAATGCTTCGTTGCACACCATATTAGGGTGGTGCGATGTTACAAGTGCAGTCCAATAGGTCACCTTGACAAGAACTGTAAGTCGTCTATTGTGTGTCCTTCATGCTGCGGTGATATATAAAGAATGCTCTTCTGAAGTCCTCTAGTGCGTTTATTGTGTTAAAAGTAACGAATATATAAAACTAAATATGATGTTTGCCATTCATTAAATGACGAAGGTTCGTGCTTGGTGTTACATCATTACATGAATAATTTTAAATCTAAAATCAATTACGAAACATAAAAAAATAAGCTTGCTTCATTAAATTTAAAACTGGTCACTGGAGTTACTGCCTGAGTGTAATGTATAGACATCCGAGTGAAAATATTTTGAATGCTATCCAATGTCTGAATGATTTGCTACCTGGCTATGTAAGTGAATACGATAACTTAATCATGTTAGGTGATCTAAATTAATTTATTGATAAAAAATAACAAAATTAGTGAATGTTTTCAGTCATATGGTTTTATACATCGAAGATCCTACTCGTATTACTGAATCAAGCAGCACTCTCTTGGATCCCATAGTTCTGTCTGATGTTGACGTTTGCTGTGAAAAGGGTACCAACACTGATACCATTAGTGATCATCAAACGGTTGTCTGTGACCTACTTTGTAGTTTCCATAAGGAACATAAGTATTTGACTTTCAGATACTACAAACACTTCAACTTAGATAACTTCAACAGAGGTTTATATCAAATAAGCTGGGGGAAGGTCTAAAAGGTCTTGGCAGACAGTCCTGGTGACTCTTCTGCCGAAATTTTCTAATACGACATCCATCGGTAACGTAAGACCAATAAGCATATTGACATTAATGTCTAAAATCTTAGAACGAGTATCTTATACACAGATTCTAGGTCATCTCAATGCGCATAATCTAACCCATAAAGCAGGCTTTCAGAAAAACCCCAGTACAACTACAGTCTTGTCTTATCTCTCTGATTGCATCATATCGTCCACCGACAGTAAAAACATGAGCATGCTGGTATTGTTTAAGTCTTCCGAGGTCTTCGATGCGCTTAGCCATCGACTACTAATTGAAAAGTGTCACTAATATGACTTCGATGAAGTTACCTCTAACTTTATCAGGTCATATTTAAGGGAACGAAGGCAAAAAGTAAGTATCAATAATCCAATTTCGACATCAAAATATATTCAGTCAGATGTACCACAAGGCTCAGTACTGGGATCGTTGATGTTTTTACTTTTACTAATGCAGGGAGAAGGGATACATGTTTAAACTCTAAAGTGTCTTGCCCGAATTGTCTGGAATTTAACAAAAAGTTTAAGTTGAGCGTTAGAATTGATCACTCTGCTTTCGATAAAATTAATTGTTCAGTCATGAGGAAGAAGATTGAAACAGCCATGATCAACATCAACTATTCTATATAGCAATCAAGACGCAATTTAAAAGTTACGCCAAATAATACCATTCCACTTAACTGCGGAGGCTTTACAAAACAGAACAATGGATTAAATGTATCCCATGTCAATGTCAGGTCACTAATCTCAAGCTTCGATATGTTAGCAGACACCATACTAGAACAAGATTTCCATATCATAGCGTTAACTGAGACTTGGCTTTCTTCAGACTTCCCCTCTGATTTGATTTCTTTGCCTAACTACCAGCTTATTAGAAACGATAGATAAGGAAGAGGTGGTGGTGTATGCTTTACATCCAGTCTAGCATAAAGTACAGGGTCATAGATCTTCGAAATATTCCTTCAAATGGCATTGAACATCTTTGGTTGTCACTAAAATTCGAGAGCAAGAGTATTGCAGTAGGTTTTATCTACCGACCACCGTCCAGTCGACTGAGCATTCTATCTGATTTGGAAAATATCCTTGCCTTTATATACCTACGTCACACTTGATGAAGCAATACTATTGGGCGATATCAACATCGACCTCACCGATGAGCATGCTGGTCAAAGCAAACAATTTTTGCAAATGATGTCTCTATTCAATATGAACCGCGTAATTAATCAACCAACAAGAATAACAGCAAATACAGCAACAATGGTCGATATCATTTTTACAGCAAATACACTCACTGTTTACGAGTGTGGAACTATAGACATGCCAGAAGTCACTGATCACAGATTGTGCTTCTGTAAGTTGGAAATTGAAACTCCGGAATATACACCTGCAATACTTTACTACAGAGATTTCTCGCATTTCGATCACGTTGAGTTTGCCAACGAAGCTGCTTCTGTGGAATGGAGCTGCATAGATGGTTTGCCAAGTCTTGATGACAAAATTCCTTACATTACCGAAACTATTATTATGCTCTACAATATACATGCCCCATTGAAAAGAATTACTTCACGTAAGAACTACAGACCTTTATATGTCACATACAATCAAATGTATAATAAATTTGAAGCGGAAAGCATACAACAAGTTCAGAAGAACAAGAAATGAAGAACATCGTGCATGTCATAATGATCTAAGTAATTATTTAGGAATAGCTTTGAAGAATGAAAAAACTGCTTACATAAAATTTCAGCTTAATAAGTATTATTATAATCCTAAACAGATGTGGAATAGTTTCTCCAGGTGGAATATACACACAAAATCCAGGAAAAATATATCACAGAACATTTAAAACGCTGAAAGCATCAGTAATCACTTTATTAACTCTGTACCAAACCTGCAGCCAGATGACTTATTTCTTAACACATTCTCATGGCAAAAAAAATTCTATAGTATGCAAGTCTTCATTTGATCATGTGACATCAGACCAAGTTGAACTAAAACTGAAAGAAATCAAGTCAAATGCAGCGGGTGTTGATGGTATCACTACAAACATGTTGAGAAACGTGTTCTCTTCTTGTAAATATCAGCTAACCAGTATCATCAAGCAATCACTGAGTACAGGGGAAGTGCCATCATTATGAAAAAAAGCAGTCATAACACCACTTGCAAAAGTTAATAATGCCATCGATTTTAAGGACCTCAGACCAATAAGTGCTTTACCTTCAATGTCCAAACTGTTAGAGAAAATTATTGATGATGAACTTCGTGAGCATCTAGAAATCAACAAAGTGTTGCCTGACACCCAGTCTGGGTTTAGGAAATTACATAATACATCTACAGCGCTCATTCAAATTTCCAGTGATATAGTGAAATTTATAGACGGTGGCATGATAACGCTACTAGTCATGCTAGATTTCAGCAAGTCATTTGACATGTTAAATCACAGAGTTTTGTGAGAAAAACTGCACCATTATGGTTTGACCGGAATTGCCATTCTGTGATTTAGTAATTACTTGTTTGATAGATCTCAATGTGTAAAATTGCGTGGTAAAGTGTCTACTTTACGAGCTTTGAAGTCTGGTGTTCCACAAGGCAGCGTTTTAGGCCCTATTTTATTTACTTTATTATATTATTAGAACTTAATAAAAATTTAGACATAATTGAACAGTACTCAAAAATTCATTGTTTGAAGCTCAATCCCTTGAAAACCAAAATATGTTGTGTTGGTTCTAGACTAGCGATCCTGAAGTGTAAACAAGTAATAAATACGTACATATTTTTAAAAGGTATCTACATTGAATTTGTTGAAGGAACCAAAAATTTGGGAATAGTACTTGATAAGAATTTAAGTTTTGAAAGTCACATTATAAATAAGCTCAGAATATGTTATTATAAATACAAATCGCTATGGAGGTATAAGTATATATTAACAAGTGATATCAAACTAAAACTTGTTAATGCCTTAATCCTCACACATTTAGATTATTGTAGTACTGTATATTATCCTTTTATCACTGAGGAAATGCAACAGAAAATTCAAGTTTTTCAAAACCATTGTATGAGGTTTTGTTTCAATGAGATAAGCAGACGCGAACACAATACTGGGTATTCTGTAAGGGAAAACCTGTTAAAGTTCAAATATCGCTCGTTACTTCTCTATGCTGTTCTACTATTTAGGGTTTTAAAATATAAATCTCCGAAATATCTTTTTGACACATTAGAGAAAAGATTTTCACTCCATCAACTGTTCCTCCGTAATGAACATTGTTATAACATACCAGACCACACTACCTCAAAATTTAAAAAATGTTTCTATTACATAGCTCCCAGTATACTAAATGATTACCCAATTTTCTTTAAATTAACGTCCATTCACAGCTTCAAAAGAGGATTCAAAAGAATGCTATTACAGTTACAATTTAATGAATCCAGAAATGGTTGAATAAATCTCATTGTTAATCTTATTATATTTTAAACTTTTGTGAGCATTATTATAGTCAACTACATATCATTTATGTAATGTATACAATATACCCTAGTAAGATATAGTAATGCACTTAATGAATTTACCTTAGCTATTCAGGCTATGCCAATCCCCAGTCCTTTGGAGTATTATTTTACTCATAGGATCGTACCAACATCATCCCCTCAATACCTCAGTTGTAAACTTGTCCCAAGGGCGTCTCTGCATAATCCTCAGATTAGTAACCGTTGCGCCTTAACCATGCCAATACATCGCACAATGCTTTTCAGAAGGTATTTTACTTACATTGCAATTGTATCTTACAATAGCTTAGGCCAGGATCTGAAGACGATCCAGACTTCCAGGAGCTTTAAAGTACAGATAAAAAGGTATTTAAAAAAAATACAGAATAACCGGTAGCTTAAGAAGTTCTTTCATTTTCATGCTTTCTTATTTTTGATCAGTTATTTTTTCGGTTCTTTATAACCTATTATCTCCTCTTCTTTTTATAGCCTAATTGGATTTATTCATTCTATTGTTGTGTGCCTTACTCCCTCTATTTTCACATTTTTTGTTTTGTTTTTGTATAAGGCTAGATGGTGGAGTAGCAGATGCTAAATCTCGCCCCATGTAATGTACCATGTTTTGGTCACTGAAGACGATTATTTTTATTTTTAATATTATTATTATCATTATTAGCAAACCAAAACCAAAATTATGGGTCAAGATTGTGACAGGAAACATTTCATTCATTTAGGGTGGCGAACATGATTGGAAGCAATTGTCTTGCAGTCGTTGTTGTCGTCTTGGAACTGCAAGAGCTTGCAGCCAAAGGTGTTACGAAATATAAAAAGATATTTAGGCAACGTGTAGAGGAGGATTGAACTATATTTACTTCAGAACCGCAATAAAAGACAAGTGGTGGTGCTGAAATAAATGATCAGAAATAACACGCCAGATAAGTTGTGAAATTTACACGTTTTCTTGGACCTTCAAAATGTTCAATTTCAAAAGAAATCATTCAAGCATGCAGTGCTTTATTTCAGCAAAACTCTTCCTTCCAGAATTACCTATATCCAGACTAAAAACAAGCGTTCCCTCCTAATTTTCCCACTTGTTAATTAATTACACTCACACAAAGAGCTTACTCTCACCCCTCAAGTGGCACTTTATTCCAAAGAACAAGGGAAAAATCCCACTCACTTTGTTTTCCTCACTTCGTTAGCGCCTACAAAAGAGCATAGAGATAAAGATAGAGGAAAAAAGTTGGGACGGGATACTACGTGGATTGATTCTCAATCACGCGTCGAACCGTTGGAAATTACTTAGCCAGAAAGTGTCTGGGGGAATGGCGGGTGAAGGGGAAGGCAAAGGGTGATGTGAAGGAATTATGGCGGCTTAGTAGGGGATAGCCGCCAAAAGAATCGAGAATTCTGGAATTTTCCGTACTTTCTGAACCTATCGGGGTAAAATTAAGGTGAAATTGGTTGCTGTGGGATTGACTCCAGTTCCATCTAAAAATGTTGACCTATTCTGTTTGTTTTGTGTGACAAAAAAATGCAATATCAGTCAAAAATATAAAAAAAATGTGTTGTACTTTTCAAATTATATCGGAAAAATGGAAAAAATCTACACCCTGTGATTATCCTTTAATTCCCAATTCTATAAATTTAAATTTTTTCTCAGACGTAGTGACAACAAGGCAGATAGTAACGCCAATTTTACCAATTCGTGAATGTACTTATTAAATTCACAATAGATGTTCAAACTGTCCCTCTTCAGCAGCAATGCAAGCTTGACAACTTCTTAAAAGTAAGAGTTATCAGACGGGAGAATCTTCCATTATTAACAAATTAATCTGCTTACTTTATTGTGTCCCGATTGGCTTTGGGTAATTTTGTTACCGCTCCCCATCTGCTCGGGTATTCCGCATCAAGCTATTCTCTAGCTGAACGGGCATAGTGCGCCGTAAATGCTAAATTTGGTAAATGATTTTCTGATAAGTCTGAATAAATGTTGCCATTCAAGAACTCTGGCAGCTGAAATGGTACAATGATTTATCCATTTAGAGTCCCGGTCCACATTTTTAATTTAAAACGATACTGCGATATCTTGCCTCATCAAAAGTGGATTTTCTACATGCCACTCATGTAAGTTGAGTGCATTCATGAAAGCATCTTTTTTAAAAGCCGACTCATCAGCCCATAAGATTTTCTCTGAAAATCGCGGATCTTCCGCTACTCGCGGTACGTGGTGCGGTCAAAAGTGGCGTTACTATCTCTCTTGCTGTCACTGACACTGTCTGTCACTCCGTCTAAGAAAAAATTAAAATTTGAATTAACAGGAACTAAAAGATCACAAGGTGCAAGTTTTTATGATTTTTCTGATTTTTATTAAACCTATAATTTGAAAAGTACACGACTAAAATTTTTTCGGGGACACCCTATATATATATATATACATAGAGAAAATTATCATGCGGAGAAAGGTATATAACAAAAATAGGAAAATAATGGACAAAATCCGCAAAAAGGAGGAAAGTGGATTCGAGCAGAAAATAGGATAGGTAACCCGAGCGATACGTATTTCTGCTGGTTGGCTTCATCAGGCCCGAAATGAATGCACATATGCAACTACAAAAGTAGATACACATGCCCACACATCCGGATACGGGTGTAACCTGAGGAAACGAAGATGGAGAGGAAAAAAAGACACACGAAGTCCACAACAAGAGCCAACCTACACATTGTGCCCAAAGGATCTACATAGAGAAAATTATCATGCGGAGAAAGGTATATAACAAAAATAGGAAAATAATGGACAAAATCCGCAAAAAGGCCTTGAATTTTCAAGGCCTTCTAGCCATTTTATACTACAATGTGTAGGTTGGCTCTTGTTGTGGACTTCGTGTGTCTTTTTTTCCTCTCCATCTTCGTTTCCTCAGGTTACACCCGTATCCGGATGTGTGGGCATGTGTATCTACTTTTGTAGTTGCATATGTGCATTCATTTCGGGCCTGATGAAGCCAACCAGCAGAAATACGTATCGCTCGGGTTACCTATCCTATTTTCTGCTCGAATCCACTTTCCTCCTTTTTGCGGATTTTGTCCATTATTTTCCTATTTTTGTTATATACCTTTCTCCGCATGATAATTTTCTCTATGTAGATCCTTTGGGCTTGAAGTACCACAGCAAGTGGCTATAACCGGCCGCGTGGTTGTGGTTATTTGTCGCCTTGAAAATTCAAGGCCTTCTAGCCATTTTATACTACAATGTGTAGGTTGGCTCTTGTTGTGGACTTCGTGTGTCTTTTTTTCCTCTCCATCTTCGTTTCCTCAGGTTACACCCGTATCCGGATGTGTGGGCATGTGTATCTACTTTTGTAGTTGCATATGTGCATTCATTTCGGGCCTGATGAAGCCAACCAGCAGAAATACGTATCGCTCGGGTTACCTATCCTATTTTCTGCTCGAATCCACTTTCCTCCTTTTTGCGGATTTTGTCCATTATTTTCCTATTTTTGTTATATACCTTTCTCCGCATGATAATTTTCTCTATGTAGATCCTTTGGGCTTGAAGTACCACAGCAAGTGGCTATAACCGGCCGCGTGGTTGTGGTTATTTGTCGCCTTGAAAATTCAAGGCCTTCTAGCCATTTTATACTACAATGTGTAGGTTGGCTCTTGTTGTGGACTTCGTGTGTCTTTTTTTCCTCTCCATCTTCGTTTCCTCAGGTTACACCCGTATCCGGATGTGTGGGCATGTGTATCTACTTTTGTAGTTGCATATGTGCATTCATTTCGGGCCTGATGAAGCCAACCAGCAGAAATACGTATCGCTCGGGTTACCTATCCTATTTTCTGCTCGAATCCACTTTCCTCCTTTTTGCGGATTTTGTCCATTATTTTCCTATTTTTGTTATATACCTTTCTCCGCATGATAATTTTCTCTATGTAGATCCTTTGGGCTTGAAGTACCACAGCAAGTGGCTATAACCGGCCGCGTGGTTGTGGTTATTTGTCGCCTTGAAAATTCAAGGCCTTCTAGCCATTTTATACTACAATGTGTAGGTTGGCTCTTGTTGTGGACTTCGTGTGTCTTTTTTTCCTCTCCATCTTCGTTTCCTCAGGTTACACCCGTATCCGGATGTGTGGGCATGTGTATCTACTTTTGTAGTTGCATATGTGCATTCATTTCGGGCCTGATGAAGCCAACCAGCAGAAATACGTATCGCTCGGGTTACCTATCCTATTTTCTGCTCGAATCCACTTTCCTCCTTTTTGCGGATTTTGTCCATTATTTTCCTATTTTTGTTATATACCTTTCTCCGCATGATAATTTTCTCTATGTAGATCCTTTGGGCTTGAAGTACCACAGCAAGTGGCTATAACCGGCCGCGTGGTTGTGGTTATTTGTCGCCTTGAAAATTCAAGGCCTTCTAGCCATTTTATACTACAATGTGTAGGTTGGCTCTTGTTGTGGACTTCGTGTGTCTTTTTTTCCTCTCCATCTTCGTTTCCTCAGGTTACACCCGTATCCGGATGTGTGGGCATGTGTATCTACTTTTGTAGTTGCATATGTGCATTCATTTCGGGCCTGATGAAGCCAACCAGCAGAAATACGTATCGCTCGGGTTACCTATCCTATTTTCTGCTCGAATCCACTTTCCTCCTTTTTGCGGATTTTGTCCATTATTTTCCTATTTTTGTTATATATATATATATATATATATATATATATATATATATATATATATTATTTAATTAGCTTTAGCTGAGTGGGTGGTCCCATTAATAAAGTAACCAAACTTCCCAAGCAAGCAAGTTGGCTGTCAATTTACAAATGCCATCAAAGATACAAAACGTGATCGGGTTCATAGCATTACTTAAAAGCAATGTTTTGTGCTAACAAGTTTCAAGCGTACGAGATAGCGGATAACATCTTGGGTAAAATAAAATGACTGTATCGCTTGACAACCACAGGTTGAGTGAGGCAATGGCTGGCCGCATTGTTGCCGGCTTGACGCTGACGGTGGAGATTTTTGGTACTTGCTACGATAGATAATTTCAAAATTGACGATAAGTTTGCAGATATAATCATTTCTTTGGATATCAATTGGCAAGTGACGACAATCGTATTTATATACAGGGTGTTCATGCAAGACGAGTCAATATTTCTAACGTAGAAAGCACATCCAAGACCAACAAAGAAGCTCCAATAAATATGGGTCCAAAGATGCTCCCTTACCGATATACATGGTGGTGAAGTCGTATTCACGAAATTAAAAAAATACGATTCTATGATACGTATTTTATCAGCTCCAATGAAGACACAGACTCCCGACCCAGACTAAACCAGGGACGTATCAACTGGGGTACCTCGACCCCTAATAGGAAATATTTTCTACGTCACTGACCTTTTCGACGAAAAGAGGCACATTTTGAGAAATATCCATTTTCCATTACATTTGTCTCTGAAGGAATTTCTGGCAGATCACTGGTTTTGGAGATACTTAGGTTTGAACATTTGAGGTAAAATCCTAAAAGATTCCTATAAAAAGGGTTAACCTCCCCTATTCTGAAAACATCATGAAGTTTGATATTGGTAACACTATATGGCATGTGAAGAAGGCTATGGCACCTCACTACAAGATCAATTGAATAATTTGCATGTCTTAGTCTCAATCAGTAGCGTAGAAGCTTAACATTCATTAAACCTTGCATACACACGCTACTGGTTTTCTTGGTATGCTTCTCCTTATATTACATATGTTAGAGTCTTCTGTTTATCTTAAATCACTTGTAATTCTTATTATTTTACCTTTGCAATCAACTTCCTCCTTTTCTCAATATTCTATAGCATTCCAGATTAACTGAGCTAAACAAAGAAGATATCACAAATGGTTAGTAACGTTGGATACGAGGTATGAGGATTGAGGACAACACGGTTCGTACTACGCCAGGTATTTTCCAAAGAGCCACTTTCAACACCTCCTCTAGATTTGATGTTATAGCATTTACCCAGCAATATTTTTTATTCCCAATGTTATGATCTCATACATTTAGAAATAACCTCATAAGTTGTATCAAATGTAATGCTTATTGTTGCCGTCTTTAATTCTTCTTATAAACGTCTGCTTTGTTTTGATGTTCCTTATCTATAAACAAGAATGAATGTGCCGGCAAAGTCACTAGCGTGCTCAGGAAAGGTTTAGTAAATTGTAAGTTTATTCGCTACTAATTGAGGAATATGAGCCAAATAATGTTGTTTCATAGCTTCCTTCACGTACCGTATAGTATTTGCAACAATAACCTTCACGGTGTTTTTAGAATAGGGTAGGCTACACCTCTTTCTAAGAATATTTTAGGATTTCAACTCTTAAACGTTCAAACCTAAATATCTCCAGAACGAGTGATCTGATAAAAAATTCTTGGAAGAAAAAAATTATGGTAAATTCGATGGTATTTTTAAGTGCACTTTTTTCTCTGAAAATATCCCCTACTAAGGGTCTAGGTACCCCAGCCTTTACGTCACAGGTTCGATTTGAACCGGGAAATACTGTGTCTTTGTTGCCTATGATGTGTTCACTGAACGTCTGAAATCTCAACACAATGTGTTTACCCGCTCCGTAGATATAATTTTTCCTGTATCTCGATAGTGGTAGCGGTAGCTTGATTGTACTTTTTACACTAGAAATATCAGTTCGTCTTTCTGAAACACCCTGTATAGAGGAGACACCGGCACGGGTATTATCTACGTATCCTGAAAAGTGACATTTTGTCATCTTTTTGACATAACGTAGCTTTTTTTACAAGATGTTAGGTCAGCACAAGATGTTGTACACTTGTTGTGAACTGTTTTGTGGCTGAACGACTTGCTTAAATGTCAGCGAACAGCGATCATAGCGAGCAAACGTGGAATGAACTATTTGCATACTAAGAATTACCTAGTCAGTTTTATTTACGCTTGTTAGTTTTTTTACATATACCCCTATCGACCACAAAGCATTCAAGTTTGCTAGATAAAAGGTAAATGTACCTTACCGCCAGCAGCATTGAAGATTGTATGAAAAAGAACCCAATAACTATTTATTTACAGTATTATAATTGAAGTAAAACAAATCTAAATCAATACGATTACGCTAAGAAAATGAATGACGAAATGCAATAAATGCACGATGCAAATATCCTATTTATATTATCCTTCTTTGGCCGCAAGATATCTGTCGTAACTGACGGGCATTCTCTTCATCACACAATGTCAATCCAGGTATTTTCTAGGGAACGGTCATGGCTACATGATTGTTTGCGTCATACATCAACGACCTATTCTCCTGTACGATCATCCGCTTCACACGTAGGTTTTGAGTGTGACAAGCCGATATTTGCTGTTGAGCTGGAACAAAACAGACTAGTAGTGACCCTCTCTGACGAGATATCTGGTACAGATATTGTTCTGTACCTTAACTGGAAAGAAGCGCCCTACGCTAACCCGGCTTCGACGATTAGCCTAGTTCTGCGACGGAGCCATTCATTCCGACTGAGGCCAAAACACCGACGACTTGATTTGGCACGAACATATCTCGTCAACTGCTCGGAACAAGCTAGTCAATGTGTTTAATACTGAGAAGTACTGTTCTGCACATGACATCACCACCCTTTACACGACCCAGATAAGTCCCAAAATCGAGTACTGCTCACACGTTTGAGGTGCATTGTTTATACTGGATGTTGTTTAGAGGAGCGCTGTTGATGACCCTTATGTGACGGACGGTCTTGGAACCCTTTCGCATTGACAGGCGGTCGGAGATTTGGCTCTCTCCTACCGCTATGTCAAAGGGCTCTGCTCCTCTTGTAAAATGGACCAGTCAGGATTCTGACTTCCATTCCAAATATGATGATCTCGGAACGTCCAGACTTGGTCAGTACGACTGCTCCTTTGTTCCTGGCATGTCGAGATTGTGTATGAATCTGCCTGAAAGGTGCTCTTCCCAGTTCTGCTAACCTCAGAAGGTTCAAAAATTGGATTAACTAGATAACTAACTCTTTTGTCGGATGGACGAAAGCAAAGCATTTGTATTTAGTTCAATGGCAAGTAGACCGCATTAGCTATGCAGCCCCCAATTCACGGACTGAAATCTTCATAGTCCAAACCTGTTCGCAGTGATCGACTGTAGTAGTAGATGGAGCTTCATACTTAGATAGTTCTCGCACTTTTTATAGCCGCTATGCTTTCGTTCGTTGTCCGAAAGACCCAAGCTCAGACCATACTGAGGAGTAGCCAAAAAGCATGAAACAGCTGTCCACAGCCTTTGGTCCGTCGAACGAAAGCAGATCATGTTTATTTTGGATTAACTAAATGTCTCCAAGATTGTTATAGCTATCGCGGTGCCCCGGTTTTTAGGTATCTCCGGTGGCGGACTAATACTAGCAGGAAGGTTAGCAAAAGCTACGGGCCCCGCGCACCAACGGTTTATGAAAGTATACTGAGTGACAAAAAAGGTAAATACCTACGTTTGTTAGGTATTTTGAGCAATCACAAAAGAGCTTCTCAATAAGCTACACGAAATTAAACATTTAACTGACAGCGTTAATGTACGAATGCTTGCTTATCTCCAAACAATACACGCAGCCACCACAAAAAACTAACAGAAAAACGTGACCATTTCATCACTTGTCGTTCATGACAAGATAAATTGATATGTAAAAAATTCTTCTCCTACCCCTTTCCGCCCTTTAATTTTCAATCGTCAGAATTTTATTTTTCTTGTTTCACCCCCAAACACTTCTCTCCGGGTCCACCTCTGGGCCGCTTGATATAAATTGCTACAAACCCCGTGCTGGTTTATTCCGGCACTGAGTGTCTGATGCCTACGGTGCTACTCCAGTATAAAAAACACCACGTATATGACTTTGATCAATACTGTCCGTACTAACCTATACAAATTCTACTCCACTCTTAATTACCCCAAACGTTTTGCAACTGATTTGAATGAAATCGTCAGCAGCACTATGCTTCACAAGCGAGGTGCATTCCCATGAGGCTCAAGCAGCTCAAGTTCCCTGCCGGCTGCTGGTGTCTCTCACATTCGCTCTAGGTAGCATTTCATAGAATTAAAGTGTTCCAACTATTACGGTCTATTAGAGCAACGTTAATTCTAGAACTGTGAGTGTGCCTTGACGAGCTCTACGGTGCCTGTGTGCAGCTGCAACTATGGAAAATTCAATTAAAGAGGGACCAACAGAATCCCTTCACAATGATTATAATTCAGTTTATGGGTGACGACCCAATAAACCAAGATAAGCATGAAAACATCGACCTAATTTTAAGAAAAGATGTAGTTATCTGTTTTACAAAAGAATTACATTACTGAGCGTATATGCAAAGGCTCCTCACCGAGATGCTGAGTAGCGTCAGAGTTAGAAACGTCACTTTTTAGCGTATATTTAAATAATTACGAGTTGTTATTGCTGTGTAAATTCCTTCTAAATGACACCTGATGCGGCCAATTTGCTGTAACAATCAATTTGCTATTACCAGATAACGTCAAGAATTGTTGAATTTCACTTTTATTTTTTGCATAATAATTCTTAAAGGTAAACCTGAAATTATATCCAAAAGTTGAAGCATTTGCGGTGCTGACTTCTAAGAAAAAAAAACTGAAAAATGGACAACGTTTCCACCAAATTGGTAATTTTTACTAATTCTGTTGAGAAAATTATCTATTTTCGACTTGAAACCTCAAACCCTCTTTATGTGATCTGTTGATGACCCTCATCACGGCTAATTCTTTGAGAAAAGACAATTATTTCTGCAGTGGTGGCCACAGTAGTAGACTCTTCGGTCCCCTTATCAGTCGTCGTGCGCTGTGCGGGTTCGAATCCCGTCCCAGGAGAAATGTTTCCCTTGGCTATGGATATTGTGATTGTCCGTAGGTGGCAGATGGTCTCTGACTGTCGAACGCGGAGGTACCACCAGGCGGATCTCGTAGGCGGGGCCAGAATGTGTGCATGTTGCATGAACACGTGTTCCCTCGCCAGAGTCGGTGTGGCGTTCCCCCTTTCCCCTGTATCCCCCTATAGCCCCACGGTACCCCATGAGTGTTTAGGCCTTAGGCCTTCGTGGTAGTTGGATTATAAAAAAAATTATCTCTGCTTCCAAACGTTCGTAAAAGTACCTTCTTGCTTCTTACGCCACTGGCGAGGAAATATTGTAATCGCGTGAAATTTCGAATGTTTGGACGTTAAGCCTACATCTATATCAAGAAAAACCATGTCACTCATTTCCGTCAGCCTGTCTGTCTGTCGGCTTGTCTTTCTGTATGTTCGTTAATCGCTGGCTCGTCTATAACTTGGAAATCAATTTATTGGCGGCGGAGTTAATAGTAAAAGCACACAAAAAATCACGCAAACTTCGCTTTGTGACTTTTGACTTGCAAAAACCGTTGAGTCATTTTGAATGGATTTTTCTGATATCAAGCGCCACAAAGGCTTTAACTTTTGGCTATTATTCCAGACCTGCCGTTAAGCGCTTTCAGGTATAAAATATGAATATACGTGGAAATGTGATTTTCCAACTTTGAAGTTTAATAGTTAAGTTGCCGTACAAAGTTTTTTGAATCTCTCGATGAGGGGTCTTTTCGTATACCCTCAAGAAGACAGATTCCTTCTAAAACAAATTATTACAATTTTTGCCTCTCAAATTCTGGACATCCAGGTCCACAGATGCCTAAGGGAGGTTTACATACAAGCTGTTCTAACAACTGATCACGATTCTGTACAGAGACATGTTGCCAACCACAGCGCAGTCAATAGTCAAGAAGTAACTGGAGCTATCAGTTTGCCAGAGGCTACATACCAAGAAGGTTTGATGGTAAGGGTTATCATCAGTTCGCTTGGCAATGTATTTCTATGGCATATTACCAGAACTTAGCGATGGCATAAAAAAACGATCGACGATTACTTCAACTTCTTTGAAACTTTCTTCAGTTTCAGATATTAATATCATTAAAAAGGTAAAAAAGAAACCTTGCCTAACTTAGAAATCATTACGTGGGGGCAACTAATGGGTTGATATGACAAAACTTGACCAACGACTTACGATTTACGTTTAAACCACGAACGATATTTCACGCACAGCTTATTGCTGCATTTTTTAAAACTGTGTGCTACGAGGTTGTAAACATTGCATATTTGGTAGTGGATCCGAGAAACTAATAAAAGCAGGTAGCAGACGGCGTGGTAACGAGATATGAACATACAAGTTGGGCGCGATGTACAAGTATACATACGAGCATCATGCTTGGAGTGATTTTTAATGAGGGTACTTGATTTTGCAAGTTAATGATATATAGTATATTGTAGTATACAGTGAAAACCAAACACCACTCACGTCGTAATGTGTACAAGAAAACAGCGCGAGAAGCATGCAATACGTGTATTAGAAAGAGACGGAAGCACGTACTTGCCTAGCAACCCGAGTACGAGATCACGGTATTTATCAGCACACTCTTTCTAACATACATACTGCAAGCTTCTCGCGCTTCTCTCTCGTACACATCACGACGTCAGCCAAATTAGAATCTCATCATATATAGCATAGAATTATGTATCAAAAGTATTACTGTCAGTTCACAAACACTGTTGGCAAATAGGTTTACAAACGATCTCCAAAGAAATGAGGCTACCGTATACGGAAACGCTCATTGCTGCAGTGTGAGGAAATTTGTTTTCATGAAAATCTCAGATAGTGCCCTAATGGCTCTGACTAATCCTACATTTTTGCTGTCAGTGCCCTACATGAAAAGTTGCACCAGTTGCTTGAGAAGTATATGTACAATCTACTTGACGCCATGTCTTTAAAAGGGCTCAAGACCCAAGACTCTTAGACTTAGCAGCCGTTTTGCCAGTTGATCAGTTATATAAATTTTTCCAATAGAATGTGGGTGAACCTTCACTGAGACAGTTCGTTCTCTTTCTATAACACTACTGCAAAATTAATTTGAAGCTTTTAACTGGTGCGTTTTCTGAATACTCCTTTATTTCACTTGACTGATCTTCCCACAGCACGTGTTGCATACTTACTTTGTCGGCGACAGTCGGCTGTGCGATGAACGGGTTGATTTTAAAAGGCCTGGCAGGTGGATTAATTGGCAAGGCGGTGGTGGCATTTCCGCACCTCAACCCTGCTCAGTGACTGCGAAAAAGCCTGCAAATTCTCACCGACAACGCTAATAAAACGCGCTGTCGGTGCTAAAGCGCCACCGGTGCTGCTGCTGGTGGTCGCATTCCTCAGCCTTTTGAACCTGCGACACCGACTGTTACAGGAGATGCTCGATCCAGGACAGGATTGGAAACATGTGCTGTGAATACTTGAAGTCAAGATGTCACGGTACTTCCCACGCGGAGGATATGGCCACAAATATTTGCTATCCTCTCTGATCACGGCGTGAAATCGCGGCACGGATCGCAGTGTGAATCCAGAAATTTGTTCCTACAGTTCCACACTCGCAGATGTTCGTGCCTGCTTCACAGTTAGTTCGCGCTCTTGACTAGTGTGGATGGTGAAATTGCTACTGCTGCTGCAGGGCTACTTAGCGATTTGGTAATTTATAATTACGCATTATATCAGATAAGAGATAGACCGGATGTAAACAAAAGGTTCGGGTGATTTTCACGCTAACGCCGCCGTCTCGACGTAAAACAGGAGCCCTCATTGGTCAATTCGCAATTAAATGCCTATGCCGAGCGGCAGATCAGTCGTATCAAGGCAGAGTCACATTCAGGTTCAGACGTGTTACGTATGTCGTGTGCATCATTGCAATTTGATATTTCTTTGGACGTTTTCGTTTGTTATCTTATTAAGTTGTTGAGTTTATCGTTGTTATTGTTATACCTTGTTATTGATTGTTATTGTTATCAACTGCTTGCGCAAAATGCCCCGTAGTACAGATACTGCCGATGAAGTTGTAAACTCCTGTAGTCCACCTAGGAAACGCTCTAAAAAAAGACGCCTGAGTGCAGAAATGAAAGTGGTCATTTTGAATATATACAATAAGATCGAGCGCGAGGAGAACGAGGCATCAACCATCAAAGAAATTGTTGTGAAGGTTTCTCACAAAGTTGGGGTGTGTCGCGCATCAGTGTTTAATGTGTTAAGACAATACAAAAAAAATCACACCTTTTCTGAGCCAATGACCAGTAAACATTTAGAAGCATTTAAATTTCAAATGGAAAAAACGGGGTCGTAATAGTTTACTACTGGATAGAGAAGAAATTGTGCTATGGAGGAGGGATTATTTAACAAAAATTGGGAAATATAGAAATCAAAACAGGAAGATTTATTACCTTGATGAAACGTGGGTAAACGCAGGACACACTACAAGTAAAGTATGGGTTGATGATTCTGTAACTTCATCCAGGAGGGCCTTTCTAGATGGACTGTCCACCGGATTAAAAAATCCAGCAGGTAAATACGAGTAATAGACAACAATCGGATGTTTTTCAAACCTTGGGAACAAGGTTGTAAACATTCCAGGGGGCAGATAAAACAAATTACAAGTAACAAAACTTTTATAACTTTCGATAAAATGCGTGGATGTTTTATTGTCATTTTCATTTGTTAGAACTTATTTAAGCGATGTTTTTATGTGTTTTCGATATTTCCATAATTTTTTAATACAATCATGTCTCAATGTTTTTTCGCTGAATGTGATGAAAACATTTGAAAAAGGTTCGCTTATTGAAATAAATCTACACCAGTTAGTACTTTTATTTCCAGGTAAAGGGAAAAGGCTCATTATCTGCCATATTGGCAGTGAGGATGGATTTGTTGTTGACGGTCTGTGGTGCTTTGAGTCTAAGAAAACTGGAGATTACCACGAGGAAATGAATGGCGAATCGTTTGAACAGTGGTTTTCAAAAATTTTACCGAACTTAGAGGAAAACGCAGTAATTGTGTTGGATAATGCGCCTTATCATTCTCGAAGAATGGAGAAGGTCCCAACAACGGCTTCAAGGAAAGTTGATGTTCAAAATTGGCTCCGCTCGAAAAATATCAACTTTGCAGAAGCAATGCTGAAAGTACAATTATTAAGAATTGTCAAGGATCACAAGGCGGAATATCAAAAATACGCCATTGACGAAATGGCAGCAAGTCAAAATAAAACTGTGCTCCGTTTACCTCCATACCATTGCGAGCTCAATCCCATTGAGCTCATATGGGCAGAGGTTAAAAATTATATAGCTAAGCACAATACAACTTTTAAATTTTGTGACCTCAAAGGACTTTTCAAAGAAGCACTAGAATTAATAACAGCGCAAAAATGGGAAAACTGTATTAAGCACGTGAAAGACAAAGTTGAAAAGAGAATGTGGGAACTGGACAATATTTTAGAGGAACAAGTCGAGCCATTCATTATTGACGTTGGTGCTTCAGGCAGTAGCGATGATGAAAGCTCATCAAGCTCATCTTTCCAATAAAAGATGTCGTTCATCAAATTCGGTAAGTTATAAGTAATTATAAAGCTACTGTATTTTTTAATTAATTATTGACATTTGTGAACCCATTTTGGCAAAACCTATTCAAGAATCTACTTTCTGACAATGTTCAACCATGCACATTTTTTTACGTTTTGAACGTTTCAATTTGGTTACATATTTACCTAGAAATCAAAAAATATACTAATCAATATTTTAAGAGATATACGATTATTTTTAATTTAGGCTAATTTAAACGCCATTTTGAGATTATATTCGACTGTATTTCACCAAACATCAGGCGGCATCCGAAGCTGGAAATCGAAGCGAAAATTTTGAAACCCTTATGTATATTTACATCATTATATATTTCTTACCCCACCCCCACATGATCCTATATCCATCACCAATCGTATACACATCGAATTGTGCTAATTTACTACAAAGTTACGCAAAGCAGCATCTACTATCTAAAATATGTACTGCGTGACTCTTAATACGTCCCTGCCGAATGTTACAGCGTTCGATGATCACGTGGTCTTGTTTATGTCCGGTCTATCTCTTATCTGAATATACTGTAGTCAGGTCGCGATATGTTCGCGCCTTGCGAACCCTTTGTCGCGGGACAAAAAACCGACAACAAACGGGAACAACGCGCCAACGCGGTGTGAAGCCGCGAAGAAAACGCGAATGGAATCAACACTCATGGGTCGCGGGTAGTTCGCGCGTGGGTCTGGAGAGTGCATAACAAATGAAAACAGGGTAATTCATGAAGTGGAGGGCATGGTTTCCTTACATTTCTGGGTATTCCTGAACGATGATAAAAGAGTCGCTCCCCAGATAAGTGCGAGAGTCTCGCAGTCCTCCATCAATCTCATCTATAAAGACGAAGTTTGAGATGAAACGTTTAATAATATGAAGAACGTAGAAACATATTATACTGTCGAAAATGAATGAATTCACAAATTTATTTGGTAAACATCAGCAGCTGTCAATATTTGTAATCATTCTCCAGTGATCATTCTATTATCCTGCGCTCGGATTTGCCCAAATAAAGTAAACACACATCATAACCGGTTATGAACTTATTTTTGTACAAAAATGTCATATAAACTGAACAAAATAGCCATGGATGCTCTCAAATTCTCAAGATTTTTTATGGCAATACTTACAGTATACATTATAGCAGCTACCTACACCATCAACTTTACATCTTTTCCATATTTTCCCTGGCTTACAGATGGTTTCTAAAAGTTTACTAGCTTCTCCATCATTGCATCTCAGACTACATTATTAGTCGTTAGTGGAGATAAAATCGAGGCATACAGGCTAATTGCTTTAGTTGCCGACTACCGTGTCATGTTGACGTCTCTCTGTCCTCTATGGGTCAATTTAAGCTTTTACAGTATCATACCCGCACAGGTAATTAAGTAGAAAAGCTATATAGGTTGAGATGGCCATACGGAAGAGATGGCTAGTTTAATTGTTTTCGGAAGTAATATTACACTTAGTATACGCTTCTACCGGAGGCCATTGGGAGTACGTGCAAAATTCAAGTGAAATTAAATCAAAAAGTAAGTAAGAACCTTTTTATTTGCTTTCAAAAGCGTAAAAATTTTGTCGTGGTTTCACTTTGTGGTGAAAAAATTTCAATAGAAACTTGTAGTTTCTGTGTTTTATTATGTTTCGTATGGTTGTTTTTCTTGCATTCTAACCTCAAATTTGTAAGTAATGCAGAGTCCTCTATTAGATGGTCATTCTACTCAGTGTAGTTCCGTAGAAATGTTAGAATATGAAGTTGTTAATGATTTCATATTGTTATCCATTCCAAGTCACGTCGCATTATTTGCAGCCTTTGGATAGATCTGTGTTCAAATTTTTGAAGGCTCATTTTTATTTTTATGAATAATACAGACTTTTTATAAAACAACATACTAGTAGGCGAATTACAAGACTGTGTTTTGGAATGTTACTGAGCAACGCTTGGGTAAAAGTTGCCTCTGCTGAAACTGCTATAGCAGGCTTTAAAGGTACAGGAGTATTCCCTTTTAACCCGACTGCAATACCGGAATACGCATTTCTTAGCAGCTTAGCAGACAAAACACCTAATCCAACAGCATGTCAAAGCTTATTAAGAGGCTCAATTTCACCCATAACATTACTTGTTCTAAATCCAATACCCAATGCCAACAATGAAACATCAGTGTTTGAAGCAATACCAACGCCATCTGCTGCACAGAAAATTATCTGCACTAATCAATAACAACTATCTAATTCTTCCGAAGAAAATACTTCTAGGTTCCAAATACTAACCATGGGCCAAAAATCAAGCGTAACAACTTTTAGTGCTTCTAGCAACGATGGTGTAGAAACCTTGAAAAAGAATTTCTGAAAAAAATTTCATCAGTACCACAGAAATTTGTTAAAGCTAGAAAAAGGACAAAGCAAGTCGGATTTTTTTTAACTTCTGAATGTTATATCGAATTAAGAAAAGTCAAAGATCAGAAAAAACATGTCAAATGAGAGAAAATAAAAGTTAAAGAAGAAAAATTATTAGCAATAAAAGGGAATAAGAGTTAAAAGATAATGGTAACTAGTTAGCGAAAGGCTGTTCGAAATATTTTAGAAAGCAGTGAGGAAGAAGAAGAACGAATATTCTGCGACACAGATGATGATACCAAAAATGAACAAGATAATTACGCTGGGTGTGGGGAAAATTATTATTCTACTCAACTTAATGGCCACTGGTTGCAATGTATCATTTGTTCATTTTGCATTAATGGAAACTGTACCGAATTTGACATGTATTCTAAATGTACCAAAAAAAAGAAGCGAAGCAGAAAACTAAATAGGAGTAAACTACTGACCAGCTCTCCAGGACACCTCGGGATGATGGACAACCGAGAGCTTTAGTTATGTTCTGTTTTTTATTTTATTTGATTAAAATTCGCTATTTACTTTGTGTTCTTTTATACGTTATATATTTTATATTGAAGACTGGTCTAAAATAAAAATTGCGAAAAAACACTAATAGTTTGATTTTATGGCGTCTGACGAAAACTACGGCCATCTCCCCGGACTTACTCTAAAGTCAAAAAGAAAATGATGTCAACTTGTTGACTAGATAGCATTGCAATGTAGAGTCTAATCATACTAAACGAAAATACCCCTGGTTTGCGAAATAATTGTAAAGTCTGGTTTTATTGATGCAAGTTATTCAAGGGGGTATTTAAATCATGGACGCATAAAATGGGTACACCAATTTTTGTGCGAAAACTTTTTATTCGGCAACAAAGGATGAGAAAACGTGCTTTTCGGGATTCAATCGAAAGTGTTGGAAGGAACGAAAAAACTCTTCTAATAAGATGTTAAGGTATTTATGAGAACCACAGCTCGAGATCACACGTAAAATGGTCTGACTAATAGTAAAAAAATTATGGTCGAAAACCGAGGCAAGATGCAGGTTTTCGCATTTGTTTGTAATGCGACAATAGTTTTACGCAGATACTTGAAATTCTTCAGGTTCGTAGGCTTCATACTTCTTAATAACGACGACAAAATTGGAGTCGATTGGTCAAGCTTTTTTTAGAATTTCTACTTGTTTATCTCCTTCATTTTTCGCATAAAATTAACAATTATTTTTCGGAACGTTTTGTGATTCATGTCGGCAAGATAACCTCGTGTATTTCACTATGCACTTTGAACGAACCCTGTATATTGCTCAGTAAACTAGTAGTGATGGCTGAAAGACAGGTATTTTGGGATAAACAATTAGAAATTCTCAAAAACCACTTGAACAATCACCTCCTATTTTGTTGTGGTTATTTAAAAGTATGGAGCCTACGGATTAGAAGGATTTCGAGTGGGTGCGTGAAGTTGTCGTTGCATTAGCATTACCTGACGATCTTATCTGAGTGTTTTGGTTCCTGACAACCCTTTCGATTGAATCCCAAAAAACAAGTTTTCTTATTCTTTGTTGTCTAATAAAAAGTTTTCCCACAAAAATTGCTGTACACATTTTACGCGTTCATGTTTTAAATACCCGCTTGAACCACTCGCATCAACAAAGCAAGACTTCACAATTATTTCGGGGAAATTTGCTAATATGATTAGATAATGTGCAAATAGTTCATTTCGCGCCTGCTAGAAGTGAGCATGAAGTGAACGACAGCTAGTTCCTAGATGACATCTTCTAAAAGAACCTACATAATGTTAATAATAAAAATCTTAGATAATGTCAAAAAATGACATAATGTCAGTTTTGAAATTACATAATACCACTGCGGTACATTTGATTGTGTTATACCCATTTTACAATGGCAATAAATCCGCAAGTTTTTTTCACAAGTGGAGTTTATGGCCAAATTTCAAAAGTGTACAACAGGAATTTGACGTCAAATAGATCCATGAAGTACTTCGTGGATTTCTTACCTTGTTTACCTTTCTATTATGTTAAGTACCTTTTCAATTCAAGTATAGAACTTTGATAGGAATACAGTATTCAACAATATGGACGAGATTCGTCTCAAAATCGAAACCACAATAGATATTTGAAGCCTACGGATTTTAAGAATTGCAATTAACTGCGTGAAGTTATCCTCGCATTACCAACAAGTGCCAAAACCTGCATTTTGCCTAGGTTTTCGGCCATAACTTTTTTGTTATTAGTCGGATCTATTTACGTGTGATGGCATTTTGTAGGCCTCGTAAATACCTAAAAATTTTGAGAGTTTTTTCGTCCATGCCAACGCTTCTGATTGAGTCCCAATAAGCACGTTTTCTCAATCTTTGTTGTCCCCCAAAACTTGGTGTAGGTACCCTTGTTATGCGTCCATGTTTTAAATACCTCCTTGAAAAACTTGCATCAATAAAACCAAACTTTACAATTATTTCGAAAATCAGTGGTATTTTCGGCTAATATGATTAGACTACCCAGAGGAGATCAAAGAAAGTGACCCGATAACAGTTGACTATTTGGCGATAGCGAAGATAAGGTTTAGATGTGAAACGAAAAATTTGCTTTGCCCGGAGTGTTCGGCTCGTTTTGGTTTCTCCTAGTTCTTGGAAAACGCAGTGGTTTAGGTTTTTTAAGCAAGAACCTACAGTCATTTCTTTCATCCCAGTTTCTTACTGCGAGCAGTAAGCGAAATGCTGCTGTCTCCTTCTACATACAAACCTAAAGTCGGTTATCTCGAAAAAGTACAGAAAAATGTTTGTCTATTAAACACAAAATACGTTAATCCCCCATATTCGTTTGGCCAATCAAGCCACATGCGTTTGTTGGATATCAAATGCGCAAATGTGTTATTTCGCTACCTCAAGGCTAAACTGTTGTGTCTTATATTATTGTTTCACATGACAAAAAACATAGTTCCTTTGAAATATCGAAGCACTGTTTCTCGCGTTTCAGATCCATGAACACTCATTGGAAACATTTTAGTCTCAGATTGCATAAAAATTAACTGGTGATCTTCGACAACAGTTCTGGATGGGTTTTCACATTTGTTAAGGTTTTTTGCGTTTTCGAAACGGTGCTTCCTTGTCGTTTTGGAGGGCTACACGTCCTTTTGGGATCGGGAATGCCTACCTAAGGCGGTCTTGAGCTATTGTAGTAACACACTGTACAGGAATGTCATAATTTGAAGAAAAAAACAAACGAAGTGTTACCTGGAAGGCGGATAAATAAAATTGTCAAATGAACTCAATTTTACTCAAGACGGTCACCGTTTGGACCGAAACGTATGCTCTAAAGAAGAATTTTTAACACTTGTAACTCATAAAAACCACAGGATAGGTTTTAGATGTCTATTAATCAAGTTGTGTTTTTTTCCACTAAAACGTGGAATTGGTAAGATTAACGTTATAATTATACCAGCAATTCCAATTTTATACCATCTGCTTGTCAAGCCACCTAACAGATATTTAACGGACTTTTTCAGTCATTAATATAATGCAGTTCGACGGCTACTAATCACCAGAAGTTTTTGAAGTAAACCGATAGACCTCTTGATAGCTGTAATTCTTTGACTTTGATGACAGTAGTGTACCCTGCGCCCGTCCCTGTAGATGGCCTAGCTTTAATCTTAGGAACTCTTTCCGGGGTGATGGTAGGAATGTAATTAGGCGAAGTTCAGCTTTACTGCTCGTCGCGGCGCGTCTGCGTCCGCAGACTTGCCGTCGGCGCCTGTGTTCGAATCGCCGGCGTCGTGGAGGGCCAGACATGAGTTGCTTCCACTGACTCTGATGTTAATTCATTGCATAAGAGCTTTAACTGCACAAGCAGCTTATCAACACCAGACTTGAAAACAAGCTAAATAGACAAGTATAGAAGCCCAAAGCTTAAAGGCCCAGTTGTGTAACTGCAACAGCCAAAAGTACCACTTCTACATAGTGGTAACCATAATAACCATCATGATCGAAAGGTTTGATTATTTTGATGCAAGCCTTGATAAAGGAGAATTAATATCATTTAGGCTGTCTATAATATTGTTGCAAATACTCTATGATCTGTAAAACCAATAATAAGATACCGAAAACAAAAGAGCCACCGATCTCATTCCCAACTGACATCAACTGACTGAAGCGCCGGCAACATTTATCCAACACACCTTGTATCATATCTTACAAGTTGGCCAAATGCCAACTAACGTGATGAGCCCGCGTTTTTTTTTTTTTGTTTCTCTAACGTGGTATTCTTCCATGTTGGCGGCAACGCTGGTTTATAATGTGTTGGGGAACAATGTGTGATAAGTCATCATCACCGAGAGCACAGGTTATCGCAAAGAATTTACAAATATAACGAAGCGGGCCACAATGCCAAAGACCAGTACGATATAAAAATTAGGCAGGTCTTTCTGGACGCTGGCCAAGCAGATTTAAAGGAACTTCTTACTACCAACACCAGGATGCCAGGATGGAGCGATTGTAACCGACTCTAATGCTAAGGCGGTAGTGCTTGCCAAGATCTCTGATTCCTACTCCACCCAACGTCCGAGTTCCGTCAATTCAAACTATATACAGGGTGACGGGAAAATAGATGCGGAGCCGGTGAGGGGAGATAGTACAAGAAAATTTGAGTCGATTTTACTATAAGATTTACTGTCCGAAAATTAGCCGTTTTCGAATTATGCAAATTTTTAAGATTTCATAAAATTAACGTCCTTTATACGATAACCAAGTCATAAAACCTGAAAATTCGGTGTTTCATTTGATTTTTTGTTTGGTTTTACAATAAAAATATTTTAAGTTACGAAAATTGATACTCAAATGTACATTATTGACGTTATCTCATGTAGTGAGCTTCAAAATAGTTCAATTTTTGTTAAAAAAAATCTTCGTTCATCTCAAGAACTCAATTTACTAGAAACAATCACCTATACATTTTTTGAGCAAAACAATTTTAAAATATCTACATTTCATTACCTTTCAAATGAGGTATCAAGGTCACAAACCGGTTTAGAAATGACAAAGATATGAGTGAAAGAACCAGGTAGAGCCGGGAACATCGGATTTTGCCACCGGAATAGTGTGATAAGTGAGACTAGTCACCCCCCTCCCACCCTCGCTTCAATCTGCTCTTGCGATTTGTTGCGTTCGGATGTGTTTGTTTGCTCGCTGTTTTGATATTTCAAACGACTTGGCTCTTATTGGACTTCCGTGTGTGATTCTTTCCCTGACGACCTAGACTGTACCCTGTTTTCTGTGATTCCTTATGACCTCGCTGCTGTGTGACTTGATTGTTCGTTGATCGATGAACAATGGCTAATGAACAAAGGAGGCGGCCATTCAGTTTCGAAGAATATGCCGATATCTTTTTCTACTATGGAGATGCCAGACGCAATGCTGAAGAAGCTCGTCGTGAGTATGTGGAAATGTTTCCTAATCGTCGCCTACCTGACGCCCGCGTATTTAGACAAACGATATCAAGGTAAGTTTGCATCATTGATAATTATTAACTTATCATAATCAGTCATTCAGTAAGGCCTATGTAGAGCCTTGGAGATCTGTGGGCTGAACTGATGATACGGTAACATAGTTGTTTTGATGCAGTTGATTGAACTTCTTAATTAAGAGTTTATTCATTTAATTTTAACACGAGCATCTGCATGGCTCTGAAGAAACATCCACATGTTGTGTATCGTCTTTTATAAATAATGTTTTGCCAACTTTAGCTCATAGTCTTACCGCTATTGTTATTTGTTTTTTTATTTTATTTCAGGTAATGCAGGTAGACCTCGACATGATGTGGAAGAAATATTAAACATTTTCCAAAAAGACCCTACTCTTTCTGCTCGCGCTGTGGCTCGACGGCTTGGATTATCCCAATAGCAAGTGTGGTATGTTCTGCATGAAAACATATTCCACCCTTACCACTACACACCTATGCACGTCATAGAGGAAGGAGATCCGATGAGGCGCATGCAATTTTGTCGTTTTATTTTAAACGCTGATGTTGAAGATAGCAATTACTTAAAAAAAATTCTATGGACCGACGAATCAAAATTTGATAAAGATGGCATAACAAACTACCGTAACGCTCACTATTGGCGTGAACGTGCAGTGGAAAATCCTCATATGAAGAGACCAAAAGGATTTTAAAAGCGATTTTGCTTGAATGTCTGGATGGGCATTATAAATAACTGTTTGATAGGACCACATTTCCTACCCGACAACTTGAATGGAGAAGCCTACGAAAATGTCTTAAGAAATGTTCTATTTGAATTACTTGAAGACGTTACGATACATACAAGACACAGAATGATATTTCAGCATGACAGGTGCTCAGCACATTTTAGACTGAGTGTTAGAAATTGGTTAAATGAACAGTTTCCGAATCGATGGATCGGTAGAGGCGGACCAATCCCATGGCCAGCACGCAGTCCGATCTCCGACTTTTTATGTGGTGTCGCATGAAAACTTTAGTATACTCTGATCAAAATCCTGTACCCACAATAGAAGACCTCAGAAACAGGATAATACATGCAGCACAAGAAATTCAAGCCTCTCTCAGGAATTCGGCGGTAGTAAAATCAGCAGTCATAAGAAGAGCACGTGTGTGCATTAAAAATAGAGGGCGCCATATTGACAATGTATTATATAAATAAAAAAATGTAGTTTCAAACAAATTATCCTGTATTAAGGTATGATTTTGAAAGTGTGGTATTTTTATTGCTTTTTCCTTCCTCCTCTTATAATAGTCATATTTTTGCCAATTCTTAATCGTTTTGTGAGTTTTAAACCTCATTTGAAAGGTAATGAAACGTAGATCTTTACTAATTATTTTGTACCAAAAATGTGGATGCGACTTTTTCTAGTAAACTGAAGCTTTTGAGATGAAGGAAGATTTTTTTAACAATAATCGAACTATTTTGAAGCTCACTGCATGAGATAACGTCAATAATGTACATTTGAGTATCAATTTTCATAACTTGAAATATTTTTATTGTAAAACCAAAAAAAAAAATCTAATGAAACACCCAATTTTCAGGTTTTATGACTTGGTTATCGTATCAAGGACGTTAATTTTATAAAATCTTAAAAATAAGTATAATTCGAAAACGGCTAATTTTCGGACAGTAGTTCCTATAGTAAAATCGACTCAGACTGGCTTGTACTATCTCCCTCCACCGGTTCTGCATCTATTTTCCCGTCTCCCTGTATATAAACTAGATACTAACGATGCACTATGCGGGAAGAGTCATTCAGGCATAAGACCATAAGACGGGTGCTGTTGTCACTTGACATAAACAAAGCTTCTGGTCCGGACTTGATTCCTGCCGTTGTATTGAAGAGGTGTGCAGCGTTTCTTCCAGATATGTTACGTATCCGGCATTTTTCCAGGTAACTGGTAATTTTGTTCATGGCCGACCCATCCTCTAAAAGGGATTTAAGACCGATCCTTAAAGCTACAGACCTGTAGCTCTGCTGTCTCATATAAGTAAGGTGATGGATATGTGCATAAATCGCGCGCTTCTGTAGTACCCCAAACCAAACGTCACGTCACGGCTTCATTAGCGACAGGTAGTAAGGTTTCTGGCACCAGCGATCCACAAGGGACTTCCTAGGTTACGTAACGCAATTGTGGCGTAAACGCATTATGGTGAGGCTCATGCCATTCCTGTTGATATCGTGGAAGCGTTCCAGCAGCTGTGGCATGCTACCCTCTTATGCAAACTTCAATCCCATGGCCTCCCAGAGGAGGTTGGCAGATAGGTGTCTGACTTTCTCTCTGGCCGCAAGATATCCATCGTGATTGACGGGTTCTCCTCTTCATCCCACAGCGTCAACGCGGGTGTTCTTCAGGAATCGGTCTTGGCTTCCTCTTACATATCAACGACCTCCTTTCCAATCCAATCCTCAGCTTTGCTTATGACAGCATCCTACATTCAGAAAGTCAGAGCGACAAGCCGATCTCTGCCGATGAGCTGGAAAAAAGAAGACTAGCAGCTACTTCCTCTTTGACGTGAGACCTGAAGGTTATAGATACTTGGGGACGCAACAATCTTGTAGAGTTTGATGCCTCCATAACACAGTACCGTACCTTGATGAACAAAAAGATTTCTAGCGCTCATCAGGCTTCGATTGGTGGAACACATCTCGTCAATAGCAGCAGCTGCTGGGAAAAAGCTAGGCTGTTTGTATAGGGCTAAGAAGTACTTTTCTCCTCATGAACTCCTCACTTTATAGTAGGCCTAGATAAAACCTAACCATGTTTGAGGTTCTGCTGCTCCGACTGCATTATCCATGATGAATGCTGTTTAGAGGAGGGCTGACTTCCCTAACGGTCTCAGAGCCCTTTCGCACCGGCGGCCCGTAGACAATTCTGCTCTCTTCTACCGCTACACCAATAAGCTTTTTTCCTCAGAGCTCTCTTCCATGATGCCGCCGCGTGTTGTACCTACCAGGCAGACCCGCCTGACTTCCGCCTCCCATCCTAACCGTGTCGAACTTCTTTTTTCCATAACTAGCCAATACGACCGCTCCTTTGTTCCTAGGGTGTCGAGATTGTGGAGCAATCCACAAGAGGAGACCTTCCCAGTTCTACTAACCTTAGGCAGTTCAAAAATCAGATCAACAAAGTTATCATTGGACATTGCCAAAGCCTTCACATAGATTTACCATACCTGTTTCACCACTGCAGGAAGGCCAGTATATGATTGTTTCTATTCCTCATTATGTGCCAGAGCGGTCCGTAGAACATTTTCTCTTGGTTGAAGTATCGTATGTTTGGTTGTCCAGATACTAAGCAAAGTCGGGAAGAAAGAAGGAAAACATGCTTGTACAGGAAGATGTGAGTCATAGTCAAAAAAGGAAAGAAGCAAATTCAAACTAAATAAATGATATTAGTGAGTCCAAGGTTAGTTATTCAGATCGTTTTAGAAGTCACACGTGAGCAACATCTCTAAGAGGCTACACCCATATAAAATATTTAGGCCCAATTTTACCAACATTAATATTATGGACCAATGGGAAAATACCTTATCGGAATGCAATTTGACAGAAGCTGTCAAAGGTCTCTGAATAACAGATCAGATTTCTATTAAAATATTGAATAAAATCGTGAAAATTGGACTGTATTATAAACAAGACCACTTTTTGAACAAACATGATGCTTTTCTACAGAGAAAACAGGACAACTTTCATGTATTTTGATTTGTTATAAATTTACATTTAACTATCAGTTATCTCAAAAGCGGAATGCGGCAAATAATAGGTCGATTTTCTAGCTGTTAAATTTGGCAGCAGATTTGGACGTTTGTTAATGCATGGCAATCTCGAATTTGCTAACTCCAATATACTGAGTGTTTTCATTACATACCTGTTGAATAGTGTGGATTTGTCTGTATTTTGCAAGAAAATAGAATATAAAATACATTCCATCCAATTCCTCATCTTACTTTACATTATAATAGTAATCATTTATTAATTTATGGGTTAACGAATTTCTTCAAATCAATAAAAACATTCTGTCCTCTCCATCCTAAAACACAGATAATATGTGTAAGACGTGTCAATCCCTACATCTCCCTGATGCATAATGCAATTACTATGGACATGGACAAAAAAAATATGAAAAATGTTTTACAAATAAAGTCCAACAATCATAAAAACTAGTAATGTTTATTGTTTGATTGTCTTTTTGACTGGCGGGGATATCTATCTGTCACTCGCAGGGTTGCCAAGTCTAACGACGATCACGTCTCGTGGTGGAGGGTGCGACATGAACCTTTTACATTTGCTGGTATTGAATTTTTTTCGTGAAAATTTATTAGGTATCACGATTATATGCATCTTTGGTAGATTGTTCGATCCGGAATGGGAAAGATCTCCTATTTATGAAAATATTTTTGGTATCATCTAACCGTTGCAATCAGTGCACAAAAACTGTGACATATGATTTATAGCATAACCCGCTGCCATGTCAATACAAATTTAACATGCAGGTCGCCTACCGTGGGGATGCAGTGGTCGGGATGAATATCACGGCAGCTACTGATGATTTGGGCATGTCTGGTAACAACGTGTGAAGTGAAACTCGCAAATTTGAAGATTTTGTACAATTTCTTTGAAAGATGTGTCTGATTTGGCAGGGTAATGTCGCAGCCAAATGGTAGTCACTCTTTCTGACACAGTCCGGATCGAAAGATGACGAAACTCGTGAAATGTATTCCACTGGGACCAGGGGGGTGAAACGGGATATTAATGCATAATCTGGCAACCATGTCGCACCCTCACAAAATGTCCGCTGACAACCACACAAGTCACCGTGTTGTCATTGAATAGCATGGAATAAAACCTTCTTCAGGGTATATGTTTTATGACTGGGACCAAGGGTTGACAGGTCCCACACATATGTCACTCGGGGAGTCTTGAAATGCAATAATCAGATGTATTCAAATATCAAATAATGTCTAATATAAATATAACCTAGAATGTGTACTCGTGAAAGAAGAAAAATATGGCAAATTTGTAGTTTTTTTGCAGGTTTTAGGTTTGCTGGTAGCTTTAAGGCATATATTTGGGAATTTCTTAATCGCTGTGAATATAGTGTGGATGTTTGTTCAGTTCCTGAACAACGAAAAATATTCAACTTTATGGATGTATGGTTATCAAAAAACCTGGATGGTTTTTTGGGAATATCAATCTGAGGTGCAATAATGGTTCTGATGAATGGCAAGTAAATGAATGAATGTTTGGAAACGAGCAATATCTGTTGGTAAAACCTATCATCAAGTAGGTGCTTAACGGCTATCTGCAAGAGGTTTATAGGAAAAAAACACCCAGTAGGTGATGCTGAATCAGTAAAATCGCATATAATTGAAGAAAATAATATAAACATGATTAAAAAATCAACAATAGTAATTAAAACATGAATTTAATTCAAAAATGAAATGTTTTTCTTTAAATTTTGACTGAACTATATGTAATTTCTTAATATTCAATAAGCTGGTGATGTTTCAATAACAAGCTGTCATCTCATACCTTGACATATTTATATATGTTTTCAACATTTCGTAGGTATTGGTTGCTAAAATGTGTTGATTGGAACTTGAAGCTCATTCGTTGTATTTGACGGACTGTTACCCTACCATCTCGAAGAATAACATAGTAGAGTGTAAAGTGTATAAAGTTGGATATTACGGTCACATTTTCCTATAAGGTTGCCTAATAACATCAAATTTCAACTATCAAACATCTGACGCCAATATGGCATTTTGATTCAAAGCCTTCCTTCACAATGCGTTATTTAACTTATACGGCGTCTTTACAACCCAGTTTCAGAGGTCGATAAAATAAGTCCCCTAATTTGTCGAAGCGAAAATATACGACCTCCGTCCTACCATTGTCGACTAATAGATTTGTAGCGGAGGCAGAACGAATGCGGAAGTGCGGCAGCCCAGTTCCAATTTCCTGGCTCGTTCGATGACAGCTTTACAGCTCTGGCCAGCCCCGAAGAGACTCAATCAGAAAATTGGACGGGTTGTCGACACACAAGTATGATTGTATACAGCGTAATTTTTTATTGAACATTACGACACTTCTGGCAAATTTTGCCACTTTTCGATACTCGAAGAACAGATGACTGGTCGTACGGCCCATTTCTAGATGTACATAGTTCAATTCTTCTAGAACAAGAAGCGGAAGCCTGGCCCACTGTTGCGTGAGTCGGTAGACCACAAAGTCGAACCAGTTTGCAAGCACACAAAATCGTTGCTTGTACTATGAGCTAAGTCATTAATTGATGTATTGTACCTGAAGATTTAACCTAATACTATATTCGAGCATCCCGAAAATGATTCTAGATATAATGAGATATCGTAGCAAAAAAAAAAAAAAAAAAAAAAAAAGATATCGTAGCGTCATATATTATGATTTGTCACAGCGGCCTCGCTCCTATCTGCAATAATTATTAGGAATCTACTTTAAAAACGTTACTGTCGCAGATGGCGCTCTAACCAACTATATGTGAACATTCAATGTAGAGTTCTACTTATTGCAGGAGAAACATAGCTGGAAAAAAATCTTGTATAGATGGCGTTACAGTAACCCATTTCATCTTGAATGATTTTTTGTACACGGGAGTATACAATAATTAGGTTAACAATCTTCATGTAGAATATGTTAATGAATGGCTAAATCCAACCGTGCAAAACACCCCACAGAAACCCTACTGGAAATGCTGGCGGCATTGTATCTCGAAATCAAGGTGTCCTACTGAGCTGGTCTTTATACATATCAACATTTCTTATTAAACATCCGGATCGATATAAATATGTACTTACAAACTATGTCGGGTTATTTTGAGATACATTTTGCCAAAAAGAAAAATGTATATCAACCTGTACCTAGACTCAGGAAGAGTGAGAATGTTGCACTACGAAACAGATTCTCTTATTTTGTCACTTGAAGACTCTTAAAAGCAACTAAGAAATAGTGGAATTTGAAAATGTGAAAATACACCGGGTATTTGAATGTCGAAGGTAGAACAATTTATCTATTTTTAAGAACTGTGTGCAACTATGTGATCCGAACAATTCAAAAACGGATGAACTATGTATCAACTGAAAGCTATAAGTAGAAAATTCAGTGATATGTCTACTCAAGAGGTCCAGGACAAAAATGCATAGCTGTTATCACAACAAGTGCTCAATAAAGCTCAGAAGCAACTTCTTTATACACGTCATTAGTCAAATACCTTGAATATTTGTTAAATGTACTCTTACAATGACGGTACATGATATCCTTGAAAACAATTTTGGGAGAAATGTGTGTCTGTCTCTTCATCAATAAGAGTTTGAGGTACCCTGTATTTATCGCAATATTGCTAAATTGGCTAGAAGATATGATGGCAAGAATGTAAATGAAAATCAAACAGCTATTACATATCGTGTCCCAAACCCACAGTTCTATGTAGTACGGCACGGGGTACCACTCCCGGACAACCTTTGGGAAAATGACCGCTTTTATTCTACGTATTGAGATCCACAACATACCTAATTTTTAGAAAAAATAGCCAAGAGCCATCTCCAAATCCTAGTTATAAATGTATATATCTGAGAAAATCTAAATGCATTGCAAAGGAGTATCCCATTTACAGGGTGGACCAGGTAGTCGTACGATTTTCAAAACCGCACTGCTCATGATACGCACGCGGGTAGTGAGAATGAGTAGATTGGTGCTCAGAAATTTAGATACCGGTGAGCAGCGTGCGTTCTGTATTAAAGCTTATGACCAAAATGGAGATTCGTTCACTATTGCGCGGGGTCTGTTTCGCCTGAGTTTAGTTTACATGATATAAATCAATGTCCTAGCGAAAGTGTGATCAGGTCGTAAGTCAGAACGTTCGAGTCTACCGGTTCGCCACTGAATCAGAAATCTGCGGGGCGTCCACGGTCAATACAATCAGAGGAAACTGTAAGCGAAGTTGCGACGTCCGTATGGCGCGATCCACAGCTATAATCTCGAAAGAGTGAGCCTGTCATATCAAGAACATCCGTAAGGCGTATTTTGGTAAAAGACCTTAAATTGCGTCCGAATAAACTTCAGCTAGTGCAGAAATTGAAACCGCAAGATCACCATCTACACCGTGCGTTTGCCGAAACAATGATAGAGCGCTTTCCAAGTTTGAACACTATTCTCTTTTCTGACGAAGCTCATTTCCATTTTAGAGGATTTGTAATCAATAAAAATTACCGGTATTGGGCCACCGGAAATCCCAAATTAAGACGCCATCGACCTTTGCATTCGCGTTATGTTTCAGTTTGGGCGGTCATGTCGGCTGAAAGAATCATCGGACCCTATTTCTTTGAAGACGAGCAGAGCCCGACTGTAACAGTAAATTCCAATCGGTACACTAGTGATGTAACAAATATTCGCATTCACGGATATTCGCATATTTTTGCATATTCGCACTCGCAGTCGCAAAACTTCTGCGAATGTTTTTCGAATATGAGTATCAGAAAAAAATACAGTTATTAGACAATAGTAGGTCAATAAAAACAAAATCTGTTCATTTCTTATGTTTCTTAATACAAGAAAAAGTAACTTCACCTCGTAAGTCTTCCCTTAATCATCTGGTATTATCTAATTATTTACTTTACTTTGGAGAATAAAGCTTAACAATTAAATTTTCATAGAACTTATAAGACAAACAAATATAATGCAATGTAAACAAACAAAAACAAATTATTCTATTGAAGTTTTACCAGTTTTCACTTAAGTTACATAATCAGCTTCTTGAACAAAATTAAAAACAATAATCAAAGAAACACAGTATTCTTCTACAATGAACTATAAATGTAATCTTCTTTTACAAGAGTCATGAGTAAGAACTTTCATACAAAATAAAATTATTCATTTTACTTTAATAAAGCTTAAAAATTGATTTCTCATTAGAACTTGTACCGCAATAATTAAATGCAATTGAAACAAACAAAAACCAATTCTTCTATGAAAACTTCATCAGTCTTTAAATCACTGTTTAGATAATCATCATCTTGAATAAAACTAAAAAATATAATGCATAATCAAACCAAAACTATATCCTTATACAATAAACTATGAATATAGTCTAAACAAAGAAAACAAAACAAAAAATATAGACTCTCAAACAAAAATACTTATCTCTTATTAAATAACAATTATGTTAATAATTAAACTTGGATAGAGGAATATTAAACTTAAAACTAAAAGCTTGGACGCTTTGTCTCCTTCAAGTCTGTTTCGTTCTAGTGTGTAAATAAGTCCAGCGCCACCAAACATGCGCTCCCTCGGGACACTGGTGGTGTAACTAAATAATGCCGAACTACAGGAAACATAATACCGTATCTTTCCTTGTTCACTTTCCACCAAGTTAAAGGGTCGAAGTCACTTGCGACGCGTTTTTCTGTTGAGTATTATGTGACAGTTTTACGGATTAAAAGATGAACAGGGTTCCTCTTCACTGCCGCTCGCATCTATTAGTAAATTCATTGCTTCTTCCAAAGATACTCGTTTATTCATTTGGGTGTCTTGGGCTTCAGTTCCAAATACTAACGAAACGCATTTGGTCGAACGATACTGCCATAGACAATTGGCGCCAGAACAAAAACTGAATATTCGCATTCGCATTCGCGAATGTCGGTAGTAGATATTTGCATTCCCATTCGCATTCGCGAATGTTCAAAAAATGAGATTCGTTACATCACTAGTACACAGCAATGCTACGTGACTTTTTCTCTCCACAACTGCATAATTATGAAGCCTACCATAGCAAGACCTGGTTTCAACAAGATGGCGTAACATCCCGTACTGTCAACGAGTCTTTAGCAGTTGTACGTGAAATGTTCAGTGGAAAACTAATATCGCGACGAGGGGATATTCCGTGACATCCCCGGAGCCCAGATCTCACATCACTGGATTTTTTTCTCAGGGGATACCTCAAAAGCCACCCTTACACTAATAAACCGATGACTGTTGCCCAGCTCAAGCACAACATTTCCGAGGACATGTCCGCTATCCCACGAGTGATGTGCCACTGAGTTTTTACGAATTTGAAGTCGAGATTCGAGGAGTGCATACGTCTCGATGGCTCACATCTCAATGATGTTATTTTTTAAACATAAAATTCTCATGTGTCTACTTTATTAAAAATATAAATTATCTTCCCTACGCTTTGTAGTTTCTTCTATGATTTTTCAAAATCCGCTCAACTTGATGGCTCACCTCTGTATAGTACCACAGCCAATCGCGCTGTCGCTTTCTAGGGCTACCAGATGGTCCCGCCAGGATTTCGCTTCCCATCAGAGTTTAGTCAAATTTGACATATCCAAAAATGAATAACACGACTGCTTATTTGTTTTTAGGTTATGGAGAATATGGGAACAATCTATCGGAGAGACTTGACCGACTTTTAATAACCTGAAGGAGCTTAAACATTGGTCCTTTGCAGCAGCCGCGGTACCCCGGCGATCAGGCCCCGCATTCGCGGTTGCTGTAGTGTAAAAAACCGTTCATTGATTTACATTAACGACCGACTCCTGTCAGTTGCCATCATATGTATCCATGAATAAATAGAAGGCAGAGTATACAAGACATATTAAAAACACAAGAGCAGTGCAGTCGAGACTCGGATGGTCACAATTCCGCGTCGTTCGGCGAAATCGGTAAAACTGTCATCGAACCCGCCAAGCCATTTGGATTATATTGTTGTAGTTCTATGTTTGTTTCAGAATCCAGGAAGTAATGTATCTTTTGAAACTTATCCAGTTGTTAGATTTGTGTTATGTCTAACGACATCTGATTCATCGCTACCTACACGTGTTAGAATGGGAGGCAATCTTGTTCATATTTGAATTTGCCTAAAATAGCTGAAGCAAGGCTCATACATACAGTGACATGACAATTTTTGCGTGTATCTTATTTATTTTGAGACCCTTAAATCAAATCTAAAAACATAATTTTTCTATCACTCACAGATATTCGGTAATATCTACTTTTATGAATTACAATACGAAACATCTCATATTGCTGCATTTCTCGGCGTTTCTGCGATGACGCACATATATAATGTTAAGACCTGTCTATTCATCTTTATTATACGCGAGTTCTATGCTTGGAGAGCATATTGCGTTTATTAGTAGACTAATAGCAGCTTTTTCAGTTGCGTTTTCTGTGTTGAAAAGTACTGAGATGTTCTGAGTACTGTTAATTTTTGTTAAAACGGTGTGTTGTTTTTAGTCTATTGTGATTAAGACTATCTTTATGGACAATGCCTAGAAATTGTGTAAATAGTGCGAACAGTTTTGTGATGTGTGCGGAGAGCTAACTTTTAGATCCCAAAAACGTACTTTTACTCCCCTTGTGTTGAAAGCATACGAACTTTATTTTGGAATTAAAGTTGGCGACCAAGATAAACTCTGGGCCCCTCATATTTGTTGTAAGACTTGTGTAACGTTGTTAACGGGTTGGTCAAGAGGTGACAATCGTGAAGTGCCCTTTGCGGTAGAAATGGTTTGAAGGTAACCGAGAGACCATACTATTGCTATTTTTGCCTCACAAATATTAAAGGTATTTGATCAAAATCGAAACATACTGTTAAGTATCTTAATTTACCATCAGCTTTGGGGCCCGTTAAGCATAGTGATGAGCTTGCAGTCCCAGTTCCACCAGAATCTTGGTCTTTGGATGAAAAAATTGAAACCGGCGATTCTGAAAGCGATGGTACAGAAAGCGAAAAAATTTCCGATCCTTCGTTTGACCTGCAGGATGTTCAACAGCGCCGCATTTGATCACACAGGGCGAACTTAATGACTTAGTTCGAGAATTAAATCAGTCAAAATCCCAGCTAGAACTTTTAGCGTCAAGATTAAAAGGATGGAATCTTCTCCACGGTGATGTAAATATTACTTTTTACCGAAAACGGCAACAAGACCTCACACCCTGTTGCCCTCAAGAAAGGGAGCTGATATATTGCTCCCATGTCAACAATTTGTTTGACGCGTTAGGACAGCAAATGATTGGCGCCTGTTCATTGATTCCTCTAAGCTTAGTTCAAAAGCGGTATTGGTACACAATGGTAAATATCCGTCTGTAACTATACCGCAGGCAGTTCATATGAAGGAATCATATTAAAATATGCGAGTTCTGTTGGAGCATATCCGTTATAATGAATATGGATGGGCCATATGTGCAGATTTTGCCCTTCTTCTTGGAATTCTACTGGGATATACCAAATATTGTTGTTTCCTTTGTGAATAGGACAGTCGTGCGCGAGATCGTCATTATGAACAGAAGGAGCGGAAACTACGTCAGGTATTGACCACTAGTTGATCCCAAAAACGTGTTGCTACCACCTTTGCTTATTAAGTTGGGACTGACGAAAAATTTTGTGAAAGCTATGGATCGAAATGCATTCAAAACAATCATTTCCGAGACTTAGTGAGACAAAAATTAACGAGGGCTTATTTGTGGGTCCAGAAATACGGAAAATCATGAAGGATGATGTATTTGCCACTGCTCTAAATGAAACTGGATTACGAGTTACTGCAATTTTTTAGGCAATGTGAAGGCGGACTATTATAGAGATATTGTGAGTGAACTAATTAATGCTTATAAAGGAATGGGATGTAACATATGTTTAAAAATTCACTTTTTGGATTCTCATTTCGATCCTTTTTCGGAAAATTTATGTGCGTTAAGTGATGAACATGGTGAACGGTTCCACCAAGATATTTCTGCTATGGAAAAACGGTTCAAGGCAAATGGAGTATCAATTTGCTTGCTGATTTTTTTCTGGACATTGTTAAGAGATACTTCAGGAGCAACATATCGCCGTAAAACATCGACAACAACATTCTGAGGTTAACGTTTATTCGAGTGTTTATTAGTACTCTTACTCACATATCCTTATATTTTACGAGTATAAGCAGCAGATATAATGCCTTATTGCAAGAAAACCGTGGGTGATCGAAAAAATCGAATGCTATTTCCGGCTTTTTGGGTACGTTTAACATAATAACCACCTTGTTTTGTCCATGTCACAGAAAATTATTCTAATTTTGTTCACCAGTGTAATCAGTCGCCATGAGCTGCCCATCTCTTGGCTATGGTTGTTGGGATTGTTTGTAGATGGTAGACGGACTCGGACTGTCGAGCTCCCACTGGTGGGGCAGTATTGTAGTCGCGAAAACTTTCGAACATGGGATATTATATTTTTTGGATGTTGTATAACATGTGCATCATGAAAAGCCATGTCACTTATTTCCGTCTGTCTATCTGTCGGTCTCTCTGTCTACTAAGCCTATGACTTGAGAAGTACCGCTCAGATTTTGATCAAATTTTCACGCAATCTTATTATGCCAAATATGACGCTTTGTAGATTTTGAAAATCGGGATCCGTGGCGGTGGAGGAAAAGGCCAAAAACGAAAAAAATAAAAATGACTCAAACTTCGATTTCTGACGATTCAGAAGACCCTGACCATTTTTTAAAACAATTGGGGTAGGAGGTTGTATTGGGGTGGAGAGGATATTTCTTAATTTTTTGATGTTAGTAAATCTATACGCTCCCAACCTTGGTAATTGTAAGCATCTATTAGACATAGTTCATACATCATATTCCCCGTACATTTCACCTTAAAACTTAAAACTAATATAGACATCCTAGCATTACTGTGCCGCATCTGAGGCGTCGTGCGGGCGGATATCGGGGAGAGGAGAAAATGCTAGATTGACGTTACTACCGGTAAGGCAGAAAAATAATGTCTTTGGACTTATTGTATGGATTCTGTTTGACTGGGTTGATCGATTCAATTTCTCTGTGATGCATATTTTTTTTCTCTGAAGGTCTAACTTGTACTTAGCATTTGTTGACATGCGTTATGGCTAGGAAAGCACCGCAGTCCCCACCGTGGCTGGAGACATAAACGCTTATTACGCCAGAAATACATACAAAAGCTTTATTTAAGCCCTTAATTGACAATTGAAATAAATAGGTGCATTTTGACCGACCTATATGACCGAAGAACGTATCGTGAAGCCGATGTCTAGGAATAAATAATTATGCATATGGTCAATAGCTGGCACTGAAGTTACTTTACCACCCTAGGTTTGATACAAACCGTAGGATTAAGCGTCCGAAGGTTCACTGCCAATCGTAAAAAAATATATATCACGACTTTCAGAATAAGACACACCTAAGTCATTAAGGTATTGAAAAAAGAATTTATACACATATAATTTCATCTCATTTATCGGATACGAACATTTACTACATGCACGTTACCTGTGCTAAGCTGATAAGATTTATCAAGAACGAGAATTAAAAAATTATGAAAACTTTCTAGTGACGATTTTCTCTACTACGATTTACTCACTATTGTGCACAATATAACTTACAGCAAAGTGGTTGGTAATAAATGGGTTGCTTTCATTATCGAATAATGAGTTTGAAACATGAGCAGGATGTACATAATGCAGATGATAACATGGCGAGCTCCAAGAGTCATATTAGCATGTTAAATTCCCCATCATAATAATAGACAAAAGTAATTAACTCATATCTTCATTTATTCATCACTATAAATTTAGTGTGGCTTCAGTGTGTAATAAACTATTTGTTGTGCATCAATCGCAATATTTAATTACCAAATAAACTGACAAATTCAAATTAATCTATGCACAAATGCACGTGCCTGTATTATTAGATAAATGTTTCAGTAAAAGTAGATGGGTCCTGTTAGATATTTTGTTTTTGTTGTATGCATCTCTGCCACTGTTTACACGCTGTTTGAATAATAACTAGATTGTACATTGATAATCACAATTATGGATGTATTATGTATACATAAATTATGATGTAGAGGTTGTAAAATGAACATCAAATGAAATAGCATTCTCACATATATTGCAAATAAATAATGCAACCCTATATGGAAGTCAACGGACCCTGTCACGAGCTAGGTAAGCGAATGTAATCCCTATGAACTCTTCCGTGGCACAAAATTAGTTGTTGAAGTATTTTAGGTCATAAATTATCATATTGGTAATAAAAATGGAGTCAAGTAAGTTTACCCTGCACTGCACAGAGTGTTCCGTAGTAAAATGGACATTGTGGTGAATTGGTATGTATTATGGACCGAAACCTTTCCGTAACTAAAAATAAAAAAGTTAAAAGCTCAGATTTTACGGATATACAGAGTGATTTGTCTGATCACGCCAAATATTTATGAGAACATATCTGAGGCTCTACGATTCTGTTGAAATTTTTCACGAAAGCCACCTAGAAGTGCCGTAAAACTTGACGGACGGTTCAAAAGTCCAGGGTAGGAGTCGACTTTTTTCACTTCTTCCTTTTTTATCAAAATCAATAACTTTTAAGTTGGATATTGAAATGTTGCACTGTATACAAGAAAATCCATAGAGTAGTTAATTAGCAAAATAAATTGATTTAGGCAGCAGTGGCGGCGTAGTGGTAGATGAAATGGGTCTACTAATCAGTCGCCGTGCGTTGCGCGGGTTGTAATTCCGTCCCAAGAGAATTTTCTCTTGGTGATGGATGTTGTGATTGTCCATAGGTGGAACTTGGCCTCTGACTGTCAAACGCGGAGGTAACGCCCATGCACACGTGTTCCCTTGTCAGAGTCCGTGTGGCGGCCCCCTTCTCGCTTTATAGCCATGAGCGTTCAGGCCTTAGGCCTTCGTGGTGGTACAAGTATAAACAAAAAAAAGTGCGCATCATTTAGTTTTTAAGATGAACATATTGATGTATCCAAATATCTTATTTAGACCAGTTTATGTGAAACAAAACTCAGAATTTCAAGTGTTATCAACTTAAATAATGCTTAATATTGAATCAAAATGTTTTCAGAACTCAAGATTTCCGAGTCAGATTCAGTTTTTTTCCTTCTATTTTATTAAGTGCAACGCCTTGTACATTATACTATGCTTTTAATATCATTTAACAGAAGAAAAGAGCAAAACATGATTTAGATAAAAGGAAATTAATACTACGCACAAAATTTACGTTTTTTCGGTAAGCTTTTGAAGGTTTAGTTCAACTGACTGATACTGTACAATATGAGTTCTTGCTAAAAAGAAAAACGACATTTATTGAGCAATTCCGTTACATTTGATCATCCAGACAAACTGTAAATTAAGTTCAAAATGCACATAACATTAGTTGGTAGAAATAAATCATTCAAAAATTACTGAAAAATTAATAGGCAGCATACCATTGGTTTTCCCTTTTATTTAGGTCATGCATTACTCTTTTTTCTTTGAGATAATAATAAATGAAGGGTAAAACTTACAAGGTGTTGCACTTAATAAAGTACAAGGAAATAAAAAAAACTCAATACCATCATGGTAATTTTGAGCCTCCAAAGCATCTTCAGTCTAATATTAAGCATTATTTTGTAAAATGTCGATGAAATCAAGTTGATAACCCTTGAAAATTTGAGTTTACAAAACCCAAAAGAGGCGCATTCAAAGCAGAAAGAGGGGTATACTGGTTGAGTTGTCCGACTCGCGTATATCGCAGATAAATCCTCATCATTCAAATGTTAAGGGCAAACGTACTATAAATCCATGAGATGTATGAAATATGTCTTAATAGATGCGAAGAATGAACCGGGGTTGGAAACATACATAAGGCTAGCACCAGAAAACTGACGGATACTCCCCCAACCCCCTACAATCCCCAACAACAAATTTTAAACTACTGCAAAGATTTTGCTAAAAATGATCACGCTCCTCTGAACCGACAAAAAGGAAGTGTCAGCGATTATTATTTTTTGTTTTCGGCCTTTTTTCCGCTTTTTATCCTCTTCATAGAAGTGACCTTGTGTGTTTCATCAACATCCGCGCAGTACTTCCTAAGTTATAGATGGGCCAAAGATTATTGATAAGGCAGACAGGCCGACAGACAGACTGACAGAAATGAATGACGTGGTATTTCGTGATCCAGATGCCATATAACATCTAAGAATTTTAATGTCTAAATTTCGAAACTTTTCGCGAATACAATACTTCCACGCCAGTGGCGTAGGGACTTGAATGCCTCTATGTCGTATATGTAAAGGAAAAAGATTTGCTTTAAGAAGCTGAGAGTACACTAAATAAGGTTACCCTTCTTTCTCTAACTTCTAAGATTTTGTTCATGTAGCTTTTAAAAGTATTTTGCTGCGCTCTTACATAAACCAAAATGGAATTTCTCTGATAGCCTGTTGACTATATCGACCATTCCAGATCCGCCCACGCTGATACGCAACTTTTATTTGGATGTGTCATCATGGTACCCACACTCCGATTAAAAAAATAATGCAGTGGGTTAGCACATCCCACTTGATATTTCGAACCACGGTAAACGGAAAACAAGAGCGCAATTTCCGAGCAACGGTAACGACTACATACCGCCAACAAATGGTATAAAAAATCAACATACACAAACACAGCATGTGGTAGATTGTTTGCGTGCCTATTATTTTTCGTTGATGAGGATTTGTAGCGAGGAGAAAACACAGCCGATCGTATAATATACAAGCCAGACTGTTACAGAAAATCAAATCCCTCATGCTAGTCTGGCCAATAGAACCGCAAGTATTGACAGAGTCTTCATTCCTGTAAACGTTCCAATCACAAAGGTGATTTTCTTCAGTACAATGACAGCATATTTTATTCAACTGTCTACAAGATGGCAGTTGTTTTTTCCATTATCACATTCCTATACAATGTGTTACTATCTACTGTCCACAGCATAGCTCAGGATCACAGTTCCCAAAAAGGACGTCCAGTCCCCCAAAACGATAAGCGAGCATGTTATTTGTCGTTGTTAATGTACCAGTCTATCGTCCCGAAAACGTCAAAAGCCCTCCAAAAAACTTGAAATCCCATCAAGAACTATTGTCGTAACCCACCGCTTAATTGTTATGCAATATTCGACTCAAATATGCCAAGTGCATTGTTGAGGATCTGAAATCCGAGAAATACTACTTAGGGCCGTATCGTCGTTCCTACAATTGAAGGACGTCTTTACGGCCTCCTTGATTTCCATGATTTTTCCTGTCCTTCAAAAGGGCGCTCTATTTTGAGGTTACATTACAAATATCTTTTTGCATCAAATTGTTCATGCTTTCGGTTTTTAGCATCTGTTTTGTCAGCCTGAAATTTCCTACAATTTATTAAAAAGAAAACATAACTAGGAGAGCGCTGACGCTGACACGGAACATCTAGAAATACCCCAGCCTTTCTGAAGGAGAGAAAAGGCTATGAAAATCAAGAAGGCCATAAAGGCGTCCTACAATTATTGTAGGAACGACTGACGATACGACCCTTAGATGTCTTAAGGGAACCATGTGGTTTCTCACATGTGAAACAACATGGCATTGTCCTATAGTTGCATATTGCCCTTAGAGCATGCACTTAGATACGATATACATCCAGTAATGGTTTTTCAAGATTGTATCTACAAACGATGCTTCAGCCACTATTAGACCATCATGTATAGAAAAGTATTCCGTTTCTGGAACAATATTAAAAAATGTATTTTCCACAAATATCGATTATTTATTTCTTTTGAGGTTGAGTTGAAAAATACCCCTAGGGTAACACTCCACCTTTTCAATTTTGCACTTTTGCGGTTTTCAAGATATCATTCTTTTGTTTTATTTTATGTATGCAAAGTTGAATAAAGGCACATTATTATTATTATTATTATTATTATTACTATTATTATCATCATGTATAGAAAAGTATTCCGTTTCTGGAACAATATTAAAAAATGTATTTTCCACAAATATCGATTATTTATTTCTTTTGAGATAGATATTTCATAAATCGATCTACACTTAATAGAGCAAAATCGATTCTTAGGGAATATAGCTGAGGCCTTTTGCACTGGTAAGCAGCATTCAATAAATAGTTACCTGCGATCTGGTGAAATGTGCCCGCGATCTATTTTGTACGAGTGACAATAAATTGTTAATGTTACTCACCTATATGGCCTTTTTCTTCGCCAGCAACTTATGGGATCTTATAATGTGTGTGCATATTGCGTATACGTGTTTTTCTTATCCAAGCTCATTAGATATAGGTTTCTCTGCACTGGCTTACGTCAAACTGTGTTTTTTAAATTTACGTACGATTTAAAAATACACATTATCTGTCTATTTGGTACTATTTTAATATAATAGTGCATAAAGGATTTTTATTTCGGTGAACCGGAGCCGTTCTCGAAAAAGCTTACGGCCTCTCTCACTCTAGAACGGTATATTTTCGTTTTGTTTAAAAGAATTTTAGATTTCTAAGTATAATTCCAGAAGTTTTGAAAAGAAAGAAAGCTATTGAATAGAGAAAGCGAAAAAGACGCCTGTAGAGACAGCAAACCAATTAATGTTTCAGATGCTATGGTTGTATAATAACAGAACCTGTTCTAAATCTGCCGAAAATTCAATGAGTCTTAGGTAAGTAAATTTTCTAAATTGTATTTTTACATATTCTGGCTCACGCGTTTTTATGGAAAATTAAGCCAGTATATGTATATAGGCCTAAGAACCTCAAAATAACATTCAAAGCTAGTTAATAGATTGACGTACTGCTGCGGAGTCCCCTGAAGGTGTTTGAAGTTTAGTTATTAGTAAGCAGGTGTATGTACAGAAGATCTCCAAAAGAGGTTGTATCTTTGTTATTTAAGATTATTATTTAATAATTACGCTACACTTTTTTGAGTGCACTGCAAAAGAGCGGCATGCATGCATTCCAAAAAAAAAATATTATTGAGTACCGTAACATATCATCCAAAAAGCGCCATCAACAAATAGAATTTTTGCTTGTTGAATTATTCTACCCTTCTTATCCAAATTGACAGTTATTCAAAGAAAAATATAGTAACTAAATTTATTCATCGACTTTGGTAGCTTTTATTGATTGAGCACATAATAATAAATAATTATCAACCGCCTTCAGTGGACTTCTCAGCAACGCGTCAACTTATCAACTAGTTTCAACAACCATTTTGAATGACTTTTTATATACTGGAAGACGATTGCTTTAATATAGCATGTGCTGCATCAGGTTACACCCGTATCCAGATGTATGGGTATGTGTATCTACTTTTGTAGGTGCATATGTGCATTCATTTCAGGCCTGATGAAGTCAACCAGCAGAAATATGTATCGCTCGGGTTTCCTATCCTACCTTCTGCTCGAATCCACTTTCCTTCTTTTTGCAGATTTTGCCCATTATATTCCTATTTATTGTTATATATATATATATATATATATATATATATATACCTTTCTCCGCATGATAATTTCCTCTTTGTAGATCCTTTGGGGTTGAAGTAACACAGCAAGTGGCTATAACCAGCCGCATGGTTGTGGTTAGATGTCGCCTTGAAAATTCTAGCCATTTTATACTGCAATGTGTAGGTTGGCTCTTGTTGTGGACTTTATGAATAATTTTTCCCCTCTCCATCATCGTCTCCTCAGGTTATACCTGTATCCGGATATATGGGCATGTGTATCTACTTTTGTAGTTGCATATGTGCATTCATTTCGGGCTCGAGTCCACTTTCCTTCTTTTGCCCATTATTTTCCTATTTTTTGTTATACTCGTACCTACACAAAGTGGCCCATGTGTGTACGGAATATTACTCATAAACAAATACATTTTGGGAAAATCTATGTATTGGATACTATACATGACATTTGAGGGCACATTTCTAAGATATTGGCCATTATACAGGGTGTCACAATTTCGACCTACATATCAAAGTTGTGATTTTTGAAATGAAATGCCTCAAATTTTATTGCATACTTAGATAAACCAATTCAAAAGAATAAAACTACTATGGCGTTTTGATAATTAGCTACTGAGATATAAGGTGGTTTGTCTAGAAAAGCCCCCCACTTCGGCAACCCCTCAGTCCGCCATTTTGAAATTTGGAGTGCTGACTTTTGTATCAAAAAAAACTTACTTACCTCAGCTTTTACCTTATTTGCTACTTTTTCGAATTTTAATTCTTGCTCATACAGGGTGGTCAGAAATGCGAATTGTAGTTTTTCTTAAAACTTTCAAATGCATCACCTCGTATATTTGGATTCAATTTTTTATAATCTTTTTTTATACTAGACGCATAAGGTTTTTTACGGCTATTTTTTGGTTATTACCACGTCTTTTATGAAACGGCTTAATTCGCTAAAATATCGCATTATCCTTGGAAGCAAATAAATTGTTGATTAGTTACAAACTGTCAAAATTAGCTTTGTGAGCCTTATAATAAAAACGTGTTTGAAAATGAATTTTTCTACAGAAGAAATGGTGAATATGGTGTTCGTTTTGGGTGAGGCCCAAAGAAATAGTTTCCTAGTATCTCGCATTTATAAGCAACGGGTACCTTAATATGCGACATCCAAGGCCGGAAACATTTTCCACACTACGAGAACGTTTTGAATCAAGTGAAGCAGTGGAATATAGTAAAAAATGTATAAATAATCCAAGTGTCACCAATGAGGTGAATCAGTTGGAGGTTCTATTAAAGTTGCAGGAAAATCCGCATTTAAGTGCACGGCAAATTGGATCAGAAACTGATATCCGCAGAACTTCTATCCAAATGATTGTTCACAAGCATAGGTACCATCCATACCACCTATGCTTGCATCAAGGCCTTCGTCCTCAGGATTTCGCAGCTCGAATGGAGTTTAGTAGAATAATGGTAAATAAAGTGATCGACGACACTACTTTCCTGGATAAGGTTCTTTTTAGCGACAAGGCAACTTTTAATCGCATAGACGTTGTCAATAGGCATAAAATGCACTATTATGTGACGGAAAACCCTTACTGGGTTAGGCAAATAGATTTCCAAAATAAATGGAGCTTGAATGTTTGGGGAGGAGTTATTGGCAGACAAGTTATCGGGTCTTTCTTTTTCGACAACAGATTAATAGGTACAGAACACTTGAATTTTTTGATCGAGCATTTGCGTCTGTTTTTGGAGGATGTCAACCTGCAAACTCGGATGCATATGTATACTTCCAACATGACGGCGCACCTGCGCATTATCATAATCGTGTGCGTAACTATTTGGACACCTGGAGTGACAATCGTTGGATCGGTCATGATGGGCCTATATATTGGCCTCCTAGATCACCAAATATGACACCGATGGACTTCTGTCTATGGGGCTACGTTAAGCAAGAGGTTTATAGATATCCATCATGTACCCTGGAAAATATGAAGGAAAGGATTAAGGATGCTTTTCTGAACATTAGGGAGCACATTCTGAGGGATGTACAACGGTCATTTGTCCAAAGACTATGACTGTGTATTCAACATGGTGGAGATATTTTCGAGCAGTTTTTGTAAATTAGGTCTTGAGTAGTGATAGTTATTTGTTTATGTTGTTGTTACAGTTGTTTTTCTCTATTACGCTTGAAGCTGATTTATACTGTTCTGATTGTTATTCGTTTTTACGTCAAATCTGTAATCTTACTGGCAATATGGAACTATCCCTCTGTTTGTCTTTTGTTTCCATGGATGATGTTATTTTTTGCCTTAATTTTGGTGTGTTGTTCTATTAAAAGCTGAATAACTCAAAATCTAGTGACTTTTTCCGAATCAAACCTTATACCAAATAAAAGCTTATGAAAAACTAAATTCAAACTTGCACAAATATATAGGGTGATTGCCTTTGAAATTTTTGAGAAAAAGTACATGTCGCGTTTTTGACCACAGTGTATGAGCAAAAATGATAATTCGACAAGGTAACAAATAAGATAAAATCTAAGGTGCGTAAGTTTTTTTTGATACGAAACTCAGCGCTCCAAATTTCAAAATGGCGATTTGAGGAGTTGCCGAAGTGGACGGCTTTTCTGGACAAAACACCTTACATCTCTGTAGCTAAATACCAAAACCCCATAGTATGTTATATCAATCTTCTTCTTTTGAATTGGTTTATCCAAATATGCAATAAAATGAGGCATTCTTTTTAAAAAATCACAACTTTGATATGTAGGTCAAAATTAGGAACCCTGTATAATTGTCAATGTTTTAGAAATGTGCCCTCAAATGTCATGTATAACATGCCATAAATAGATTTTTCCAAAATGTATTTGTTTATGAGTAATATTCTGTCCACATATGGATGGGCCGCCCTGTACATATATATATATATATATATATATATGTTTATATACAGGGTAGGATATATATATATATATCCTTTAATTTCTTTGGGTAGAAGGCAAAGTATTGCAAAAGTACACTCTTATAACTTAAACTCTCAAGCTTTCGAAGATCTATGTCTTCATCATCTGGAGTAAGTCGACGAGATTGTTGCTGAAATTGTTTTTAAACAACAGTGAAGGGAACACATAGTCGACGAATAAAAAACTGGACTGATGAGGATCGATTAGGATGGAATTATTTTATTATTAAATGGCAAATCACTTTGAAAGGTTTTTTTAATTAGACGTTGATTGATTTTGGAAGAAATTTGGAGATTTTAAAACTATCAACTATTGAAAATTCCTTCGAGATTATCCAACACGTGCCGGTAATCTCGCCGACTTACTCCAGACGATGAAGACATAGATCTTCGAAAGCTTGAGGGTTTAAGTTATAAGAGTGTACTTTTGCAACACTTTGCCTTCTACCCGAAGAAATATATCTTCTCCTAACAGTTAAGGCAATTAAGGCAATTAACTATGAATACTATATAATATACCCTGGTCAGTCAATGAAGTATATTGTGTGACAACACTATTTTGGTTTCTATTCGAAGCCAAACAGATTTTGAAACTTTTCTCCCAATATCTAAATCATAAAACACACCCCGTAAATCTCTACTCATTTTCTCCATTCCAGCACCGGCAAATCAGCATGGATTATTTATTGGTATGGCCATTTCGAACTCCAACCTCGGTAAAGTGCTTCAAGCCATTTATGCCTCAATTACGCTACACCAACCATTTTCATCGGAGCAAATCAAATGGCAAAAAACGTTAGCCTTTTATTGTTAGAGCATACATAGTTACCCTAATTCACCCATATTGTTTCAGCCTGCCATTGTGTCAGGCACATTACAAGAATTGATCGCTGATCCTTTGTCTGCTATAAGCTTAATAGCTAGAGCGACAATTTCCGTAAAAAAAGATTGATAAGGCTTTAGGAACTTTTTTTGCAACTATCGATATGTGAATATTGCAAAAAGGATTTTAAATAAAATATGTTCAAAGTTACTTATAGGGCTACATTTCCAACAATTGGTAGAGATGACAAACCTTATAGGATATCTGGACTGTCATAATAAAAATCGATCTTAGAACAGAAATGTATTCTGGAGGGTATATGAAACATTTATTCTTGTATGTTATATGACATGCACAGCACAAGAAACCATGTCACTCATCCCCGTCCATCTGATGGTCTCCCTGTCTTTTTTCTATCCTCTAATCCTTGGCCTGTCTGTAACTTGGAAAGCTTTGGTCGGATTTGGATGAAACTTTTACACAAGCTCTGTAGTTTTTTAAAATCGGCCTAGTATCGACGGCGACGGAGGGAAAAAAATGAAAATTGCTCAAGCGTTGTTTTTTTATGTTTTAAATGATATGAATCATTTCAGAAGAATTTTTGTATAGGTATTAAGAAGCTTCTGATCCCGGTAAATACCGAAAATTTAAATGTCGAAAGTCTGACGAATAATGTGGCCACATTTTGAAATAATAAATGACATATCCTTCTAGCAGAGATCCGATGACGCTGCAACTGGCTAATAGTAGCTGCTTTAACGCCGTTGGTGCGAAATGAATGGTTATCATATTTGCTTGTTAGGAACAGATATCACTTCGGGTTCTACCAAACAGTGGTTCTCAACGTGAATAGTCGAGAGCGCTATCTGAAATTATATTCCGGTCTCGTCTCGTAAATAGAATAGGTATCGTAACCCGTTTCGAGGAGTCACGAATTCAAAGTGAGCACGCAGCAAAAAATAGCGGGTCACCGCGCCCTCACACCTTCCTCCTCTCCGCCCCTGGCTTGCCAGCTCTCATTCATTATTCTTGTACCACTCGGTAAACATCGTATTGGAGTTCGCGCACCGAATTTTACGTTTTCAGTAGAGTCGAGGTGCCCAAACACAAAAAACGCATACGAGTAATCGCTGAACACCAATATTAGACAACTAGAGCGAAGGTAGGCCGATAATGATATGATGTGCATTGTCGGGGTTCATTTCGTCACGGAGCTGCGGGTTATTCGTGCATCAGAAAGTGGCGAGCCGGCCTGTTTTTCTGAAGGGACGTCATGATCAGGTAATTGTCGATTAATCTATGGGATTCAGGTGCAAGTTTAAGTGAATGTAAGTATGGATTCATCACCGGCGTTGCAGACTGTGCCTGACGTGACGTTTTGGATAATGTTCCGAGACTGGACTATGGTGCTTGGGGTAGCAACCCGGACCTAGCACTTGTGATATCCAATTCTATATCAAGGAGAAACAAAGACAATTGGGATAACGTTGAAACATTGGACACGGTTGCTTGGGATAGCAACGTGGATATGGCGTGTGATAGTAAGCTACACACCAAGAACGAACGAAGACGTTTGTGATAACGACTCAAAGTGAACTCCGTTGCTTGTGATCGTAACTTGAACTCAGCTTGTGATGGCTAAGACCCTACGACAAATAACCACACTGAAAGCATTTGGGACAAAGTAACAGCAAAGTACGGTCAATAATCTCTTCCCATTTGCTTGTGGTAGCAAAATTCCACCTGGTTTGTGATAAGTATGGAACAGGACTGTAAGTAAGATCATGACAGGTTAGGAAACCGCCAAGGTATATTCTTTCCTCATTACCAGAAAGAGATTAGGTACCTCAGGCGAGGTTAACGTTACATTTTGTTTGTGACAGCAAGTTCCACCTGGTTTGTGATAACCACGGGAACATAATTGTAAGGATGCACATGACAGGTTAGGAAGTCACCGAAGTAACGTTTTTCATCGATAACAGATAGAGATTAGATACATCCATGCAAGACTAGCGTTACATTAACTTGTGATAGCAAATTCTACCTGGTTTGTGATGACCATGGAACAGAAGTGTAAGTATGAACATGACATGTTTCAGAAATTTATTGCTGAAATAAGTAATATGAAAATGATGACATATTGTTTAAGAATACCAGTCTAAGGGCCGATTTCACCAACATTAATATTATGGACTAATAGGAAAATACCTTATCGAAATGCAGTTTGCCAGAAGCTGTCAAAGGTCTCAGAATACCAGTGATTTCTATTAAAATATTGAATAAAATCGTGAAAATTCGACTGTATTATAAACAAGACCACTTCTTGATTCCAACATGATGCTTTTGTACAGAGAAAACAGGTCAACTTTCACGTACTTTGATTTGTGTTATAAATTTACATTTAACAATCAGTTATCCCCAAAATCCAATGGGAATGCGGCAAATAATATTTCGATTTTCTAGCTGTTAAATTTGGCAGCAGATTTGGAGGATTGTGAATGCATGGCAATCCCGAATTTAAGTTCCATATACTGTTATCATTACATACCTGTTGAATAGTGTGGATTTGTCTGTATTTTGCAAGAAAATAGAATATAAAATACATTCCATCCAATTCCTCATCTTCCTTTACATCTTAATAGTAACTATTTATTAATTTACGGGTTAATGAATGTTTTCAAAGCAATACAAACATTGTCCTCTCCATCCTAAAACACAGATTTGTAAGAATGTTTATTCACTGGTGGGGTTATATATCTGTCACTCGCAGGGTTGCCACGTCTAACGACGATCACGTCCCGTGGTGAAGGGTGCGACATGAATCTTTTACATTTGCTGCTTTTGAATTTAAAGTAGGAATTCAAACATAGTACTTATGATAGTTGGAGCTAGACTGTTAACACTTCTTGAAGAATATTTGAAAAATGTGAACACCGTCATGGTCTGTTGTCAAATTGCAAATGAAGTATCTAAAAATTCTTACATACAGTGGACCTTCGTCATAGGTTACTATCCTGATTATGATCATTTTTAGCAGATGTGTTGTATCATCAAATTGATGAACAAATATAAGAAAGCTCTTATATACCTACATACAGAGGATTTTCCATGTAAATTTACTAGGTATCATGATTATAAGCATCTTTGGTGGATTGTTCCATCCGGAATGGGAGAGATCTCCTATTTATGAAAATATTTTTAGTATCATCTAACCGTTGCAATCAGTGCACAAAAACGATGACATATGATTATAGCATAACTCGCTGCCCTGTCAATACAAATTTACATACAGGTCGCCTACCGTGGGGATGCAGTGGTCGTGATGAATATCACGGCAGCTACTAATGATTTTGGAAACAACGTATGAAGTGAAACTCGCTAACTTCACAAATTTGAAGATTTTTGTACAATTTCTCTGAAAAAGATTAATGATATGTCTGATTTGGGAGGGTAATGTCGCAGCCAAATTGCAGTCACTCTTTCTGACACAGTCCGGATCGAAAGATGACGAAACTGAATTGATACTTCTAAATATATGATCGTATCGGACATACCTACTGTTAATATGTATAACCCGAGGTACCGACGGAGCTATTTTGTGGCGTCATGGAAATAATTTTAAATTTTCATTTGCATTTTATCAAGTGTTGTGCACTGATTTTGGGAAAAATGTCACGAATAGTCTTATAAAGCATAGTAGAGTATATTTCAACAGTTGGTGGAACTCACTCCACTGGGACCAGGAGGGTGAAACGGGATATTCATGCACGATCTGGCAACCCTGTCGCACCCTCACCAAATTGCCGCTGACAACCACACAAGTCACCGTGATGTCATTGAATAGCATGGAATTAAACCTTCAGAGTATATGTACTCTGGTACCAACAGTTGACAGATCCCACACGTGTCACTCCTTGAAATGCAATAATCAGCTGTATTCAAATAAGGTCTAATATAAATATAACCTAGAATGTGTACTCGTGAAAAAAGAAAAATATGGCAAATTTGTAGTTTTTTGCATGTTTAAGCTTTGCTGGTAGCTTTAAGGCATATATTTGGGAATTCCTTAATCGCTGTGAATATAGTGTGGATGTCTGTTCAGTCCCTGAACAACTATAAATATTCAACTTTATGGATGTATGGATATCAAAAAACCTGAACGGTTTTTTGGGAATATCAATCTGAGATGCCATAATGGTTCTGATGAACGGCAAGTAAATGAATGAATGTTTGGAAACGAGCAATATCTGTTGGTAAAGCCTATCTTTTGGTAGAGCCTGTCATCAAGTAGGTGCTTAATGGCTATCTGCAAGAGGTTTACAGGAAAAAACACCCAGTATCGCATATCAATTGAAGAAATATAAACAATGTAAACAATCAACAATAGTAATTAAAAGATGAATTTTATTCAAAAATCCAGCATTTCTTTAAATGTTGACTGAATTATATGTAATTTCTTAATATTCAATAAGCTGGTGATGTTTCAATGACAAGCTGTCATCTCATACTTTGACAGTATTTTGTTTTCAACATTTCATAGCTATTGGTTGCAAAAATTTGTTGATTGGAACTTGAAGCTCATTCGTTGTATTTGACGGTATGTTACCCTATAGGTGGAGAATAACGGACTGTTGTTGGTGAAATTGGCCCTAAATCTGTTTGTACCGTTTATAAATAGTTTTAACCACTAAGGTTTGGCAAGACCTAGTTGTCGTAGTTATATGGTTGGCTAGACCTAGTTTCAACCGAATGAATTGTTGAACTTTTTATCACCCTTGGTGAGGCCAGCAATTTTGAAATCAGACACAATCTTATATTTCACTTATCACTAACTACTGCAAGACTGTGTAAGCTAAAATGCAGTTGGTTACTAGTAACTGTGAGGCGGTAGGTATTATTAAAACCTTACAAATCCAAACTGCTAATTCCAGCAGTAAATCAGCAAAATTCATAATTATCAATCAATTCTCCACGGAGTAATATTCATGAAGGATTCAGTTTAAACATTGGATCCATGGAATGATGAAGCGCTCCTACTATTGTCTGTTTAATTTTATCGGTTATATGCATATCGCTTTTAATTGAATGGGATTCCATTGATGTTGGTTCATGGATAATATATTTGCATTCAGATTGGCATTACTTTATTCTGGTACTGATAGAGATTTGAGTACTTATTAGTTCAGATTGAAAATACGCAATTAGGGCATAAAGTTTCACAAATTAAATATTGTCGGACTGCCAAAATGTATTACAGAGATTAATAATAGAGTATTATCTCTTTTTTCCTGTAACCGTACTTTATTTTAGGTACATCAGATGTTACTGTCCCGTTACTGGTTACTGGTACTTACAGGGCTAAAGAAACTAGTATCCAGTATCTAGATTTTTTTACCTTTCAACAGCTCAAAGGTGGCAATACATATTCAATACAAGTGGAGAGATAAAAGGAGTAGGGCTGCTCACAATTTATTTAAAAATGAGTTGATTGTATATTTTCATTTAAATTAACATGCAGTATATTTCCGAGCTCACACAGGCTACCTTACAGGGTGTCCCGCTATATATTGTCTTCCTTATGACTTTTTCGAATGACTGCTTAGAGACTAAAAACGCAACCGATTATAGGGTCTTATATAGTTTTACATGCAATGTCTCTTTTTGTTTGACATGTGTCCCAGAGAAGCGCTATCGAATGAACCTTTTTTTCGATAGAACGAATACCCTGGTTATTCTTGGTGAAAATGATTAATTATAGCAAATGGATATTTATTCAAACAAATAAAAGAGCTATATAGATTAGTAACAGTAACATTTTTCCCTTGCACAAAATAGATCCAGGACACCTCAACAGGGGCGCTAGTACTATGTTAAGGCCTCTAAATACTGTAAAACGCCTCTTGCCATCCTCCTGAAGTGCGTTTGTATGTGTGCTGCCCTTCAACTAATAGTCACAGCGCTTGCTATAATGCTCGCCTACAAAACATATCCATAGTTTCAATTATCCACTGATATCATTTTACTGACACTGACTAAATTCATAGCTGGCTAAGGATTCAAGTTTTGTGATAACTATTCTTACCCTATTTACGTACATTTTCAATTGCTTCAAGTCGATCGGTATATTGATCTTTTGAGCCCTGTCTTTAATATATTTTATTGGATTAGCATAGTGATGCATTTGCGCTTACCCGAACCTGCAACGATCGGCAGTGTTTCTCCTCGCTACAAATCCCCATCAAAAATAAAAAATAATAGGCAGGCGAACAATCTACACCTTTTGTGTTTGTGTATGTTGATTTTTTATACTATTTGTCTGCGGTATGTACACGCTGCCATTGCTCGGAAATTGCGCTTTTGTTTTTCGTTTACGGTGGTTCGCAATTTCAAGTGGGCTGTGTCAGTCCACCGCATTAATTTTTTAATCGGAGTTTGTGTACCATGATGACACATCCAAATAAAAATTGCGTATTCGCGTGAACGAATGTGAAATGGTTAGATACATTCGATTTAGTCGTCAGGCCTCGGAGGTGCTGATATCGGAGAAATGCAAGTTTGGTTGTGTAGGAGGATAGCAAACATATCATTTTTGAAAGCCAGACGAATATAATGCTTGCAAATTGAGGAAAACTTGTCGACAACAGGATTTGTTCTTAATCAGGTGAAACTATCTCTTTCAATCCATATTCTAGGCGACTGTCTGGAGTACTAGGATTGTACGGAACTCACGCACTTGTATGTGTTTTCGGAGAATTTAATGTGAAATGTCAGCACCTGTCAATCCTGACTACTGACTACATAATTTCGCCGATAAAAAAATCGCATACTTGCTTCTTGTGAGGAGAGACAGTTACATTCGATCATTTTTTAAATGTTTAGCCTCTGGTACACGTATTACTAACAAATATGATGATGACAAGAGTAATTTGAATCTGTTGGGCACAGTACTGTAAATTTTATCATCACAGGTGACGAAAGTATGTTATACTTCTTGGACCTTTGAGACAAAGAGTAAGACCGAATCTAGGTTTTCGATTCAGGTTATAAAGTCACGGTATGTTGAAAAAGCAATGACAAGGCCTTTTTTTCGAAAAATCAGGCATAGTTACATTGTTCTTGATAATCAGAATGCGGTCAGAAATGAATTGTACATAAAATATTGTTTGCCAGTCTTTGCAACACTGAAATATGCTGACAACGAAAAAAAAAAAAACACCCAGAAATAATGAACTCTTTTCAATAATTTTTTGTATACATGTAACTTGGGCTTAGGTAAGTAGTTGATCATAATGTGAGAAAAACTCGACCATTGAATAATATATTATAATAATAATTTGTTGGGCATCCACGATGTCTTAAGCTCCAAGAAACACGTCTGGCCTTACTCTTATCCAAATGATTCAATTCCTCTTGAGGTATATCATCCCAGGCTAATCGTAATTCGTGCCGAAGGGCTTTTGGACTATGTGGAGGATGGAGTAAGTGTAATAATATCCTAGATGTATTCAATAGGCGAAATATCGGGAAATCCAACGCGCCTTCTCACCTTTTCACGGCCACCTTGAATCTAAAAAAGTGATGTTTCTGTACATAAAATTATCCTAACAAAAAATAACTTATTTTAAAAAGCGAGGATAGTGTGATTTTTTTTGTCTGGCAATTTTTGCTGCATCTCCAAAAGTAAAGTGGTGGGGAGTATTCGGCTGAGCCAATTATAACTAACTTGGACTATTGAATAGAGCTATTCTTGGGCCACAAATGTAGGATATTTGAAGTTGTGTTAGTTTCACAAGTGACCGCTAGAGGGCTTTTTCCGACATTCGGACAGAAATCATTAATTAAAAAAATTAAAAAAAAAACGCATTGGTATGATTTTTTTTATGGGAAAGTAGTTAAGTGATGTCTAAACAACCTTGCGAAAGCCGCACCTCAATATCTTGTTCCTAACCTAAAATTTATGTTAGGCCAAAGAAAATTTTATACCGAGATCCCTTAGATTTTTACTTTTTTAAACTAATTTTCCTGGAATTCTTTTATATTCATCAGGATAAAATGGAAATATTACAAAATATCGCTAAAACTCAATCGCTATATTTATACGAAAAAGACAATTAATAGAAGCAGGCCAGAGGATACAAGAAAACGATTACCTAATCAAAACATGAATAATCCTCAAATTGTCGATAATTGTCAATAGTTTCGCGTTTCTTTGAGCAATTGTCGTGCTTACCAAATGCGTTTCACGAACGATGAAGCTGTTGATATGCTTGCAGTTTATTTTGAATTTCTTCAGAATGCCGCAGTAGCAAAAAGAGTCTAGGCGACTCGATATCCAAATCGGCGAACTTATGAGCCAATGGTAATTTTCAGCCTACGTTTCAACGGCAAAGAATTAGAAGAGCACAAGAAGATATTGACCGCATCCTGGGATGTATTGAAGGCAATCCTCATGTTAGCACAAAAGCTTGAGTTGGGTATATCACGAACAACGGTATAAGATATTTTGAAAGACAATAAGTAAGTTCTAATGGCCATCAAAGTATAGAGATTCATTTATATGTAATTTTTTTTTAAATTACATTTAGAATGCACCCATATGATATCGTTTCGCATCAGGCCTTGAAAGAGGAAGACTTTGATCAGAGGCTGGACTATTACCATTGGATATTAGGCATGATACGCAAAAACACACAATTTTTGTTTCAAATTTTTTGGACCGATGAAGCCAGATTCAATAATGACGGGAGAGTCAATCTTCACAGTATGCGTTGTTGGTATGCAGAAAACCCACATTAGTTGCGTGAAGTTCAGCACCAAGGGCGTTGGAGTTAAAATGTGTGGTGTGTCATACTGGGAGGCAGGTTTATTGGAAATATTTTTTCGAGCAATCCATAAATGGCAATCTTTCTTGACTTTTTAAACAATCAGTTACCGTTGTTGGAAGATACGCCACTGGAAACACGGCATAACTTGTTTTTGCAGTTGGATGGTTGCCTAGCGTATCTTGCTATTGTTGTACGATAGCAACGGCGGTGGATTGGAAGAGAAAGTCTGTTTCCATGGCCTTCGCGATCACCAAACTTATCTCCATTTTTATTTATGGGGACGGTTAAAACACATCAAGTTACTGTGCTGAGAGGTATTATTGAGTTTTGAAGCCTGAGATGCTCCGAGTTTCATATTGCACTGTGACAAATTTGACAGCTGAATGACGTGTGAAGTGCACTATAGAAAATATCTGAGAAGGCAACATCCACGAGGATCTTAGATTGATATGATGCATATCTGTTCGGAAAATGTTATTTTTAAATAATTAATCGGGGGTCTTATATAGAACAATATTATTTTGCAATGTTGCGACATGCAAAAATGTTGTTTCCATTGAAAATTCGCTCTCGACCTCTGATTTCATATATCAATCTGAGGCACGAATTCTGTGAGACCGCACGGACCATATAAGGTATCAGAAAAATTGAAATGTGAGAGGACTATAGTTTCAGAAAGGTTTATATTGATTTTCGTATGAACGCTGTGCTTACCATACAATAATCTTGAAAAAGAATATGCCTGACGACCGAAAGCTTACATATTTTGGAATCTCAAATTGCTATTCAGTTTTTTGCACCATTGATAGTTTCGTGTTGTTCAGAACTGATTGTCAGACTCATTGAATTAGCAACAGCCTGACGGGTATATTTTCGCCCAAATAACTACAATCACCCAGATTTGCCAGAGTTAAGATGTAAACTGTTCCTCAGCATTTTCTGTTAGTAATTAAAAGAAATCTACAGCTGAGTGTCATTGGCATACCACGGCATTTTGCAAGTGTTTAAGCTTTTGCCCAGACAATTTAAGCTTACACTTCAGAATAATCGTCTTCTAATTATCTGCTTGCTGCATTTAAGATACTTATTAAATAAATAATACTCTCTGAATCTAGACAGTAGATTAAAATTGACTATGTTGAAAATCTAATATCATCAAGACTGTACAGCTTTCAAAATTGAAGTAGAGTAATCTGCTACGACCCCAAAGCATGCAAATTTCATTTAAATTGGTGTAGCGACTCCCGAGATCACGAGAACAGAATAATGCCAACACAAAGATAAACCGACAGACAAACTGATCGAAGTAAGTGATACGTATTTATGCGGTGTAGGCATCGCAAAACATGAGAGCATTTTTGTTTCTTTTATGGAAAATCCTTACCTCGAGCTTCACTCTCCATTTAGGATTTGCCACAATCAGGGTCCCGACAAAATTTGATATAGGTCCTTTTAGGAGTAAGCTACGCCACTCATGATGGAAACTTTTATATGACGAGACCTATATGTTGTGTTATACGCATCCTTTAGGGACGCCACTGAGTAGTAACGCGGTTAACCGCAATACATCATCAAAGCTATGAAAATCTGTGAGCGGACGGGCGCAAAGTCGTGGGCAACGTCATGCAAGAAAAGTGTCTGCCATTCATTTATCTGCAGGACCGGTCCCGCTGAAAAATTGGAGTGACAAGAAAGTTTTCTCAGTGCTTTCGTTGAAATATTACGATCGATCTTTGTGTGGAATTGATGTATCGCCAGAATAAATCTTGGATATTTTTGCGCCCTGGCAGGATGTTCGTCCTTCGTTCAGCTAAATTGAAAGTAACAGTAATGGAACGCAGATGTGCCTGGCAAAGATTTGATTTGCGGCAAATCATTAGCTCTTCTGAGCGATTCATTTGATCGAAGTCTAGGGTAGCGCCTCAACACGATAGTTGTAACAAGCGATAGTTTTAAACTTTTTCGATATGCACGTCATTAGTTACCTTTTCCCAAAATAAAATATATGTCTAATACTTGTCTATCGTAAAAACAAAAATTGCGTCAAGTTAGTTTTGAGAATATATCCCGTGTAGATGGTGCTAAATAATAACAATCGTTCAATCCCAGTTTTTCGACTGTACCTGTACGTTTTTTGATTATTTTGTTGTGGGATAAAGGCTTGGTGGGTGGTTGTAGAGACTGCGGGAGGGTATATCTCATTTTTTGGCGTTAGGTACATATACGTTTCCAACTCCACTAGCTCTATGCACGCACTAGACATATTTCACACATAAAATTCCCTGTACATTTTCTCAATACCCGCGTGGAAGCAACGGAAATAGTTCTAATCCTGCCGAGGGATGGCTGGCGATGTTTAATCATTGCAACGTCGGCGGATGGTGTGTATTGTCAGTAGTGAAAATAGGTGACGACTGGAGATTAGCTGTTTAACTAACTTGATCTACTTAATTCCCTTATAATAATAATATGTAACTGACTGATTTAAATTGCGCGCCACTTTTGAAACACGCATTTCAGTAGGTGGCGCCGTAGTAGCTGTTTAACGCGCCTGTAGTCGCGCCGGGTGTGGCTCACCCAAATTCTTCTAGAACCTAGCACTGCCTATATGTGACAACACTGCGCAATGTCTCCTTCCCACTACCTTCCTATATAGTGATGAAGATTATATCTGTTGTTAGTGTCAGTGCAGCCGCTAAGCTGAGTGTGTTGTTCCATGTTTCGGATTTCAGACCCAGCGCGACTGAATACGGATTTCTCACAGTGTCAAGACTCGTATGGTGAGAAAATATTTTCTGAAAATGACAGCAATTAATTTGTCATTATTCATTAAGTCAATGTTTCTTATTGATCACTAACCTTACACTGAATGTTTTATTTTACTGTTTTCTTTTTTGATTGCTGTTTTTAGCTTTAGATGTAAATATATTAAGAGGTATCAATAAACGCATTTGATTTCGTCAAAGTTCCATTTTTGAAAGAATTTGTTGACATATGTCAAACAATATACTGGTTCTTACATTATTCTAGGTAAACGATTTTCTTGTACCAAAGAAAATGGAAAGTTTACATGGGTTTGATAGTCCCAGCGCGACCACCAGAGTACAAAACCAGGGCGCGAATACAGGCAGGTTGAAGCACATGTGTTCGATTCATCATGGAGCGCTACACGATCCCACAACGCGTCCGTATTGTTAAAACGTTTTACTTAAGTAATGAAAGAATGTGCTCACTGTCAACAAGATTAGTCATTTGGTGCAGAAATTTGAACAAACAGGTGAAGTTAAAGACTTGTCAAGTTCGGGCCTTATTCGAACTATTTGCACTCCGGAAAATATCGAGAGTTCGTGAAAGTGTAGTGGAGCGCCCTGAGACGTCTACCAGACATCGTTCTCAAGAACTCGCATGTGGTTATGCACTATTTAAAAAAAAAGACTTGCACTTGCGTCCATACAAGATTCAGTTAACCCAAGACCTACAGCCCAGTGACCATGAAAGTCTCCGACAATACAGTCATGCAATATTGCAGCTTAATACCCAAAATAACGATTTTTATCGATAACTGATAAAATGAGCGATGCCCATTTCGATATGAAACCTATTTGTTAATAAGCAGAATTGTCATATCTGGGTATTAGAGAACCCTCGTCTCATCCATCAACGACCACTAGATGCTCGTCAAGTCACAGTTTGGTGCGGTATTCGGTATCGAGGGGTCATTGGACCTTAATTCTTTGAAGACGCTGCAGGTCTTCTGTCTCAAATCTAATAATTTGACTGCAAAACATGTTGTTTCAGCAGGACGGAGCAACGTGTCACACTGCTCGGGAAGCAATGAACCTTTTGCGAACACTGTTTCCGGGACGTTTAATTTCTCGATTTGGTGATATCAACCGGCCACCAAGGTCACCGGATTTAACGCCTCTTGACCTTTTTTATGGGGATTTTTTAAAAATAGGATTTATGTCAACAAACCAAATACTGTAGAGCAGCTGAAGACCATTATTACGGAAGCTATTGAAAATAGTTCTTCCAAAACATACCAAAAAGTTATAGAAAATGTAATCAAAAGGGCTCAGGTTTGCGCGGCTTCTAGATGCGGTCATTTGTTTGATATTATTTTTTATACATAACTTCTAAGTTTCAATGAAAAATTATCGGCCACCCTGATCATGCTAACTTTTTCCTTGGACGGGTTAATTTGTGGCGAACATAATGTTTTATGATCTTATGATAGCATTGTTTGGAAAGTGTAGAATAAATCTGCTTGACGCCATTTTTGAAGAGCTCAAGCTAAGTAAAACTAGACGAAACCACAATCTCAACACCATAGGAAAACAACGATCATGGTAGCCAAGTGTTACCCGCAGCACACCTAGAGTGTGGCGGCATCATAGAAGAGCAAACCAGTAAGTATATTGATAGAAAAGAGCCACATCATCAATCAATGTGTTAATTTTTAAAGAACCATTTTTACATGAAAGCACGTGAAATACAAAAAAAGTAAAATCATATATATATATATATATTTCTCTGTTTTATAAGAAAGTTGAATGAGTTTTTGTGCAAATTTTGAATGTGTTTTTGCCCTACTGATTTATTTGCAAGGGCCCCATGCACCATTAGTGCTTGCGGATTATGCTAATGGCTCATCTCAACCAAAGCAATGGTTTGTGTTGGCTTTCAGATTATTTTCATGTAATAGGACTGATCTTGTTCCTGACAAAATTCAATACATACATGTTCAATATAGCTTTAGAATGCCCCAACTTCATATTGTAGTAATTTGAGATGAATTTTTTTTTAACTTGGCATGGTACTCGCTTATTTTACTTCCAAGGCGTATGATGTGGTTTATTTCATATCTTAGTCTGCTACAAACTGATTGGAATTAGAATTCTAAATTTTAAGCGACGTGACTCTTGAAAAATATTCCATCAAGTAATAACTAAATGAATCATGAACTGCGTTCCCTTTATAGGTTATGTATTCTATCTAATACATAAAACATTCTGGATATACCGGAACATATTATGTGAAAAGTATACAGTGTAAGTTGTGCATAATATCTTTCACTTGGCATTTGTTATAAATATTATTACCTACGATAAGTTATGTAATTATTTTCTCCAGTGTGATTCATGAAACACGGAAGCGATTATATGCGAAAATAAGATAAAGAAATACTGTAGTTGAAATATGCTAGAATGCAACAGTCTACGTCTTGCGCTTTTTTTTTAAATAGTGGCCGAAAATTGGCAAAAACTGTATTTGCTCCGATTTTTCAAACTGGGCTTTTACAGAAAATGTTTTATACATAGGCTGTGTAGCTTTTTTTTATACTCGTAGATTTACTGACATCAATCACTTGTCTAATGAAAGGATTTTTGAGAACAACTTATTCAGACCGCTACATGTTTCTGAATGCAGCATGCGGTTAAAACGTTCTTTAGTTAGTGGTAGTAGTAGTAATTATGAATGCTACAATTAATTCCTCCTGAAATTCTTTTCAGCTTCCGCTCTTTGTTGTCTGGCAGCATTTTTGCTGAGTTTGAAAGCAAAAGCAGCTGTTGGCCACCTTTGACCACTACTAAAAAGCCGCAAGAAATAAACTGTTGCATGTTACTGGAACCAACGTATTTTTATTTTATTTTTCCGAATAGTCGCGTACGTAAGGTCTGGCACCTAAAAACTTAATTACTTCGTTCATTCAGAGGCAGTGATAACTATTTTGCCAGAAACTAATCCGCTACTAGTTTCTTCTGCTCAACCAGAGCGATCATTCGGGGGGTCTCTATGAAATCCTGCATGCAAGGCACTGCATTCGGCAGAGTTGTGGATCAGATTTATCGTACAGAAAAGTACATCACTAAGCTAAAGAACAACCAGCATTGGAGTCAAAGCTGATCCTTGGGAAATACCGGAGCTGAGACTACGACAGGAGATGGTTATGCAATAATATTTTTTGGAAGTCAAATGAAGCCAACTCATGTCGCTCAGGCCACTCACTTAAACCATAAGTTTGTTATAAATAATAAGCTCTTTCGTCCGATTTATAGGCATTTTTTTACATTCAAGCAATAAGCGATAAAATAAAATATTCATCTAAAATCTTCTCAATTTACGTCTCTGCATGCTGTATTTTGTCCGGGAGTAGATACATAAATAATTTAGCTGGTTAATCAAGCGATGCTTCTCCTAACTGCAAGGATTCAGTGAAATATTCAAGCAAATGGCGTTTACCAAGCGGACGCCGGCTTTAACAGCATGAGATCAGGAACGTACTCAGAACTTTGTGAGATATAATTTTACGAACTTGGTCCCATGGAAGTAGATACACATGGGAATTAGGGCCAGATATGACTTATTTGTTTAATCTTACATTTTGAAGGTTTTCATTTATGATGTACAAAGAAATATGATTTATTTGAAGGAAATGCTGTTAAGCGAGCCGTTTTAAATTTTCCTGCGAAACCGGACCTGCCATTATAATGATGTCATAACCAATGTCATGACTGACATTATAAGTTAGCTATGCCTTGACTCACTTTTACAGTCCAAGGGTCCTCATAACTACAATAGAATATTTTCAACCCAGGCGTCAATTTGGGTTGCAATGTTTTTGGAGGACTCCCAGAAGCCTTAAAATTGATGCTTGATATGAGCTGGTTCAAAACCCTGTGCTCTACCTCACTAGCAATATTATCACTTCTACTAAGCCCGATTCTTCGGCCGCTGAATAACATTGTCTTTTTTGATAGGGGGCTTTTAAAGCCACTCTCAGGCAGAAAAACTCGACAGCATTGCCCTGCCGGCCCTTCCTGCCCGAAGTGTGAGATTCTCCAGAAATTACATACTCACTAGAAGCCCTCACAGTCGTTCGCCACACATCCCTCCACGGTAATGATTGCTCCATTTCTTCATATTGGGTAGCGTTGCGCTAGGTTTCATACCGAAGGTATGAGTCGTCTATTGTCTAGTACATATATATAAACCTATGAACATGTACAATCGAGCACAATAGAAACATACTGTTGGTTCCTTGGTCTATTTTTGTTCTTCCTTGCCTTACTCAGCATCATCCGTCTCAATAATGGTTGAACATCACCCATCTTTCCTCGTGGATATGCGTGGCAAAATTGTCAGTACTGAGCCTCTCGCCAAGCGTCAATTTCAGTTGTGTCTCGTAGTCAACCCACCTACCACATTCTAGTAGGTGATTAGGAGTATCCTCCTCATCATCGCAATATACGCAATTCACGTACTCTCTCTTTTCTGTACACTCTTCAGGTAGCTGTACAAAACAACCATGTCCTGTGAGAAACTGTGCAGTATAATAATGTATCCGCACCGCTCCCTTGTCAATACAAGTTTTAATATCTAGGATCAGCCTTCTGGCCCATGCACCATGGCCAGTTGCATCCCATCTCTCCTGCCATCTGTCAAAAAGCACCTATCTTCCGTCGCTTGTAGCTTCGACAGTGCATCAGTTGACACCGTTCTGTAGATGCATACCACTCGCAGCACTACTTTTAACTGACTATATTTCTTTCTATTCAAGGACTTGCTATATTTCAAATTCGACCCTCACCATTGGGATCTTGGAAACTGAAAGAGATACTAACTTGTTTGAATGGGGGCAACGTTGCGTATTCAGAAAATCAATGAGATGCCGCTTAGAGGGTTTCGAAATTTATAGTTTACTTCCTGAAAGAGACGAAAAAAGCTGAATTTTATCAAAAACGTTTTAATTTTTCCCTGACTTCATTTGTAGTAAGGTTTCAAAATAAATTACACATTAACATTGACAATTACCACATTTACGACGTTCCTTCCCTTGTCCTCTAGCGTCAACTCTATTTTTTATTATGGACGCTATATTAAATTTTTACACAGATGAATAGTGCTTTTATCTCTGATCCCAAAAATGTACGATACGTCATGCATTGACATCGCCAAACCTTAGTTATTGCTGTAAAGACAGAATTTCTTACATAGGCCTTGAAATTATCAGATAGTCATTTGTTTCGCATGCCAGACTTATCCCAAAATAACATTTATTTTTTCCTGACCTTATTTGAGATGGGATTGTATATGTTAACATTCCCACGTTTTCTCCTCTATAAGATGGCATAATTTTAGAATGACGTTTCGTTTCTTGTCTTCCAGCATCAACTTTATTTTTTCTCAAGAACGCCATATTGAATTTTAGCGCAAATGAATAGTTTTCTTTCTGATTTTAAAATTGTATAACATGTCATAAATTGACATTGTCAAACCATAGTTATTCCAGAAAAACAGATGCTCCTAGGTAGTCCTTATATATAAATTATCAGATTTCATTATTTGTTTCGTATACTGGACCAGACCTCAAATTGAACATAGCAACAGTTGGGAGACTGAGGGGAAGAGAAATAAATCGAGCAGTGAACAATGTACTGAAAAGAGTCAGGTATTGCCTACAAATCAACTCACAACATCTTCAACATGTGCTATGGTTTACCTCTGCTTTTTATGATAATTATTGTTATTACCATCAATAAAATCTCCATTTTGTGTCCAGGTTTCATCATACTTTTTATTGGATACTCAGACCACGGTGTTGTGGAGGTTAGGTTTCAGTCAGCACCCGCTGTGGCTGTACAAACTCGTACAGTCCGCAAAACATGGCATTACGGACATGTCGACTGGGAGGGGACTCAGAGACTTCTCCTCTACCTTTCCTTGGAGAGATGTCTGTTTCACTGACGCGGATGCGTCGGCTGTCTGTTCTTCAATAACCGATATTATCCACGCCGGAATGGAGGAATGCATCCCTCACACAGTGAAAGTGCCTAAATCAGGGTCCAATGCCTGGTTTAACAAATCGTGTGACACTGCTCGCCAGCAGAAGATCAAGGCTCACAGACCCTTTTTACAAAACCCCACTGTAGAGAACAGACAAGCCGACATCGAGTCCAGAAACAAATATAATGAAGCGGTTCGCAATGCCAAAAACCAGCATGATATAACAGTTAGGCACGGCGTAATGTCGCAGCGCAATGGCAGTCGGTCTTTCTGGACGCTGGCCAAGCAGATTGAAAATAACTTCTCACACAGTAGTCTTCCACCACTTACGTGTCAGGATGGTACGATTGTATCCGACAGAAAGGCCAAGGCGGAAGTGCTTGCCAAGATCTTGGATGCCAACTCCACCATATACTTAACCTCAACGCCGAAGTGCCGCCAATTCAAAGGGTTTCCTACACTATGCAGGAGGTAACATTCAGGCATAAGACCGCAAGACGAGTGCTCTTGTCGCTCCACATCAACAAAGCTTCTGGTCCGGACTGGATTCCTGCTATTGTACTGAAGAGGTGTGCAGCGGAGCTTGCCCCAGTTCTTTCGCATCTATTCCAGATATCTTATGAATCCGGCACCTTCCCAGAAAACTAGAAACTTGCTTATATCCAGCTCATCCCAAAAAAAGGATCTAAGACGGACCCTTATAGCTACTGGCCTATAGCTCTGCTTTCTGTTATAAGTGAGGTGATGGAGAGGTGCATAAATCGCGAGCTTCTGGACTACCTCGAACGTCACAGCTTGATTAGCGACAGGCAGTATGGCTTCCGGCACCAACGATCCACAGGGGACCTCCTAGCTTATGTCACGCAATTGTGGAGTAAACTCATCCAGTTTTATCGTGAGGCTTATGTCGTTGCTCTTGACATCACGAAAGCGAAACGTCAACGCTGGTGTTCCCCTAGATCGGTCTTGACTCCGATACTGTTCCTCTTACATATCGAAGACCTCCTTTCCTGCACGATCAACCCAATCCACAACTTCGCTGATGACAGTACTCTTCATGCAGGAATTCAGAGTGACAAGCCGATCTCTGCCGCTGAGCTGGAAAAAAGAAGACTAGCGACGACCTCTCTGACGAGAGACCTGGAGGTTATCACTGCTTGGGGACGCAACAATCTAGTGCAGTTTAATATTTCCAAAACACAGTACTGTACCTTGACGAACAAAAGGCGTCCTAGCGCTCATCCGGTTTCGATGGATGGCCGGGTTCTGCCAAAGAGCCATTCATTTCTGGCAAGATCGTCTCACTCTATACAAGGCCCAGATGAGGCCTAGCCTCCAGTATTACTCACACGTTTTTTCTAACAGACAGTCTCGGGACCCTTTCGCACCGGCGGGCAGTCGGCGATCTAGCTCTTTTCTATCGCTACACCAACGGGCTTTGCTCCTCAGAGCTCTATTCCATGATGCCGCCGCACGATGTGCTCGCCAGACGGACTCGCCTGACGTCCCATCCTAACCGTGTCGAATTTCGTATATCCAGAACTGGCCAATACGACCGCTCCTTTGTCCCGAGGGTGTCGATATTGTGCAACAATCTACAAGAGGAAGCTTTTCTCATTTCTACTAACCTTAAGCAGTTCAAAAATCGTACTAACAACATTTCTTTGGGAACATCATAGCAGCCGCGGTGTTCCGACATTTAGGCTTCTGCCTACGAGGCTGCTTCGGTATAAAAAAAATGTCCTCGTAATTCTCATCTAGCAATAAATTCGTGGTCAACTAAGTGAATACATCACTGAATTCAGGACTTAAAACTCCATTTATTTGTACAAAATTATCTTTTAGAGGAGAATAGGTAACAACGATAACATACAATTCAATTTAAAATCCTACTTCAAATCAGGCCAGGGAAAAATAAAAGTGATTTTGGTATAAATCTGGTATACGACACTAATGACGATCTAATAATTTCAATGCTTGCTTAGGAAATTCTGCTTTTTAGAAATAACTAAATTTAGCGATGTCAATGTATGACGTGTTATACATTTTTGAAATTAGAATTAAAAACTATATTCATCTGGGTAAAAATCCGAAATGGCGCCCATAAGAAAAAATAAAGATGGTGCTGGAGGACAAGAGATGAAAGGTCATAATGAAATTCCAATTATGACATGCTGTAGAGCAGAAAAAATGGTAACATTAGTGCGCTATATATTTTGGAATCCACTACAAATAAAGTCAGTGAGAAATTAAAACGATTTTGGGAAAATTCGGTTTTTTCGTCTCTCTCCGGAAGCCCTTTAAATTTGGAAACGTTTGAAGCGAAATTTTGTTGATTACTTGAATACGCAAATTTGCCCACACTTAAACGACTCCGTATCTCTTGGAGTTTATATGTTCGATCATTTTCAGATCTTTTTAAAGCCACACACCCAGATACCTAATTAGATTTTGGCTCCGAATATCTGAATTATCAACCTTAACTACTTCCGCCTTCTCACGAGCTAATCTCCAGCCATTTTCTTTCATCTATATGGTAATTCCCATGATTCCATATGCCAAGAGTCCTTCAAGTGTATCTCTCTCTTTGCTAGTGACTATCATCGCAAGGTCGTCAGCATACTCTATCAAGCGGATTCCCAGCAGCATCTGTCACCGAAGAACCACATCTTAAAACACGTTCCAAAGCTGTTGCTGTTGCCCAGATCGGAGCCCTGTGGCACGTCCATGGTTACCTTCATCGTCTTTCGTCCTACCATAAGTGCCCTCTCGTCAAAGTAGCTCTTTATTATGTTCAAGTGATAGCTAGGGGTGTCTAGCTTCTCGAGAGATTCGACTATCAAGTTTGAAAACTATTACCTGGAAGTTAACTATAACCGTAAACTCGTTTTTCAAGTTCTGGTTAACAAGCCATAAAGCGTTGATGAGGCAACACTGTTCTTATCCCTGAATTATCGTGTACTATACGATTCGTAGTTTTCGCTATATGTGTCCCCTGTCATCCATGACCACTTGTGTCACTGTCAATTGTCATTTGGTTAGATATTGTGATTTGGCGACAACTTTATAGTTATCCCATCCAATGTCCTCTGCTTCAAATTAACTCGCTTCACAACTTGCTACTAAAAAACTCGTTTTAAGAGTTAACTTCTGGTCAAGTTGCTGATAGCTTGCGATAAAAAAGCCGGATCTTAGGGTTGCAAAAACGTTTAAACAGTACAAATGTAGAAAAAGTTTCTTAAATGTGGTATAGCACTATTAAATGACTTGCACAGTGAATTTTATTGTGAGTACCGTACAAGGTAGTGATGCATATTTTATATCAATATATTATTACATCCAATTTATAAAATTTATAATATTGTAGCAGATATATATATATATATATATATATATATATATATATATATCCTTTAACAGTTACTAAACGACGGTTGGATAAATTGTGCCTTAAGGAGCAACTAGACGGCTAAGATAGCAATTTTACACTCCAAAGCAACAATGCTCAGGTATGGTATGCAACAAGAATGATCTAAGCTTTTCATTCACAGCAAAATGTGATGCAGGAGGCAAAATTGCATTTTGCACAACAATAAACTAACGTTTTGGCAGCGCCACCTTCAACTAACTTAGTTGAAGGTGGCGCTGGTTTTGGTCTACCGCAATAATTCAGCACTAAGTGGTCGGACGAAAGAAAGCTATATTACCAGTTCCAGCATTTTAGGGATCCAGCAACAAAGGAAACAGGTGGTACGCCATAACCGTACATATCACTGATGCTGATTCGTGTTTTCGGGTTCCATTTAATGATAATAATAATAATAACATGCCTTTATTCGATTCTTCTATAAATACATATTTTGGATAAGGTGAGGTACTAAAAATTTGAAATTAAAGAATCGAAATGGCAGAGGGTTAACTTAAGATATTTTTTAACTCAGCCATAAAATAGAATTACAAACATTAATAAGAATAGAGTCGTAAAATAATGAATACATGTGATTTGTGATAATTGCCTAATAATGTTTAAATCTATACAAGTATACATGTTTAAATTTTAAGTCATTTAATATCATGATGTCCATATGATATGACTCGAAGAATCATACAATCAGACTTATTCTTGTTGAACCTTTGAAAATTGATCTCATTATTATCAGGTAGAGGAGGCGGATAGAAGCATAGCTTTTAAGTTTATCTTCAAATTTATCAGACTGTAATTGCGATACTCAGTTGGTAGATTGATGGTATTATATAGATTGTTGTAGTGTTTGGCCGCAGTGTATGAAAAACTTTTCTTGTATAACGATGGAGAGTAGTGAGGTATGACTAGAGATTGACTATTTCTTGTTGCTCTTCAAATTTATGTAGCTTACTGAGAAGGTACTCTGGTTTCTTATTCATTAACGCCTTATGGACTAAAAATAGTGAATGATTAATTCTAAAATTTTCTAAATTCAATTTTAGGTTTTCCTTATAAACATGACTGATATGGTCGTATTTTCTAATGTCACGACAATGACGGAGACAAGAATTTTGGAGTCGCTGCAGCTTGATCTTGTCACTTTGCAATAAAGCGGGTCCATACTAGATACTGCCTCACAGTAAGATATCCTTGAAATGATTAGTGAATCACACAGCTGTAATTTTAATTCAACATTTAGTAAATGTCTTTGAGGATATAATAATTGTTTGATGATAAAAATGTTTGGTAGATTCTTGAAATGAGTTTTCTTTCATTATCCTTTAACATTCCATTCACACATTTACCACAAATAATGTTTTTATCTTCCTTACATTCACTCCATGATTTGTTAACATCCTGTGACAAGAAGGTAATTGAGCTTCCCAGATATCGCGATGTCACCTCACCGAGGCGTCATCATGGAGGAGAGCTCGCAGAAGTAAAGCCCGTTGGCGTAGCGGTAGAAGAGAGCTAGGTCGCCAACGGAATCCGGTGCGAAAGGGTCCTGAGGCTGTCCGTTAGTGAAGAGTCATCGGACAACCCTCCTCTGAACAGCATCGAGCAAAAATAATGTGGTCGGGGCGGCAGCACTCCAAACATGTGAGCAGTACTCGAGGCTAGATCTCATCTGGGACAAGTATTTCTTAGCCTTAAGTAAAAAGCCTAGACTTTTCCGAGCAGCTGACGATATTGACGAGATACGTTCATGCCAGATCAAGTCCTCGGTGATCTGGACTCCGACCATCCGAAATGAATGGCTATTTGGTAGGACTCGGCCATCAACCGAAACTGCATGAGCACTAGAACGTTCCTCGTTCGTCAAGGTACAGTACTGTGTCTTGTCACTCGGGATTCCTGCATCTAGAGTGATATCAACATCAAAGCTGTGAATTGGATTAACCTTACAGAAAATAAGTTCGTTGATATGGTAGTGGGTAGGTACATTTAAAGGTAACAAAAGAAAGTTCCTGTAAACAAAGGTTCTGAAATATCCCATTCCTCAGATACAGTCAACTGCCCAACCATTGATATATATATAATATACCGAATTTTCCTATATCAAGCTGCACTATCTTCGCTAATTCAGTATATTTTCAAAGTAGAACAAACTTAAATACCAATTACATGTCAAAGATTCAAAACTTTTTTTCTCAGAAATAATAGTCTTGCAATAAATTCTCAAATGATACTACATCAATACCGCGTAACTGAAAGTCGTTAAAAACGCGTAATTTGGCAGTATTCAGTTTTGTGGGAAAGTGAACAAACAGAATATTTTCTTTATCATTACGTCTATGTCCGATTGAATCGTTGTTATGGCGTCCGTCATTTGAAGCATTTTGATTGATTGCCAAGAACCTACATGCGCGATATTACAATTTCTTAATTTTCTCCAGTTGCGCGGTAGTAGCCAGTTTTGGTAACGCGGTATTGCAGTCACCGACGATCAGGGCCCTGAAACACAAACGCTACAAAGTGTACAATTATGAAAACTCATTCTACACTTGTGATAATTTCGTATCACAACACCATATATGCGGCGCCAGTTATTACAGGCAAAATATTACAATTGTAGGCGTATCCTGTAACACAACATTCACACTTGTAAGATTGAGTTACAAAATTAATAATAATAGTGATACCGCTGTCTATTCTGTCCTGTTTCATAAGTTTTTCAGGAAACGCGCCATATGTTTGTTTTCTTTATTATTGTTCTAAGGTTGCATCTTACGTTCAATAATAATCTGTTTTTGGGGTCATTTTTCGTTTTTCACCGTATAGTCATTTTACATATACGATATATCCAGAATATGCTGTGAGTTTCTATCAGAATCGTTTTATACACTTGTAGCTACAGTTTTAATTGACCATCCATTTTTTTTCTTGTAATTACAAGTGGAGTTATGTGCGTGTTGCGGAATCAAGTGAGACTCATAGGTATATCAAATTACTTGTAGCTTGCAGACTTGTCATATTTTCTGATTTCCCTTCTGTATGGGTCAAAATATACTAGCTACTACGCCAATTGTGTAGGTAAACCCTGTATGGAACTTTAATTCAATATCATTCTTCAAATATAAAGCTTGTCTCGTAAATTATCATGTTAACACTTTGTATATTATATATTTTTATAATTTTTAAACCTGCTTTCTGCCCTAGAAATTTTACTCTTTTTTTGTGCCTCACCCTGTATAAATACCTCAAACCTCTTTGTGACGTAGGTATATAAACGTATATATTTTTGCGTAGTTTAGGTGAAATTGGCCGCTTTATTTTTAAGTTATTCTTATAACAGTTATTGTGTTTATATACGAGATTAGATATTTTTCCACATTGATTCACTGCAAAATTTTGCGAAAATTCGGCATCTAGTCTTTCAAATATTTGTCTCTAAAGTTGACTTCCATCATATTGACATTATATCACATTATTTCTGTTCATGCAAGAAACTAACTCAAGGATCGCCTTAGAAATACAGGGTGCGGCAGAGAGGACGGACGTTTTTGGGATGGGTAGTACTCTCCGCCTCCGTCTACGAGAGAGGTGGCGCGGGTGCCGTTTGACTCGTGAGATCCTAGCATTATTTTACCAGATGTCGTTATGGAGCCTTGGACGGTTTTCGCCTATGATTGTTTCGTCCGAAATAATGAGTCAGTCATCGTCGTACAGCGTGAGTTTCGTCGCCACTTCCACATTCATCGGAATAGAGCTGTTCCCTCTCGAAACACCATCCTTCGTTGGGTTGAATTACTTCGCAGGTGTGGTGAACTGATCAACAGAAGACCAAGAGGAACGCCGCGAACAGTTCGAACTCCTGAAAATGTTGAACTCGTTCGACAGGTCTTTCTTCGAAGTCCGACTCGATCTGCCCGGAAACATGCCGCTGCACTTCGTCTTAGTGATCGTTCGATAAGGCCAATTTTGCTTTCACCCCTACAAATTGGCCATTGTGCAACAGTTACAGCCCGGAGATTATTCACAACGAATGAACTTCGCACGTGAGATGGAAGCACTGATCGATCAAAATGAGAACCTCATTTTGTTAATGAGTGACAAAGCCCACTTTCACATTCACCTAAACGGCATGGTTAACCAGCAGAATTGTCGTTATTGGGCTAATGAAAATCCGCAACAGTTCCACGAAAGACCGCTGCCCGGCCAGAAGTAACGGTTTGGTGCTCTGTATCGCAAACTTGCATCATTGGCCCTTACTTCTTCGAAGACGGTAATGGTGGTGATGTTACCGTGAACTCAGAGCGCTACGTCGACATGATCACCAACTTCTTTCTCCCTGGATTACGACGGCGACGTGTTCCAATCCGACGTATGTGGTTCCAGCAGGATGGGGCGACCGCCCACACGGGTCGAGCATCCATGGACGTTATTCGCCCTCTCTTCCCTGGTCGCCTTATTTCCAGGTTTGGCGATGTTCATTGGCCTCCTCGGTCCCCAGATTTATCCATATACGATTTTTTCTTATGGGGACACCTCAAGGCTAGAGTATACGCGAACGAGCCCCGAACTCTGGACGAATTGAAGGGCGAAATTCGCCTGGAAGTCGCCCAAGTTGAGAGAGCGATGTTGAAGAGAGTCTACGCGAACTTCCAAGAACGCATCCAGCACTGCATCAACGATTTCGGCCACCACATGGCTGATGTGATTTTCCACACTTGACTGTCTCAAATGCTGTTTCCTTGTGAACCTGATTCCATCAATAAATTTGTTTTCGAGTAAAAATTAACTATTTTATGATTTTTTTAAAACCGTCCATCCTCTCTGCCGCACCCTGTATAAGAAACATCAAAACGTTACAGCAAAATCTGATACTTGGGTTTTTTGGATGTGAATCTATTTTCTCGTATTCAACCGTTCGGTATAGCCCAATTAGGTACTGCTATAAGCTCTAACTGTCGCATTGGTGTCACTTTAAAGTGAGTTACGAAAATACTCAAGTGCTCTGCTAATTTTTCGAGGTTCCTCAGTAATTTGAATTCCTTAATAGCTCCAGATCTTCCTTCTATTATTTGTATCTTTCGAATTGATTAGAAATAGGCATTTATACATGTATCAGTAAGAGATATTAATAGAAAATTTACATAGAAGCTTATTAAAACGGCCTCCTTTTCAGTGGTAAGCTTCTCTAAAAATTACTTTTAATTCTATATCATCCACTACCTTTTATTTGCTTGAAAGTTTGAAATCAACATTAGCCAGGCAGAGAGAAAACGTTTCCATATTTACAGCGGCAAAGCCTGAGTTTTCGTATTTAAATGGTTTCATTTTCCATCAGCAGACGGCATTGTCTGGTGATTCCAATAACTGGAAGTGGACTGTTTGTAAGAACAACAGAAAAGTATACCCGAGTTTATATAATATATGCAAACAGCAGCATACAGGAGAAAGGGGGAGGGGGAGGTCATACGCACTCTAGCTGATTAGTTGACCCATAACGTCTACCACTACGTCACCGGTGCGGCCTGGGGTGTTGTGCTGCAAAAGCAAAGCGACAGAGTACCTACTGCCAGAGATAGGAGGTTGAACTCATGGAGTGGGAGTGAAGCCAAAAATGTCGACGCGAAAAGCGGTACATTGCGCTGTGGATAAAAAATAAATATCGCACGTGCCATCTATGTCTTGCTGTCACCATGACTGTAAGAAACTCCAATTTTGACAGTTCGGTCATCCGAGTAATAAGTAGCAATATTGTATAGTATTTACACGCCACCAAGTAATAGGCCTACAAATCATGAAAAAACGCGAGTGAAATGCTCATAAAGATTGCGACAGGTTATTCTAAAATAATTTTGACATATTTTAATGCACATCAGACGTTCTACACCATAATGTACGTCCACTAGATTTACAACAGCTACACCATCCTTGGCGACAGGATTGGCTTCATACGAGTACTTGTATGCCTTACGCAGTGTGTCCTCCTATCTCTAGTCTTCGTGTGCCAGAGACAAAGGCCAGTCAAAGATCGGCAAGGGTAAAAAAACGTGAAAAAAAACCTAGAAGATGCCATCTTGCAAACTTTTAGGGCGCAAGCAGTCATTCCACGTTTGCTCACTAGGATCGCTGTGAACCTCCATCTAAGGAAGAACCGCTCAACTAAACTAAACACATTATTGGTTGCATATGTTTTGTGAGGCCAAATGGTCCTTGTCTGTAGTTTTTATCTCTGAGGAAAAAGTTCATTGTATAGCAAGATCGCATCTGGATGATCATGTGTATTGGTCTACATGTATATAAAATCAGTGATATTTGCTGTGTGAGAAAATCATTACTGAATATGCTGCCAATGAAGTGTATCTATTGGCTGTGCCCGACGGATAATTTTTATGTTGTGCTTTCTGAAGAGAGGTTATGTCCAAAGTTATAAATTACGAAACACTGAGGAGAATTACGGGAAATCACCACCGCGTTGTGTGTAATTGTTGTTAGCATGTGCATAATATGGCTTGTAATTCGACAGTGTACACCTGTAGGTACAGTGAATATAATTATTTCTTATCTCTCTCATTTTTTAAATTCAGCAAATTTGTATATGTAATTTCCATAATGGATAAGAAAAAGAGGATCCGCAACTAATTTCCAGCTTTGAATCTCAATTAGGTGTATTTGAGACAAGAACCCAATGTAATTATCATCAACACATACAACTTACAGCTTAGACTTCCAGTAATGCCATCTCGAAGCAGATTTGGTGTTAATGTCGCAAGGTATATTCTACTCATAACTGTTTTCTTTTCCAAACAAAAACTCCCTACTAAAATTATTACTAAGGTACCACTTAAAACCATGAAATGAAATAAAAATAAAAATAATCAGTGAAATAACGTAACTTCGCAAAATCATAATATATATTCATGACATCGTGATTTTATCAACGACGTACGTCCATTGATTACTTCAGTACAATTTATGGTTTGACGTAATAGACATCTTTCGTGATTTTGACTATAACAAGCCTCATGAAGTTTACGCAACACATACAACTAAGTGCTAAGTTAATATTTTGTAGAAAAACCTACATAATGTCAAAAAAAAACAGCAAAATGTCAAAAAAAATAGGCATGATATCACTTTTCAGGATATGTGATACTCGTGCGGGTTCGTTGTACGTATATTGGTAGGTCTTACGTCGCTGTCACTGTTACACATTCTAACAATACCAACTACAAGATATTAACTTAGCACTTAGTTGTACGTGTTGTCTAAACGTCATGAGGCTTGTTATTAATCCTTGGCTCTGATGTGATGTAAAATCTGCTTTTGAGATGGCATTACTGGAGGTCTAAGCTGTAAGTTGTATGTGTTGATGATAATTACATTGGGTTCTTGTCTCAAATACACTTAATTGAGATTCAAAGCTGGAAATTAGTTGCGGATCCACTTTTCCTTATCAATTCTGGAAATTACATATACAAATTTGCTGAATTTTAGAAAATGAGAGAGACAAGAAATAATTATATTCACTGTACACTGTAGAATTACAAGCCATATACATGCTAACAGTAATTTCACACAACGCGGGCGCGGTGATGATTTCCCGTAGTTCTCCCCAGTTTTTCGTAATTTATAACTTTAAACATAACCTCTCTTCAGAAAGCACAACATATAAATAACCCGTCATATTCAGCATATTCAGTAACGATTGTCTCACACAGCAAGTATCACTGATTTTATACACATGCAGACCAATACACATAATCATCCGAATGCAATCTTGTTATTCAACCAACTTTCCTCTCACAGATAAAAACTACAGACACGGATCACTCAGCCTCACAAAACTATGCAACCAATAATGCGGGTAGTTTAGTTGAGTGATTCCTTCATAGATGGACGTTCACAACGATCCTAGTGAGCAAACGTGGAATGACTGTTTGCGCCCTAAAAACTACCTAGTCTGCAAGTTGACATCTTGTAGGTTTTTTTGACGTTTTGTAGGTTTTTTAGAAGATACCCGCGCGGATTTGTTGCATAAATGTTACCAAGGATGCCACGACACAATTATTATGACTACCGAGTCATGTCATATTAAACAATTGTAGGTACAAACGTTTATGCAACAGTTCAAAGTTTGTCCTATAAGGTGTTGTGTAACATAATGCTACAAGTATGTTTAAAACACCTCATTTTAGAGCAAATATCCTGCAGAAAGCAAATTTGCATTTCACACATTAAGCTAGCATTTTGATGGTCAGGCAACGCAAATGGCAGCTTTTACTCATCAACAGTTCTTTTACCAAAGCCGTATAGCACCACATTGCTAGTTGGGCTTCGTGAAGGTTCAAGTATAAAAAAAGTATTTCTGTTCACAATTTTGCCGACATCTCTTGGGCTATCAGCTCCATTCATCAAGAGCGCTAGGTCCGCGCGCATCGTAGTATCGCGTCGGAGAGGCAAAATTGCAATTTTTTTTCGGTCGCTAATGGGTTTTCCAATCTGAACGGCATGGAACAAAGTCTCCGATGGAAAATAAACAGCTAGCGGGGTAGGCGCAAAGTGAAATCGCAATCATTTAAATTGAGCGCTACGGAATGTCGATGCCGCCGCGTTAGGGCCCGCTTGAAACGGCGGCATGCGGAAAACTTATTGTTTTGAAAATTAACAGCGCGGAGGCTGCCGCTATTGGGGATAACGAAGCGATAAAATCAATGAGATGATACGCTACTGTCAGGCGGCATACCGATCTGTTTTATTGAAGAAGTAATGATAGGTTGGTTCTGCACTTCCCACCCAATACTCATTATACGTACTGTGTGAGTTTTTAATGCGACATAGGCCGATTGCTCCTTTGTTATAAAAGATAACCAAAAAAGTTATTTACAAGAAATTCTAATATACGCTCTTTAGTTGAAAAATATACCCCTTACTATTGAGTCGTCCATAACTAGGTGACAACAGAAGACTGTTTAGAGCTTTAGCAGCAAAACTTAGCCTGAATTCTTGACTGGTGCCAAAGCACAAAGGGTCAAAGGTGGCCTAGTTGCCAGACTTCGCCTCCCCACCGCTACTGAGTGGCGTCAGAACAATAATTTTAGTAAGTTTATGGTAATGCCCATTATAAGGAAACTCTCTATTATACTATATGATTATACCAGGTGTTTCAAATTCGATCCTCATCAATCAAATCTCGGAAACTTTAAGAGATACGAAGTTGCCTAAATGGAGGCAAAGTTGCATATTTAGGTAATTTACAAAATTCCGCTTAGAAAGTTCGAAATCGAAAGTACTTGGAGAGAGACGGAAAGAAACAAATTTTCCCAAAATCTGACAAGTTCTTCAAGGCTTTCACGGCCAGTTGATAAACTGCTGTCTTGATTCGGGTCTAAAGGCCATCGGCGGTTGGAATTTCTTCCTAACGTTTCGCTAGTACGAGTGGCAAGCTTCTTCAGAGGTCCTTCCATTTCCGATGCTGGATGTAGACTGACGATTTCTCTTGCTTAGGTTGTATTCATACCGGACGGTAGGTGACGTGGCACTGCTCGGGCGTTTCTGAGGATCGGATGCTTTTATGAGCAGACAGACGGAGTGGCAATGGGAAGTCCACTTATCCCAGTCATAGCCAACCTTTTTATGGAACACTTTGAGAAGAAGGCGGTTGAGACATCGGAGAAAAAACCAGCAATTTGGTTCCGGTACGTGGACCTTCGTGATTTGGAAACATGGCACGGACAGGCTAAACGAGTTTCTGCAGCACCTCAACGATCGGCATCCAAGCAAACAATATACCATGGAGATAGAGAGTGACCAACAACTGGCCTTCTTGGATGTACTAGTCAGGAAGCTAGGTAACAAGCTGGGTCACACAGTATACAGGAAATCAACTCAAACAGACAGATACCTGCATGCTTTGTCCAATCATCACCCAGGTCAGAAGTATCGAGTCATCAGAACCCTGACAGAATGAGCTCGAAGGATTTGCGAACCGGAGAACCTCCAGACAGAACTTGAACACCTGAAAACTGCGTTCGAAGTAAATGACTGCAGCAAGAGGGACACAGAAAGATCAATGGGCTCGAGATTAGCCAGACCACGTAAAACCGAACAGCGTCCCACCACCTCTCAAGCGTATCTTCCATTTGCGCCAAGAGTCACGGACATTATTGGCAGAGTCCTGAAGAAACATGACATTATAACAATCTTCGAGAATACGAAGAAGATCCAACAAACCATCAGATCGGCAAAGGACAAGAAGGAACCACTCTTAGCTGCAGGAGTCTACCGCATACCATGCGGCAAAGTATACATTGGAACCACATTTACCATCAGCTTAGCGGCCCGTTAAGCACAGTGATGAACTTTCTGTCCCAGTTCGACCAGAATCTTGGTCTTTGGATGAAAGAATCGAATCCACCGATTCTGAAAGTGATGGTAGAGACAGCGTAAAAATTTCCGATCCTTCGTTTGAAACGCCAGGATGTTCAACAGCGCTGCATTTGATCACACAGGGCGAACTTAATGACTTAGTTCGAGAATTAAATCTGTCACAATCCCAGTCAGAACTTTTAGCGTCAAGATTTAAAGAGTGGACTCTTCTCCATGATGATGTCAACATTACTTTTTACCGAAAACGGCAACAAGACTTCACACACTGTTTCCGTCAAGAAAGGGAGTTGATATATTACTCCAATGTCAACAATTTGTTTGGCGCGTTAGGACAGAAACATGATCCAAATGATTGGCGCCTGTTCATTGATTCCTCTAAGCTTAGTTTAAAAGCGGTATTGGTACACAATGGTAATAAATATCCATCTGTACCTATAGCGCACGCAGTTCGTATGAAGGAATCATATGAAAATATGCGAGTTCTGTTAGAGCATATCCGTTATATTGAATATGGATGGTCCATATGTGTAGATTTAAAGGTAATGGCCCTTCTCCTTGGAATGCAACTGAGATATACCAAATATTGTTCTTTTCTTTGTGAATGGGACCGTCGTGCGCGAGATCGTCACTATGAACGGAAGGAGTGGCCACTACGTCAGGTATTAACTCCGGGCCTCAAACACATTGCTTATGAACCAGTAGTTGATCCCAAAAACGTGTGGCTTCCACCTTTGCATATTAAGTTGGGACTGATGAAAAATTTTGTTAAAGCTATGGATCGAAATGGAAGAGGGTTTCTTTATTTAAAACAAATATTTCCGAGACTTAGTGAGGCAAAAATTAAAGAGGGCATATTTGTGGGTCCACAAATACGGAAAATCATGAAGGATGATATATTTGCCAGTGCTCTAAATGAAACTGGATTACGAACTTGGAATGCTTTTAAATCAGTTACTGCAGTTTTTTAGGCAATGTGAAGGCGGACTATTATAGAGATATTGTGAGTGAACTAATTAATGCTTATAAAGGAATGGGATGTAACATATCTCTCAAAATTCACTTTTTGGATTCTCATCTCGATGTTTTTTCGGAAAATTTATGTGCGTTAAGTGATGAACATGGTGAACGGTTCCACCAAGAGATTTAGCTATGGAACAATGGTTCAAGGCAAGTGGAGTATCAACTTGCTTGCTGATTATTGCTTGACATTGTTAAGACATACTTTAGGAGCAACATATCGCCGTAAAATATTGACAACAACATTCTGAGATTAATGCTTATTCGACTGTTTATTAGTACTCTTACACACATATCCTTATATTTTACGAGTATATATATAATAGAATGCCTTATTGCAAGAAAACCGTGGGTGATAGGAAAAATCGAATGCCATTTCCGGCTTTTTGGGTACGTTTTACATAGTAACCACATTGTTTTGTCCATGTCACAAAAAAAATATTTTAATTTTGTTCACCAGTGTAGTTTTTAATTCTGATTCTGAAAATGTATAATACGACAGACTCTGACATTGCCAAACCTTAGTTATGACAAAAAAGCAGAATTTCCTCGGTAGGCCTTAAAATTATCATTGTCATTTGTTTCATGTACCAAATTTGTCCCAAAATCATTTTTATCCTTTGTTGACTTTATTTTTTTACTTATTCTCCTCTACAAGATGGTTGTAAAACTTTCAATTTGAGGCTTCACCAATCTTGTTTTCTTATACGGCCGCTATATTGGAATTTTGTACATGTGAATGAACGTTTCAGTCCTAAATTTAGACATGTATTTCCTCAGTTGTCCATGAATTTGTAGTCCGATGAAAATTTTAAGGAAATAGAAAGATATGGTAAAACGTGAGAATGAAAATTTTATTGAGGTTAATAACAATAATAATCATAAATAAGCATGGGTAAATCATAGCAGCATAGCAGGTTCAAAATGTTCGTTATTTTGTAGGAAAACCCTGACTCTTCTCTGTACATTGTTCGTTGCCCGAAGTATTTAAGTCAGAATTGAAAACCGTATTAACTTCTACAAAAATCCAGGATATCTCTACGGAATTGCTTTAGAATTCGAAACTTTTCAAGCGGCATTTTATTATTTACTTGAGTACTCAACTTTGCCATCATTTAAGCGATGTCGTACCTCTTACCGTTTCCGAGATCCCAACGGTAAAGGTCGAATTTGAAGCACCTGGTATACTGGACAATCACCGACTTGGCAGAGTACATGTAGCAAAAGAGTCAGGCTAGTTATTACTTCAGACCAGTCATTCGCAACACAGTCAAATAAAATAAATAAATCAGCTTCACGTATGCCTGGACTTATTATTAGAATCCTCTGCCACGCTCCTAAATCATCACTACGAATAAACCGAATCGATTACCGATAACTGCATCACCCCTTCTTAAGAGAACGTGAACATGTGACGTTCTTCCGTAAGTTCCAATCGTGACTCAATTACATCGAAGGTGTGAAGATGAGCAACGTGGCTGACGATGGGACGAGGTGCGGACGTGCAACAAACGTCTCAATTTACTCGGCGATGTTGCTGACGCAATCAAATCGCTAGGGGCCGGTCGGGATGCCGCCGTTAACGTGACCTTTACTGCTACTACGTACAGAAAACCGGAAGTGAATGACAATCTTTATCTTCAATCGATGGCGCAGATTTAGTGGGATCAACGCAGATTCGTTACGGGTAAGCTGGAGTTTTTCGAATCAGGTATACAGAGAGCGGCGCTGTTCCCATACAGTAGGTAACTAGCAGTCTAAATTATTGTTGAACGACAGTTCTCTGTTGCCAAATTTACTCTAAAACGCATATTTCTATTGAAATTATCTCCACCTTAATTTAATGTAAATTCCTCTCTACCTATCAATTTGATTTCATTGTCTTCGTAGGATGAAGCTACTTTTACTTCCTACGTCTATCGGTCTGTGGGTCTGCCGCTGTCTAATTTTTGATCTTCAACTTCTGTTTATAGTAGCGATAATTCCGTATATTCTCGGCTTAGGCCTTGGGTGGTTCAGTGTGAAAAAATGTCATTATAAATAAAGACGATTATTGTTTTTATTGTTATTATTATTAGTTACAGTTTATTACATGAAATCTACACCGCTAAAGGTCATGTCACTCATTTCCGCCGGTCTGTCATTGTTTCTGTCTGTCGATCTATTTGTCCACTAATCCTTTGACCGTTTCTAAACCTGGAAAGCACCGCTGAGATTTGATTGAAATTTTCAGAAAGGGTTACTACTACGCCAAGGACGAACAAACTCTGTACCTGAGACAAAAAACAACAACAAAAAAAAAGACAGATCACTCAAACTTTGTTTGTTTGTTTGTTTTATGACATTTTGACGAAATTTTCGCAAGGGTTAGAAATTGTAGCCTGTCAGAGGAAGAGGGTAATATCAGTTTTTTGACGTCGGTGTATTTATATGGCCCAGCCCTGATCATTCTACGCATCTTTTAGATATATTTCAGGCTGGGCGCATACATTCGTTTTCCACGTTCGATTTCCGAATTCGTTTTCCGTATTCCACAAGTTCATTTTTTTTTTTCGAACGGAACACATTCCGTACGTACGTTTCGGAAGCCAGCCCGTGCGTTCGTAAAAACGGAACGGTTAAAACCTAGTGACGTCACGCGGAACGCAGCACTGGCATACATTTGTAATGTACCGCCGAACACAGTCGAAAATTTCCATCCAGAACCGTGCAGTGACGTGCGTATTGGACGTCCCGTCGTTGCATCAATAGCTCGAATGCATCAGCTCAATGTGTGAAGCAGAAGAACTAGCATTGGCTGTCGAAAAGCACTCCTGCTTGTCGGATATTCATGACAAGGACTACCACAATAGAGATGTCAAAGATTTGGCGTATGAGCGAGTTTTCAAAGAGGGTATACAGGATTGGAACTCGTGCAGAAAAGTGGAAAAAGAAAACAAGAACCTTTATTACAAAGACTACTGTACTTTTATTGTTGTAAATTGGTAATTCTATCGATGAGTAGGTATGATATTTCTCCCGCCGGCGTGATGAAGTACTGAGCAAACTCGTCTCTTATGCTTCGGCCTCGGTTCGTAGATCTATGTTGTGTATCCAGAGATACTCTCATCCAGGTATCTTGCTTCCTTAATTTATCACGTATGCCATTATGAAGTTTATCGAAAGATTGTATTGACATTCTGTAGAAATCAAAGAATTTATCTGGATATGCTCGTAACCTTGCGCTTTTTAGATAAAATGGACTCTCGTAGATTCTCCGACTGTTTAACGGATGCTTCCAATACCGACGTTTGTTTTTCTTCTTTCTGATAATGGTAATAGAAGTGTAATCGCAATTAAATCATCGTTCTCCATCGCCAAGCATTCACACAGCCGCCACTGAACGTACTGGTAGTATAATATTCACTTCAAAAATTGAACATTTGCGATAGGTATTATGGAATTTCGAATTGGAATTCCTGATTAGGAAACCGTATACGGAAGACGAAGGTATGCGCCCAGCCAATTCGGAATTCCGTGAGCCTAGCGCAAACGTTCAATTTTTTGAGTGGCGGCTCTGTGAATGCACTTCTGTCATCATTATCAAAAATGAAGGAAAACAAACGTTGGTATTGGGTGCATCCGTTAAACAGTCGGAGAATCTACGAGAGTCCATTTTATCTAAAAAGACCAAAGTTACGAGCACATCCAGATAAATTTTTTGATTTCTACAGGATGTCAATATAATCTTTCGATGAACTTTATAATGGCATACGTGATAAATTAAGGAAGCAAGATACCTGGATGAGATTATCTCTGGATACACAACATAGATCTACAAACCAAGGCCGAAGCATAAAAGACGAGTTTGCTCAGTACTTCATGACGCCGGCAAGAGAAATAACATACCTATAGAACAAAATAATTACCAATTTACAACAATAAAAGTACAATAATTTTACCCTTGTTTTCTGTGTCCACTTTTGTTCACGAGTTCCAATCCTGTTTGACCTCTTTGAAAACTTGCTCCCACGCCAAATCTTTGACATCTCTATTATGGTAGTCCTTGTCATGAATATCTTGCTTTTCAACAGCCAATATTAGTTCTTCTGCTTCACACTTTGTCCTGATGCATTCGAGCTCTTGATGCAACGACGTGACGTCCAATACACACGTCACTGCGCGGTTCTGGATGGAAATTTCCAACTGTGTGCGGCGGTACATTATAAATGTATTCCAGTGCTGCGTTCCGAGTGACGTCACTAGGTTTTATCCGTTCCGTTTTTACGAACGCACGGGCTTGCTTCAGAAACGTACGTACGGAATGTGTTCTGTTCGGAAAAAAAATGGACGTGTGCGGCACTCAATGTATTTTATTCGGGTCTCCGAATACGGAAAACGAATTCGGAAATCGAACGCGAATGTGTGCGCCCAGCCTCAATCATCATAGATTTTCCCGTACGTTTACTCTTGAAACTTTAATGGTAGAGAGGTATTTCCAATAGTCGCGTATCGATAGCACGTGCTTCGCGTCTAGCCGACGCATGTGTGTCACAGTTGGCAGTCTAGACCACTGTACATCTGATGTCGAACATCAATCGTCATCCATGCGGCATTAGTCTTAGCAACGATCATGTGAACCCGCACGAATTTTTCAGGAGAAAGTGTCGTTTATCTGCAAGTATTAACTTTTTTGACAGCGTACTTGCCTCAAAAACTTTTTGAAAAGTGGGGAATCACATTTTTTCTCAGGGGAACAAATCCTAAAGAGTTTTAAAATCGTACACAGAAGCATGCTAGATATAAAGATTTTTATTGTATGAGCCTGTTTGACTGAATTAATTCATTGAATTTTTTTTATGCAAGTTCGTAGCTACCTTTTTTCTCGGACGGGCTAACGTTCAATCCCTTATGCACTGATGATAGTATTGCATATGAAGTGTAGAGTCAACTTACTGACACCATTTGTTTATCAATATTTCGACACTGGATCAATTACCAAAAATCACAGAACCTTTCGGTCCTTGTTACGACTGCAAGTTTTGTAAATGATTATCAACATTGATGATCAACAATCTGAAAGTTACACCAAGTAAGGACACTGAGTGGAATTTCTTTGAAGACCGCTGGTTAGCTTCATTGACTTTGTCTGCTCAAATTGGTTCCGCTTAGTGTTGCCAGCTGTTACTTTTTTTCGCGACGCAGTGGCAATTTTCATCTCCATGTCGGTGTGGCCCGCTGCTACCGGTTATGATTTTTGTATTCAGGCATAGTGAAATTGAGGAGGAATACCAAATGACACTGTGACTGTGATGTTTCTGGGTAGCCTTCATTGTCATGGTTCCTTTAAATTGATATGACACTGCACTACTAGAGATATCTAAGCCCTGTTCGTACAACAGTCGCAAACCTGTCAGTGATCATGTCCAACATCCCGTCACACAAATTCCGTTCATTATGCTACGCTATATAGTCGAAATTCAGACGACCAGATCCCAGACACAGTCACCGACAAGTCACCGACCACTGTAAGAAAAAAACCTCAAATTAACCGTATTTTACACCAGAAGCAGATCATTACTGCGCGAACGGCAAATAGAGTGCAGATGCGCTGCTATGATACCTATGCATCTAGGAAGTGCATCTATACTGACTCTCAGATTCTCCCGTGAACCAATTTTTAGATAATTTGAAAATAACGTTGTCCATACTTGCTCCTAACTATGATTACATCTTATTTCCAGGAGACCAAAGCATCAACCTTTTCGAATTTCTGTAGTAGACAGCTGGTAGAAATTTTGAATCTGAAGCAGATAGTTGAACAACTCACTAGATATACACTGAAGTCCTCAAAGTTGCTAGATGTTATTATCTGCACAAATGAATTAAATGTCTCGGCTACCGACGTATTAGTCTGCTCTATGTGGTCTGATCATGCCTTAGTTTCATGTGAGGTTACACTTTCATAGTATACTTTTGTACATTTTCTTTACACGTATAAAGACTTTAAAAATTATAATCATGAGCTTTTTATCAATCACCTGAGGAATGTTGACCTGAGTCCAATATATATGCTTAAGGATAGACGAGTAGATGTGAAAGTGAGTTATCTCCGCATACCCAGAAAAAGTGATCTTTGGTTACTACAATTTAAAACAAATGATGAAACTGAGGTATAAGGCACTAAGAAAGTATCATCGTATAAAGGATCTGAATGTTTGATTAGACTATAATTGATTAAGTAATAAAATTATCCACCCAATTATCAAGGAAAAGAAAGTTTACTTTGAATAACAAGTTGAGTTAAATAAAAACCGCATGTGGGAATAACTCCGAATAGTTAACAAAAAACAGAATTTAGTACATCAACACCTAGGAACTGTTAACCAAATGAATAATGTCTTTATGCAGTCGGTCTAGGATGATAATAATGAACCCGATCAGTACACTCTTCGATTTTTCACCGACACACAAGTCTCTCATGAAATATTCGAGTTTTCGTACACCAATGACAATGAAGTATACCAAAAGTTGCTTTCAATGAAATCAAGTATCAGTATCAGCATGGTGCTGTACATCTATCCTATAATTTTACCATATGTCACGAATATTTTTAATTATTGTCTAAAACTTAATGTAATACCCAAAATTTGGAAGCTTGCACTAGTAATTCCCATTTCAAAAAAAAAGTGGCGGATCTTCGACCCATCAGCATCCTTTGTAATCGATCAAAGGTCTTCGAAATAAATTTGGATGCTAGAATGTGGTACTTTGTTGCACAAAATTAAATTCTTCCAGAAAATCAAACAGGGTTCAGATCAGATCACAGCTGTACAACAACCTTGCTCAAAGTAACGGATGATATCCGTTAATATATTGATGATGGCAACTTATCCATCTTAGTCTTACTAGGTTTCTCGAAGGCCTCTGATAAGCTAAACAATGATCTGCTGATTGCTATGCTGCACTAGCTGGCTTTTTCAAATCGTTCATTTGTTGAAAAAGTATCTCAAAGATCGGGCTCAAGTTTTCAAATGTTTTTTGTGAATCATCCGAATTGTCTAACGTTTATCGAGGTGTACCACTGAGATCTATTTCAGGTGCACTCTTTTATACTTTATACACATCTCAGCTGCACATAAGTAGTAAGCAAGTATCATATCACTATTACGCTGATGACACTCAATAATACTCTGCTTTTAAACAGTCACCCATGAACCGAACTTTAATTGAGATAAACAGGGACCTTCAGGTTCTTTATTAGTTAACAAAAAATTATTGTATCTCTGTCAACGCAACTAAGTATAAGGCTCTTCTATTTTGTAAAAAAAAAACGGTTCGTGAACTATACTCCAATAATTTAGACATTTATTTCGGACAAGACAAAAAGACTTCGCGAAAAATTTAGGGGTTATTCTGGATAAAGATCTACGGTTTTCACAGCATATCTCTCCTCTAACCAAAAGGGCATTTCCAGCTTTGAAACCGCTATACAGTAGCAGAAGCATACTAACTAAGTAAACAAAAATAATATTGTGCGAGTCTTTAGATCTTTGTCACCTCAGTTATTCAGACTGTGTCTACGGCCAGTCATTGCTAAAGCGAGATAAAGCGCGCCTTCAGCGTATTCAAAATTCTTATATCAGGTTTGTTGATGGCATTAGAAGGCGGCAGTCGACATCCCTTCACTTACACAAAATTTAGGTTGGCTCAGTGTAGAGAAAAGAAGGTTCCTTCATCGATCCGTTTTATACCTCAGGATACTCAATACTGAATTACCACCTATTCTTTAGAAGAAGATCAAGACCCGTACTGAAATGCGTAGTCGTAACACGAGGCTTAAACATCATCTCTCGCTAACACATCGAATTATAAGTGCTCTTGATATGATATAGTCAAGGTTTACAACTCGCTGCCTGATGGAATTAAAGGCCTATCAATTTTGACATTTAAGCGAGAAGTGAAGGCTATGTTGAGATTTGAGATGGCTTAAATTTTACATTTTGCGTTGATTTGCCAACTATTCTTCTGTATGTCTTTTTCTTTTGATCCTTTATAAAGCATTAGCTGTAGCTTCTAACTATTCCATACAAACATCAACTCGTCTTTTATTATAGGCTTTACCAAGCTCCCTTTAACAGTTATATGTCATATATGAATAATATGTAATTCTAAAACAAAATATCTATAGGTATATGTATTAACTTTGCTCTTATTTGTACTATTATGCTATTATTACTCGCATATTACTTTTCTGGGTAGATGGAAGAGCGCGGATTGACAACTAATGGTTGTCAATCAAGCGAACTTACCGCTTGCTCACTGCATCAGAATTATAATGTTTTTTTTCTGTACTTACATGAGCAGTAAAAGCAATTTATTGTTATTATTATTATTGATATTATAATTATATTTGAGAATGTCCTAAATGCGGTAGCAAAGTTATAGCATGTTTTGTACAATCATTTCTCCAAAATATGTTGCACACTACTAAAAAAACTAACTCGCTTTTTAATGATTTCATATCTAATGAAGCTTCAAAAAATCCTATTCATTACACAATCCACTGGTATACGAGAAGGAATCATTAGAATTTATTATACCTGTTGATGCTCTGATCGAATCACCTGTAGAAATATTTTCCACCGTACAACGTACACAATGAATGGATAATATATTTCGTAGACTGCAGATACATGATAAATGTCCCCTCCAAGTCTAAGCAAAGGTACATTTAAAGAAAGAAAAAGGTCAGTAATTCTCTGCACGTACTGGATAAGATATTTATCCAAAATAGTTATCTAACTAGTGACACTACTTGCACCACTAGCCAAATAAGAAAACGGTGTGGTTAAACGCCATTTTATCGGTTTCGGCAGTCCATATATCTCTCTCTCTCTTTCTTTTGTTCGCCTTGTCTAATTAGTCTTGGTATAGCTGCTGTTTGAAGATACTCAGTACTGAACACCAGTGAAACTTCTGTTCCAAATGCGTCATCCTAAGAATCACCGGTTATTGCCAACGTAAAATTTAGCGAGTCGGCCTATCATCCAGGCACCTGTATTGTAACTTAAAACTTGCATTATATCAATTTTTATGGCATTAAGTAGGTTTTTTGACATGTAGGTTTTCCTATAAAATGTCACCTTTGAACTACTTGTAGTAGGCGAGGAATGGATTGGCGGCACACTAGTGGCCACCTAGTGCACAAGTTGACATTTTACCGATTTTTTTGATATCGTATAGGTTTTTTCCATAATAACCCTGCGGGACTCGCGGCTTCGAATCTCCTCCTCGGATATTTGATTCCGGGTCATGGATTTTGCGTTGTGTGTTGTCTATAACACGCATGTGGGTGCATTATTATACTATTAACGATAGATACGTATTTAGCTGGAGTTGGCTTATCATATCAGTTACCAGTAGATGGCTCGTAGAGTAATATAGTGTTAGTACTATGGGGTGGGCAAAGAGGATCAGAGGTGGCCTATAGTTGCTAGGCTTCGCTTCCACACTATTACTACTGCTACGTCACTCTGGTAATTGATCACACAGTTGAATACAAACTGGTGAAGCTCATAATCACGGGATTTAACGTTGATAAGAGTACTGATATCACCTTTTTAGATGTTAGATACAAAAGCATTTGACAGTGTGACAAGTGGATCCTTTCTATAAACTGAAAGAAACTGAATTTGTATTTTGGCTCTAAAAATTCCTTAATTATAGAAAATATCCATTTAAAACTATCTCTAGTCATAAATATGTCGCAGAAAGTTTCTCAGAGTTCGAAGAAAATCAGGTCTTGGTGACCTTCGATAAGCCGTTGAAATTTTTCAAGATACTAAAAACCGCATACGCTCAATCGCAAGGTATCGTGTAAAAGCGACACATTGGATTAATCTATTAATTGTCCGAGAATGGCGCTGTAATCTTAACTACGTTCCTTAATATCCCTCACAAGATACGCCACTGAACAGATAAGCTTGGTAATCTGTTCAACGTCTATCCATGTCTGTATACATTGCAAACGAATGCACAGACGTGAATGCACACGCGCTTTGAGGATTTGAAAAACATCGAGGTAGATACATTTATATTTATACAGCATGTACATACACTCCACTCGTAAATCGAAAAGGGTAATGGATGGAAGATGCAATATTGCTACAGATCAAATGGGTCTCATAAGTAGTTTTATCGCTACTTAGGCTCAAAAACAGAGCTCAGTATAACAAAATTGATTGAAACGCTAGCGGTGTTTGATGCTGCAAAATTGCAATTGGGTGGTTTATTAAGATTGGTTACAATGTACACAAAAACCTAAAATCGCAGTCATTATGTTTACTTAGCTGATATCGACTGCAATGTTATAATTGTTTACATAAAATTGTACATTTATTTCATAAAGTATAAACATATAATTCTGTTTCCTATATGAATAGTTCACTCAACTTGCTGGACTATCAATCCATAATGAACTAATATTGTCATAATTAACCAGTAATATTCCGTTTTTTAAACATTATTACCTCACGCAGCATTTTTGTACATTCCTAGGCTTTGACATGAAAACCGACAAGGTGTTTTAATAATACTTGCCTGATGTTCCACCCTAAGAGAGAAATGTAAGCATATTACACGCAACTTTGCTCTTGTGGTAGTTGCCATTTATAATTTATATGGGTTTTATGAGTTTTCTGATACTTTTAGACAATAGAGTTTTAAGTGCAACAACAATAGCGACATGTTGTACATTCCGTTATTTTTGACAGCGACAGGAAGTGACGAATGTTGACGAAAAAAGAATTTTTATGACCACTAAAGTGAACTGTAGTAATTTAATATTACCGATTACTGACAGTTATGACAGGTTTATTTTTTGATCTTGACGTGAAGCTGAATCTGAAATTTTAAAACCTGGCTGAATTATTCCATAGAAAAGTCTCAGTGATATTTAATGTTGAAAATTATAGGTCCACAGATGGAGAAGTGACCATTGAACCAGCGGAACTACAATAAAATGCTGCCTTGCCACATTGCATGCATAACAAATATCAGAACAATATAGTTCAATATGAACACTAGGTACCTATTTCTTGCATACATGTTTATCTATATTCTGAAACTTATATTTTTTATTAAATTATATTCTAACCAATATGTCTTTATAACTTGTTTATATAAGCTATAACGAAATAAGCCGCAGCTAAAGGAGCTTTCTTCTATAACGGATAACGAAGGTTTGGTCTGATTCTGCGCAAAACCAAAAAAGAGATGTCCTAAGGAAGTAGCAAGACAAGGCCACTAGCAACTCTTTAATAAGAAATAAATTCAATAGATGCCGTTATCTTAAAATATGAGTAAAGCTCATCGTATCATTTCTGAAATGTTTCTGCGGACGTGATGCACTTCTGTCCTATTTTATTTTGCATAAGAAATCCATTACAGAAGAGTTCAAAATTCTGATCTTATGACGCTTCAGGGGCATTAAAACTTCCCTGTATGAATAGAATTGGAAGCTGATCTTCTTCTGAGTTCTTCAATCATTCATCTTATGCGATGTACTCGTATAGTTCTTGTTACGGTAAGCAATGCCTTCTTTGTAAATCATACACCAAAAACTTAAGAAAATAAATCTGCGATATCGAATACGGCCCTCCATTAGGTACGTCAGTACACAACCCAGATGTCGTGCAAGTGAGCAGAACTGTTCGTCTATGAATCCGAATTAAAAGAGAAAACGGAAATTGCAAATTCCTATAACAATACTTAACTTGTGTTTACAGGTTGCTTCCATCTTGCGCCGCGTCGTTATGTCGTACAGGAGAGACTAGGGTAGCGCCAAATGTTGCCGAGGAATTAACAAACTTATTGTAACGGTTTCATCGTCCATGGGATCAGAATTTTCCGCCCATATCTACGGTCACTTGACACCTTAACAGCTTATTTACCTGTAGAAGAAATTTTGGTCGCTTCCTCACACTCGTCTCCTAGTCATTGCACATTTAACGCCCTATCTTCCAACAACGTGAATTACTACTTATGCAGGTTGGTGAGTTTGACCTAATACATAATTAAATGGTTGCATTTACACCGCAAATGTTATGCTCTCTATTTGATTATCTATGACTTTTTCAAAGAGATGTACATCCGAAGAAACCTGCAAATATATTACTCATCCTCCACGATTTAGCACAATTGAATTTTCAAGATAATTTTACGATTACATGTATATACATATATGATATGCATATATTTTTGATATTTTGATTTAATAGTGATGTGGCTGCTGATGAAATTCAACATGTGCATTTTTTTAATTTTCATGAGATTTTTAGTGTACATGAAATGTCATTTGCTCATGATTGTATTTTGACAAAGGCCTACGTTTAAGTTTTGACTAACTTGTGCAAGTACCTCTAAAACCTAGAAAATTATGAGTTAATTTTTTAACAGAGCCAAGTTTGCAGGTGCCTCGGTCACAAGACACGTTTTTAACACATCCAATCCTTTTTCAGATTGGGGGCCAGTAGACTTACTGACATCCTTATCTTTAGACTCGCCCGTGACCTTACCTAAGCCTTATCTCTTTGAGCCTTGTCCTTGGATTGCCCTTTGGATTATTCCTTGGACCTTAGCCTTGACTATTAACCTTTACTTTACCTTATTGGGAATTTACCGAAAATAGGCCTCTTCATACCCAGGAGCCACATACATGGAAGTAGCAAAGATGAGTCACAATGTTTCCTTAATCGCGCTGTATAACTTACTTGTCATAAATTGTCTTTTTAGGCCCAATTTCACCAAAATTAATATTTAACAGTCACTTGGACCAATGGGAAAATACCTTATCGAAATTTGACGGAAGCTGTCAAAGCTCTCTCAATGTCAGTGATTTCTATTGAATTATTGAATAAAATCGTTAAAAAGCGACCGTATTGTAAACAGGAGCACTTTTTGATTCCAACATGATGCTTTTGTACAGAGACAACAGGACAACTTTCATGTATTTTAATTCTTTTTCTCCAACGACCTCGAAGGCCTAAGGCCTCAACACTCTTGGGGTACCGTGGGGCTATAGGGGGATACACACCGCCTGACTTATGTCATGTCAGCGGCCATTTCCAAGGCCCGTATCGTCAGTCGTTCCTACAATTGTAGGGCGCGCTTATGGCCTCCTTGATTGTCATAGTTTTCTTTGAATGCAGATGGCTCGTGACTTACAATTCTTTTTTTTCGATAATTCACCATAATAACACAGAAAGAAACAAAGAAACGAAAAATCTGTTTCATTGACAGATTACTAGACGAGACACGACATGGGAGTTGTTTAAATGTTATCTTGTGAGCAAATTTAGGATCAACGGGATTAACTTAGGCAGAATATTTTAAAAACAGAAACTACGCGAGTTTTATCAGAAGAAAACACTATATATCTGAGCCACAGAAGCAAAGCGAATCTCAGGCTCCCGATTCTAGTTCTAGGTATTAGTTCGCGAACAAACTATTATACACTACCATAAGAAATATAGCAACATTAAAAGAGTGGATATTCCAGTCTTTCAGTCGAGATTAAGTGATAACGATTTATTAATATTTTTGAACCATTCCAATGCATTCCACTAATCACAAATGCATTGTCCCAGCATTAACATTATTAGACACTAATTTCAAATGTCAATTCCTCAATATTAAAACAAAAATATTTATATGGAAATTGGTTGAAAAGCCTAGCATGTTGGGAAAATAGTAGTTACTGTAAATCGTAGTTTGGTGGTGGTACACTTAACATAACCACGTATTTAGTGATTGCAGGCTTAACGTATACACAACAGTGTAATGTGTAACTCTGCAGTAAAAAATCTTGGATGGGGACTTTTCATGTGGAAATTAGTTTTTCCAAAATACCATTTTCCAACAAGTGACGTTGGACCACAGGAGATTTATTATCGATCACAAGACGGAATGGATGCGAATTTTGACAACTCTGAGTTGCCAAACTTCGCCACCTGAGAGGTGTATGGTCGTGGATGACTGTGATTTGAAACATGTGAATTATACATGTTAGAGATAAAAGGTTTTATGACACTGAAAAAAAAGTCAAAAGGTAAATTTGCTTAAAATGAGTGAATAAGTAATAACATAAACAATAAATAATAATAATCAGAAAAAACAAATGAACTAAATCAGTAACTGAAACAGTATTTAATAAAACTACATACTAAATGAAATATGTATATACAGTGAAAGCTCTCCTTGCGGACAGCTCCTATAAGCGGACATCTCTTTTAACCGGACAAAGTTCCTGGAACCGAATTTCAGCCATCAATTTTCAATGTTAAATGCATTCCGATAAACGGACGCTCTTATAAACGGACGCGGACACTAGATTTTCCTGTATGTGATCAAAAAATCTCCCATAAGCGGACGTGAAACTCTAATACCCGGACGATTTTTTAGTTCCGCTTATTGCAATGCACATATCTACATACATAAAATTCGATAATTCCCCGATTTATATTAGGTGATTCCCCATTTACGCATTTCGTTGGGTAGCCTGTATGTAATCTTGTGGCTTGTCTTCAGTTCAGGCAAATTCGTAGTTGATTGAGTTACGTATTTTATTATTGTAACTGTAAAATGGCACCAAAAAAAAGGATGCTCTCGTTAAAGGAAAAGATGGAAGTTGTTAACGTATTAGACAGAGAAAGTGTTTCAGTTCGTCATTTGGCAAAGAGGTTTAATATTGGGAAAACGCAAGCAGCTGAAATTGCCAAAAATTAGGAAGATATCAGGAGTAAATGGCAATCAGAAACTAATATAAATCAAAAGAAGGATTTTTTAAAAAAGGAAGGTTTTGCTATAGACAAAACATGTTTTGAGTGGTTTGTGAAAGCTAGAAGTCAGAACATTCCAATCTCAGGGCCGTTAGTGAAGATGAAAGCTAAAGAAATCGCCACTACTTTGGGCTATAATAATTTCAGTGCGTCCGACGGGTGGCTGCAAAAGTGGCGCAAGAGACATAGTGTGAGTTTCAAATGCATATCTGGCGAAGCTGCTGCAGTAGATCAAGTTGATGTGTCACAATTTTTGGAGAAACTTCCGTCCATGTTGCTTGGCTACAAACCAGAAGATGTGTACAACGCAGATGAGAGTGGACTTTTTTTTCGCGCATTGCCCGACAAAACTCTGTCCTTTAAAGGAGAAACATGTGTGGGTGGAAAGTTGTCTAAAGATAGACTAACCATTTTATTCTGTGCAAATATGGCCGGTGAAAAATGCGATTTGATTGTGATCGGGAAAGGGGCTCGTCCCCGTGCTTTAAAAAACGTTGCTATTAAGGATCTACCAGCGACTTGGAAATCCAACAAAAAGGCATGGATGACCCGAGAAATCATGTCTGAGTGGTTAGTCGAATTCGACCGGAAAATGAGAATCCAAAAAAGGCAAGTTCTTTTATTTTTAGACAATGCATGCTCTCATCCTCGTGATATGAAAATGAAAAATGTGAAAATTATATTTTTACCGCCAAACACAACTTCTGTTTGTCAGCCCATGGATCAAGGTGTCATACAGAACTTTAAATTTTATTATCGGCACTTGATTTTAAAACATATTTTAACAAAAATTGACGATGGTCAAAGCTTATCTGAGCTTACAAAGTCTATCAATGTGTTAGAAGCTTTGTATTTTATAAAAACAGCATGGAATAAAGTAAATTCCTCTACAATTAAAAACTGTTTTGGCAAAGCTGGATTCAGAAAAAGTGAATGTAGCTCAGAATTTGCTGAGCAAAATTATTGCGATGCTGAAGACGATCTGCCCTTAGCGACACTTGCTCAGTTACTGCGACATGCCAAACATTTAGGAGTAGCAGATCCCCAGAAAGTAGATGATTTCCTGGCCATAGACAATAACATAACAACAGAAGAAAATGCAGCCCAGGCCAACTTGAATATGGTAGTCCAAACGACTCAGAAGAAGAAGTGGAACTGGTGGACTCACTAAGCGGTTCAAAAACGATAAATTCATATGGGGAAGCTCTAAATCATATTTCTATATTGAAAAAATTTGCTAAAGATGATTTCACTGCATTTCAACATTTGAAAAATTTAGAAAGTTATTACGAAAATTGTCTCCTTCAGCAAAAGATGGTGAAATTTCGTCAGACAAACATTTTAAACTTTTTTCAACAAGCTAAAGAATAATGTTTTTTTTAAATTCTCGTACCATGTATTGAAGCATTTATGTTTTTGTATGCGTATATGTACATATATTATATAGATATATAGCATAAATACATACTTTAAAAATGTGGCGAATACCTCATTTCCTCATGATTATATACCCCGTTATTTATACTCTATACTTACATACTCTCTTTTAAACGGACACCTCCCATAAGCGGACAAAAGTTACGGAACCGTGAGTGTCCGCTTATGGGAGCTCTCACTGTATATCTATATATATATATATCTATATATATTTATATATCTATATATATTTATATAAAACGGAATTTTTATCTTTTTAATTTTTTCTTCATTGTAATAGGATTTTTGAGCTCTAACGTGTGATTCACTTGTTAATATATTTCAAAATCAGTCAACCACGATGTGACTATACCATACACCTTTCAGGTGGCGAAATATGGCAACGCAGCGCATCCATCCCATCCTGTGATCGATAATCGATCTTCTGTGATCTATTCTCCTTCTCCAACGTCACTGCAGTCTATGTTTCGTGGTCACTTTATATGTATTATTTGACGTCCAGGTATTAGTGGAATATGGAGTTTTGGAAGAACAAGTTTCCGTATACAAAGTGCTCCGTCCAACTGCCGCATCTGCAATAACCCCCAAATACGTGGTTATGTTGAGTGTACCATATACCATCACCGATGGTGCGACTGATTATACACTGAAATCAAAACAAAAAACTGCAACTGCAATTGTATCTAGGAATGTTGAAAAACTTAAACAGTTTCGAGCCAGTGGTATCAAAGTGTCGTTGAGGAGCTGGAAAAAAGTATATGAATGTGTTGAAATGCAACACCTAACCAAAATTTCATTCAACTCACCCACGATACAGATTAAACCTTATTTATACGCTCTTATTAGTATGAAAAGACAAAAAATTCCTGGTATTTTGTTTTCGTCAGCTGTTGGGTATAACATTTGCTACTATAGATTATTAATGCTTGTTCTAATATCACGACGATGAACGCAAAATACAGATATTTATTTTTCAAGTTATTATTGATACTCAGGTTTATAACTTAACTTCTGTAGGAATTTTAATAACAGTGTATACATGCGTCAAATTTGTCGGATAAGTTGTGGAACACCCTGTATATGGGTTGGTTTACATCTCAATTACTGCATAGACTACTTATGAATGTTATGGACGCTGGTATTAAATTTGAAGATTCCAAAGAAGCCATCACAAAATAACTGGATAAAATAGCTGCACGCTAAGCCGGCATTTCCTGTCGTCAGCTAATAGAATTATCCAGCAAATTCCGACCCTTCAGACATGGAACATGAAGCGCTACCGCATCTTCTAAATATTAATAATCTCCGTCTAAAACATCATGTTGCTGAATTCTAAGCTTCCTTCTCTGGTAGTAACGTGATTATATCTCTCTAGGGAATACATACCATGCTTGATGTTTAAGCGGTGTTGACAAACTGTTGGCTGCCTATAGTGATGATTACGCTAACGATATCATCTGAATAGAGAGATCATTAGTCATCAGTGAAGATTCACAACAAAAAGCCTAGATTGATATTACCTGCCATCAAATAAAAACCCTCCATGAATCAAGTAGTACTTATTTTGAATTGTAATTTCCGGACAAATGCAAACAGCTCAGAAATGTATCTTTTTGACTACCCAAAAATGGTATAAGTACAAAGAAAAGCTTATAAAAAGTATAAAATACGGGATTCTGAATGTTAGAACTTGCCAGAATCAACTACATTAGCAATACCACAGCTAATTTGCGACAAAACAACACCGAAAACGTGAAAAAATGAAAAAATACTCCTTATTCATTTGGCGAGGAATTTCAAGTACCTCACTGACACATAATTTGTTTTTAAACACTGCTTGAAGTTGTTGCTATTTGATTCAAAACCACGAGTTTGTTTATCTCTTCCTAAATTTGCAACACTTAGGCCTGTGCCTGTCTAGATCTTCAACTTCAACCAGATGGTTTTTTCACGATATGAACAAACATAAATGTAGCTCCGATGGAAAGAAAAAACTAGGATGACGGCGACCTTCTGAGCACACTCGTGGAGTATCATTAGGACCTTGAAGATTCTCATTTCAAAACGATAACGACATCATTGCTCCAGGAATGTGCCAATTTCGGTTTTTCAAATGCGATTTTTTTAACAAACTAGGTTAACCCATACACCCCGCGACGCCTGATTTGGATACTAACTCACATGGTATTAGTACAACATCTTCCGTTTTGACGTATGAGGAGATTGTGGGAGGGGAAAGTGGCAGGGTCGACTCATTTATGGCTTCTTGGAACCTAATATCTTGGTTATCTTGAAGATTTGGCATATATCAGGTAACCAAATAAGTTCGTGCGGTTGCTGTATATCGCACATTGCCATGGATGATTTTGATCGATAGCGATTGTTACCTGTTGTTACTTTAGTATGAATCCTTCTTTTCTGACACACATAAAAAGCTGCTGAAAACTGTTACATACCTAGTTTTAATAATGAAAATGGCGACGAATAAAACAGTAATTCGAAGTTGTTTACTGTATGAGTACAGACTTGGTACAAAAGCTGCAGCGGCGGCGCAAAAAGTATGTTCCGCATTCGGAGATGATGGCGTTAGTGATCGAACAGCACAGAAGTGGTTCAAAAAATTTTCTTCGGGAGGTCTCAATTTGAGCGATAGGTCGCGCTCAGGAAGACCAAAAATCATGAGCGTCTAGGATCTTCGACAGGTTGTGGACGCAAATTCCGGGTCAACGTGCCAAGAACTTGCAGAAATGTTCAGAGTGAGTCCTGAAACTATTCGTTTGCATCTTTATCAGCTAGGAAAGACGTGGAAGCAAATGGGTCCCACATGAACTGGCAAATGATAACAAATTAAGTCGTCTTACCATTTGTTCAGCAAACATTTCACGCAACGCTAATGAACCATTTCTTAATCGGTTATTAACCTGCGACGAAAAATGTATCTTGTATTCGAATTCTAAGCATTCGTATCATTGGTTGTCGCCTACTGATTCGGTGCCATACGCCCAAGGCTTCCTTGCACCCAAACAAGGTTTTGATGTGCGTTTGGTGGACTGCAACTGGAATTGTCCATTATGAGTTTTTGGAAAGGGGTCAATCCATCACTGCTAACTTGTATTGTGAGCAGCTTCAACGAATACAAGCAGCACTCATCCTGAAATATCCTTCTTTGGTCGATCGGAAGAAAGTGATATTCTTGCAGGATAACGCCAAGCCTCATACCGCAAAAATTTCTGAACTCGGCTGGGAAACGTTACCGCACCCACCATATTCTCCCGACATTTCGCCTAGTGATTATCACCTTTTTTTGTATCTTGACAACTGTATGAGACACCGACAGTTCACAACTCGAGATGGTGAAATAAATGCAGTCCGCCAATTTTTTGACTCCAAATCCAGGGAGTTCTACAATACCAGCATACAAAAATTGGTTCCTCGTTGGCAAAAGGTTATTGAATGTGATGGTAATTACTTCCATGAATAAATAGTGTCTTATTGTTTCTCAATAAAAATTTATATGTTTCTACTAAAATCGCACGGACTTATTTGGTTACCTGATATGTTGCTGAAAGGTCATGCTTACTATCGCCTAAAGGATATGCTCTTTAAAAGAAAGTCCCAACTTTGACGATACCCTGTGTAGAGGGTTTCCATATGAATATTTTGAGAATAGATACACTTTGCATTTATAGCACACTGTACAGATGATGCATGGGATTTGAAAAACAATCAAATGTCAAGAAACTATATGGTATAAAGCTCATTGTTAAATTTTTTAAAAGTGACTAGCTCACAAGCTGCCATTCCACTTAATAGTATCTATGATTATTGTGTTACCACCACTGATGTACCATGAGGTATCCTGGTGTCATCTACAAGCATTTTTCATACCTAAGTTTCTATTATGAAATCTAATTTAAAAATGTTAGTGTCTTATAGATGACGCTGTAACCAAGTATATGAGCATAAATGAGCATACAGTTGATTACAGCGTAATCTACGACCCCTTTAAAGTAGATTCTTAATTATTTCAGGGTGGAGAAACATAGCTGTTATGTAAATTTTCATAGAAGACGCCAGGATGTCTCACCCTGTAGGGAATCGCATATTCTACAAGTCAATAGTATACGATTGTCTGTATTTTTGTAGATAACTTATTTTGATATCCTTTGTAATAATTAATATCAGAGCAATCGTCCTATCCAACACTGAAGACTCACCCTGTATATACCGAATTCCACGCTCGTAATTGGGATCTTTGAAGTGGTTGGACATGTATCTGCTAAACGGAGGCGAAATTGCACATTCACGTAATTGAGAGAATTGCTCCTCAGTTTCTTAAAATTACTAAAATTACTCGTATACCATTTTCAATGTTTCCATACTCTTTAATAACAAGGAAATTGAAAAAGTTACCATTTATTAGGCCAGTCATAAACATTTATGCCAAGAGTAGGCATATTGAGTCTTTCTCAACATGTTGTTTGAGGTTACTCCAAGAATTGTTGTTCGAGGGACATTCTGCCGTGCCTAGCGATAACACCGCATCTACAAAAAATAAAGCATGGAGGAAAACATGTTTTTTCTTTTTTTCAGAGCCGTAAGAGAGTTCAAATACTTTCGCTGCCTTCTATTGTCATAACCAAGTATATACAATTGAGAAAACATATTTTCACAAAACTGTAGAAAAAAAATGACTGGTTTTATTTTCAGGCCAGATACTGCATTTCTCTTAAGCAAGAAGTATAATGAAAGTCACATGTTGCTTGAGATTAATGCGGTACTGCGTTTTTGCTAAGTGTTTCTGCTAATTACTTTCCAATAATTTGTGACAGATAGAATTATACTCTCGATATATTTAAAAACAGACTTTTTGTTTTGATTCTCTTACAAACTAAAAACAAAAATACAAATATTCATAATGATATGCGCTAAATACCAAAGAACAACACTAATTGGAATCAGCTCTAGCAGGTATATTTCGCCAAAAATCTTTTCTGTTTTCAGGCATTATTGTATTCAACACTTTTAAAATGTTTTCCTTTTTTTCTGAATTAAAACCGCGAGGCTTATGTAACGGCTCCGGCAATTTCATACCATTGGGCTTGGTTGCTTTAAACTGTAGAAAATCTAAACAATTATTCGGCTCCCATTCCGAATGTGAGGTTTTGAAAAGAAGATAATATTGCCCTCTGCGAGCGGTAATCTGAACAATGTCTTTGAGATAAATTCGATTCATTTGTTTCTTTAATTTTTGTTGTGAAACGAAAGATTTGAAAGAATAGAAATCTGAAAAAGACATGTTTTTGATTTCTACTGCTCCCTTATTTGTTTGGGATACAGCATTAACAAAATCATCATACGTTTTTCCTTGTTTCTTTAAGGACAGCTCCTCTTGATGATAAAAATGGTCTGCTGACATATATGTATGTCCTGGTTCAAAATAATTAATGACAATTTCTTCAGCACTTATTTCACTTGAATTTATAATGAAAACAAGGAAACTTAATAAGCACCAATTTTTGTTTTAGCTTGACCAGTTATCAAGCCTAACAGTGATTTTTTCTAAGTCTCCTTGTTTTTTTAAAAAATGCATAAAATGCACTTGTAACATCATCTTGGTCTCTTCCGCTTATACCTTCATGCCAAAGTACTGCAAAAGGTTTTGCCAGACTCTTTTTCCCCAGTGGAACGAAGTTCTCATTATAAACTGAAAGCCTTTGGATAAATAAGACCCTTTTAAATGTCTCTAATCTTGGTAACATTATCACTTTCTTTAAGTCAGCAGAAAAATAAGAGTTACTTTTTTCATTATCATGCGCTTGTTGTCGGTACTTTTCTCGTGACTCTTTAGCCATATCAATGTGATATTTCCAAATCGTGCAGGTTTCACATCCAGGTTGAAGATCATCTTCATTATGCTCATAAAGCTTCATACTCACACAATCTCACATTCTTCATTGCCAAGTCTAGCAAAAGATATATTTTTCTTTTCAACCTGACATCTATATATATTATACGACACCTTAATATTAGGAAATGTTTCTAAAAAATCAGCATGCATGCTTCTGACAGTTATATCGCTGGGAAGATATCGAACATTCGGTGCATGTGCACGTCTGTAATGTGAACTAACTGGATTATAAGACTCAATATGTGCATCTAACTCATTTTTTGAATAAAGTTTGCTGAGCGACTTTTCCCTCATTGGTCTTCTAACGGTACTATGATTCCTTTTGGCGTTTTTGATAGAACTTCATAAATGAATCGATCACTCGTTGGGTTGTATCCGAGAATGGTCAAATAAAAATGTTTACACACATGTTTTCTTACCCCAGAGCTGTCTTTGAAGGTGTATTTGAAAACATTATGTCTAACATGTGATTCAGCATTCTTTTCTGTTGTTCGACGCTTAATTTCCAAACGTTCGCAAGAGCTTAAAACAAATGATCTTCTTTCTGCATGAGATAGTTCCCAAAACTGGTTATGGATTTCACGTCTGTGATCCTCAGAAAAAAGTACTGAACATCTAATTTTACATTTTTCCTTATTACACGAAAGACCGACAGGATGTTGCGCTTTTATTAATTCGGCTTTTTTCTTTTTCCTGCTTAACAAACTCTCGGTGATTTTTTTCTTTTGCGTTTAGTTCCAGCTTTTGTAAGATTAGCATCCTTAGCTATCTAAAAATCATAAAAATTGAGTTTTTATGTCAAATTGAATGGTTTGTGTAGGTAACTCAGAAATACTAGCTGGAGCTTGGTATGTAGCACCCATGGCTAGATCCAAAATTAGTTTCGTTCTTTTGGACATAATAAAACAACCCTCAACAAAACACTTCTAATCCGCACGGACCAAAACAAACAACTGACCACGTTTTTAATGCATCATCATAATAATTAATAACAGTCAAGACACGACTTGTACTTGGGAGGAACGCGGCAATTCACATGTACTTAGCAAAAACGCAGAATCTGACCGGAAGATGTTGCATTTATGCTAAATAATGTTAGATACGGCAGTTTTAATGAGCATGCAACCAAATTTTTGTTAGTTATTGCAAAATAGTTATGTTGTTTTATGGTTAAGATGCTTCAAACGGCATTTTTGCTAAGTTCTATATATAGAAAACATGAATTCAAGCAAGAATATGTAAAAAACTCATTTTTCAATTTTTTTGTATATACGGCGTTTCTGCTAAGCACGGCAGCATTATCATCTGCAAAACACATGATTGTACCCTCTGATTTTGAACTAAGCAGATTATTATAATATATTATAAATAATAAGAGGCCCAAATCTGTACCTTATGGAATACCTTAAATTACTGTTTTTTCAGTACTCAAAATGTCATCTGCACATTTTCTAGGTAAAAGGAAACTTCTCATCAGATTGAATTCATTGCCTCTTATTCCCGAATAATGCAAGACATACAACAGCTGGTAATGATATGATTGACTGTGTCGAAGGCCTTTACAAGATCCAAGAAGATGCATAATATAATAAGTATGCTAGAAGATTTCAAATTTTTGGTACTATATTTACTTAACAAAATTTGAAGCATTGCTATTATAATTTTTCTGGGATTTTAGTTATATCTGATACCAATGTTATAGGTCTGTAGTTGTTACTATTTGATTTTAATTTCCTCGATTTCGGTGAAGAGGTTATTAGCGTTTCAAATTTCATTTACAGTATTTCATAATATTTTGCGATCGCCTTTTTATAACGTTTCATATTTTAGGTAATCGTGCTTTGTTTCATACGTTGGATTTGCTTGTATTTTTTGTATCTATTGATACTCTCAGCCCCGTAATATTGTTGGTCTAATATTGAGGTGATTCGTTTACGTCCTTGGAATTATATAAAATATTCCAATTTCCATAGTCAATGTACTGCTAATTATTAATGTCAGTTTTGTTCTTATAACATTATAACTTATGTACAGGGTGTTAATAATGTAACTGACGAAACTTTAAGAGGTGATTCCTTAGGCGATTTTAATAAGAACCGTATAATATAAATGTTTTGTCTTCAAGATAGATGGTGTCAAACTATTTTATCTGAAAAAATGAAACCAACCCTGAAAAATATAAATAAAATGGAAAATTGAAACGTCCCTGTAGCCAATTTTCTTACAGTTTCTTGGCATTCTGAAGGTACACATATATTGTAAAACAGTCAACTAAAACCATTTAAGATAAAATTTATCAAACGAATACCTCCTGGTGTTTGGCTAGGTACTTCAATAACACCCTATATGTTCAGCCTGCTTCTAAAACGTTTGTAGACCCCATTACAGACAGTGTAACATGCTCCAATATAATTTCCATGAGTCAGCAGGCGCAGCCTTTTACAACACCTCTTGCCGTGTCGTCTTAATTTAATCAAGCTGTAGCATTTTGATGTTTACTTGACGTCTCTAAAACTACTCCGCAGGGCACCCTTGCTCCCAAATTGCCATGTATGCTCGCGACATTCATACCACCATAAACTGTTAATTTTAACATGCTGTGAAACTATTATGCATGTTTCACATACATACCGACATAGTGTGTTTGAAAATGTGCAGATATGACACACATCAAGTAGCAGGTAGAACTGAGGTAATATGCAACAGGCCTGGGGGTCAATTCTTGAAGCCAGGGACAGAACAGCTGAGAGAAAGTGACTACTGGCTCCTCGAGACATTCCCGGAAGGACGAGTGCGAACATCTCACCATCATCTATCAGACTCACCCCTAAAGATTAAGTTAACTTTGCGAATCATTATTATTTATTATATATTATGTTCCGTCGAAGTAAATATTTAGAACACATATTGTAGTACCCTTGTAGTTGTACCAAACACCCACGATTTCAAAGCGCGCACGCAGCGAAGGAAAGCGGTACCGTTTTCTGAGATACGTCACAAATCTCTTATGCCAAAAAATAGCTTTGCTCAAGCGGCATTTTAGGTGAACCAAGTCTCCACACCTGAAACATAACTATGTTATTACATTATTTGCTTATTACCATGTAACGGATGGTAATTTTTGAACCAGGTACGTCCTGTTACCTGTTGCTAAAATCCCTAACTTGAGCTGTTACAATGGAAATGTACATTTAGTTGACACATACATTGCGTACAATTTGTATAGTAGTGTACAACCTATCGTTTACTATCGCAGAACGTTAGTAGTATGTTGTTGCAACTAGCTTTGCACATACAATATGTATTCTACATATTTACTTTGACAAGGACGGAAGATAATTACATGATCAAACGAACTTACCTGTAAGTAATGCTTGATCATAATAATGTGAATTCCTCGTCGAAGTAAATAGCTCCCTCTCTCCCTATGTATCACCCAATTATTGCAACAACTTGGCTTTCAAGAAAATGAATGTTTGTAGGCGGCCAGGGGAGGAAGGTAGGAAGGAAATGGCGCGGTGCCTCTTTCCTTCGCTGCGTGCGCGCTTTGAAGTCGTGGGGGTTTGGTAAAACTACGAGGGTACTACAATATATATTCTAAATATTAACTTCACATAATTAAGATCGAACATCACTTACAGGTAAGTTCGTATGATCATGTAATTATTTTGCCGCAAGTGTAACGAATGTAACATGTATACTGTATACCCAAACCCAGTGTTCCGTGTAGAGATAGCGCTTCGAACTGTATGAAAAATGCCTAATGATGTCACTGTTCAAAATGTCAAGTTGAAATTGTAAAGTCAGAGGTCACAAAAAACACCAGGTCAACCGATGATTAGTATGTGTGAAAGTGGACTTATCTAAGAAATGAAGAAAATATAGGTGATATTTTGTTCAGGAATGAATTGTGTGTTAACGAATGAGAAAATATAGTTTCTCAAGACTAAGATATTTTTGATTCCGCATAATGTGTCTCTATGGAAGATGAGTGGTCAATAGTTAATTTAAGAGCAGAAGAGGCAGCGATAATGACAACTTCTGGAAGGCGAATCTCACACGTTTAATGTTTACTGCTACCCGTCAGTATTTGGAAGGTAGGATGTGATATTTATTTGCTGCGTATCTTGGAGGTCCTGTAATTATTATCCTTTAAGGTGTCGTGAAAATCCACTGACATTGACGGAATCATCAGTAAATACTGTCATTTACAGAAGGGAGTATTACTTGTCCATAGTTCAAATAGCAATGTTTTAATGATATAAATGAATAATTTAATGCAAGCATATGTAGTAATTGGCCTGTCTGTCTGTCGGTTGGTCAGTCAGACTGTCTATGAGCATTCCTTGGCCCGTCTACAGCCTATAAAGTGGCGCTTGCATTTAGACGAAATTTCTGCACAAGGTCGAAGACGAAAAAGCCTTGCATATCCTGATCAGTGCAGAGTCAACCTGCTTGATGCTATTTCTATACAGAGTGGCCCATCCATGTTTGGACGGATACTACTCATAAACAAATACATTTTGGGAAAATCTATTCATGAGATGCTATGCACGACATTGAGGGCACATTTCTAAAATATTGGCCATTATACAGGGTGTCCCAATTTCGACCTACATAATAAAGTTGTCACTTTTCAAATGGAACACCTCAAATTTTGCATATTTGGATAAACCAATTCAAAATAAGAACATTTTTTTATTTATGGAGTTTTGGTAATTTGCTACTGAGATATAAGGTGTTTTGTCTAGAAAAACCCCTCACTCCGCTATCTTTAAATTTGGAGTGCTGAACTTAATAATAATAATAATAATAATAATAATAATAATAATAATAATAATAATAATAATAATAATGTCTTTATTAATCCATCCACACTGCGAGGCGAAGTTTAGCCAGCTGGCTACTCTACCACTTAACCTCACAGCGCAGGAACACATACAAAAGGAAAGATATAACAATTAATAGCAATCGACTAAATAATATATGCAATAATTAAGGCTTAAATAGATTAATCTTAATATGTTGTACATCTATTCTACATAGCCCGCTCTAACAAAAAAAAAACAATAAAGATAAAAAAAATAAATATATCGGCCAGCTTGGCTAGCAGACCCCAGAAGATGGTTCTTAATGGCTCTCTTGAATGCAAGTATTCCCTTCTTTTTGTAATTGTCATTGAGACTATTATACACCTTGACAGCGTTGTAGGTGAAGCTGCGATGGAAAATGTTGCTCCTATAACTAGGTATATTGAAGTCAGAGTTATGTCTGCGATTCCTGTAATTGAGATCCCCACGTGGTACCAGCCTTTTTAGTATATAAGTAGGTAGCCTATTGATTTTTATTCGTTGTACTAAAATTAGTAAATTATATGTGAAAAGCTGGTCGACCCTCGACCATCTAAGCTCATTGATCTTCTTAGACACATGGCTAAACTTTCGCAGACCACAAACGAACCTACAGCAGCTATTTTGAATTTTTTGTACTCGATATCTAGTCACGTAATCAAGACAAGGAAAGTAAACAGCAACTGAATAATTTATTAACGATAGAACCAGAGTCTCAGCCAGTTTTTTGCGAGTCTTGAAATTCCGAATATGGCGATTAGTGTATAATATCTTCAAACGCATGTATGTTAAGCGAGATAAATGCGTAACATGTTGCTTAAACCTCAAATCTGAATCCATGGTGATCCCTAAATACTTCGCATGGTCTACTATAGGAATATGGGTTTCGTTGAGACTAGGAACAATTGTGCCATCTAACCGTTGTACTAAATGTTTTGGGCCAAATAGCATGGTGGAACATTTTGAAGCATTGATCTTCAGACAATGTATTTTGCAGTACTCTTCAATGTTAACTAGATCTAAGTTCAATTTATATGATGCTTCATGCATGTCCAAACAATCAAAAGACAGCTGCGTGTCATCTGCATACGTTTGAATATTACAGTGCTGAAGGCAAGCATGTAGATCAAAAGTATAAACTAAATAGAGTAAAGGTCCCAACACAGAGCCTTGAGGTACGCCAGATGCAACACTTTTTGCCGAAGAAAATCCCTTACGTGTTTTCACCTTCTGGGTACGATTGCACAAATACGAATCGAAGAAACGTAGTGGCTTGTCAGAAAGGCCATAAAATTTGAGCTTACTCAAGAGAATACCAAAATGAATGAATGCCAAAAAAAACCTACACACCTCAGCTTTTATCTTATTTTGTTACTTTTTCGAATTTTAATGTTTGCTCATACAGGGTGGTCAAAAAAGCAAATTGTAGTTTTTCTCAAAAAATTCAAATGCATCACCCTGTATATTTGTACAAGTTTGGATTCAATTTTTTAAAATCTTTTTTTGATACTAGATACATAAGGGTCTATATGGCTATTTTTTCGGTTATTACGGCTTAATTCCCTAAAATGTCGCATCATCCTTGGAAACAAATAAATTGTCTATTAGTTACAAACTGTCAAAATTAGCTTTGCGAGCATTATAATATAGACGTGTTTGAAAATGAATTTTTCGCAAGAAGAAATGGTAAATATGGCGTTCGTTTTGGGCGAAGCCCAAAGAAATAGTTTCCTAGCATCTCACATTTATAAGCAACGGTACCCTAATATGCGACATCAGAGGCCGGAAACATTTTCCACACAACGAGAACGTTTTGAATCAAGTGGAGCAGTGGAATATAGTAAAAAATGTATAAATAATCCAAGTGTCACCAATGAGGCGAATCAGTTGGAGGTTCTATTAAAGTTGCAGGAAAATCCCCATTCAAGTGCACGGCGAATTGGAGCAGAAACTGATATATGCAGAACTTCTTTTTCCAAAGGATTATTCACAAGCATAGGTACCGTCCATATCACCTATGCTTGCATCAAGGCCTTCGTCCTCAGGATTTCGCAGCTCGAATGGAGTTTAGTAGAATAATGCTAAATAAAGTGAGTGAAGACACTACTTTCCTGGATAAGGTTCTTTTTAGCGATGAGACAACTTTTACCAGCATAGGTGTTGTCAACAGGCATAACATGCACTATTATGCAACGGAAAACCCTTACTGGGTTAGGCAAATAGATTTCTAAAATAAATGGAGCTTGTATATTTGGGGAGGAGTTATTGGCAGACAAGTTACCGGGCCTTTCTTTTTCGACAACAGATTAACAGGTACAGAATACTTGAATTTTTGTATCGCTCATTTGCCTTTGCTTTTGGAGGATGTCAACCTGCAAACTTGGTTGCATGTGTACTTCCAACATGCGGCGCACCTGGGCATTATCATCATCGTGTGCGTAACTATATATTTGGACACCTGGAGTAACAATCGTTGGATCGGTCGTGATGGGCCTATATCTTGGCCTCCTAGATCACCAGCTATGACACCGATGGACTTCTTTCTATGGGGCTACTTTAAGCAAGAGGCTTATAGATATCCACCATCTATCCCGGAAAATATGAAGGAAAGGATTAAGGATGCTTTTCTGGACATAGGGGAACACATGCTGAGGGATGTGCAACGGTCATTTATTCAAAGACTATGGGTGTGTATTCAACATGGTGGAGATATTTTCGATCAGTTTTTGTAGATTAGGTCTTGAGTAGTGATAGTTGCTTGCTTATGTTTTTCTCTATTACGCTTGAAGTTGTTCTGACTGTTATTAGTTTTTACGTCAACTCTGTACTCTTAGTGGCAATATGGAACTAGCCCACTCTTTGTCTTTTGTTTCCATGGATGATGTGATTTTTTCCTTAATTTTGGTGTGTTGTTCTATTAAAAGCTCGATAACTCAATATCTAGTGATTTTATCTGAATCAAACCTTATACCAAAAAAAAGCTTATAAAAAATTAAATGCAAACTTGCACAATATATAGGGTGATGCATTTCAAATTTTTGAGAAAAAGTACAATTCGCGTTTTTGACCACCCTGTATGAGCAAAAATAAAAATTCGAAAAAGTAACAAATGAGGTAAACGTTTTTGTTGATACAAAATTGAGCACTTCAAATTTCAAAATGGCGAATTGAGGGGTTGCCGAATTGGACGGTTTTTCTGGACAAAACACTTTCATCTCAGTAGCTAATTATTTATCAAAACCCCATAGTATGTCATATCAGTCTTCTTCTTTTGAATTCGTTTATCCAAATATGCAATAAAATTTGAGGTATTCCTTTATAAAATCACAATTTCGATATGTAGGTCAAAGTTGGGACACCCTGTATAATTGCCAATATTTCCGAAATGTGCCCCCAAATGTCATGTATGATATGCCAATAATGGATTTTCCCAAAATGTATTTGTTTACGAGTAATATTCCGTCCGCACATGGATAGGCCACCCTGTATATACTATGAGAAGTTGGGTCTTTTGGCGTAACGATTATGACTACAACGGAATTTTGTCACTCGAAAAACTGTTTTTTACCTTGCAAAGCTGATCTTTTGTTGGGGTATAGCAACATAGAAGAGTTGAAGTACAATAACTGTGTTTAGTATGTGTTAGGTATTTTGCGAATTGTTCAATATAAGTCTAATTTATATACATATACCCAAAAGAATATAAAGTCAAAATCTTTTTCCCACAAAATTCCGCAGCGTGCTATCACCAGATATCAGCACAGTCACTTATCATAAATGAGAGCATCACAAAAGAAAGTTATTGGGAACGGAAGTAAGTTCGCGGCAGCGGTGGCTGAACTTTCCAGTTAAGGAGCTAGAGTCTTTGATTGGAAATTATTAAAGTTTTGTTGCTCATGCCACATCATACCTTTTATTGATTTATCTTCCCCCTGCGCATCTGGCGAAATGATTAACACTGCTCGTTTCCCCTCTTTTTGTTTTTCTTCTCATCCAAGTAACGATGATAAATGGGTGATTATGACATTAAGTACTAATATCCTAATATCCTTAGTTAAGTGGGAGGTAGGTTAGTGGCAATTAAATTTTAAAGAGGGGGGTAAGAGTGGCGGCTGCATTCTTCGCACTTAAGCAGCACCTCTGGGAGCAAATTCCCTTATAGGGTGGAATGGGTCTAGGTGGGACAGGTTGGAGGGGCACGTTTCACGATTCAAGTAGAGCAAGATAATTTTACAATAGCACATAGCAATATCCACCATTATCTTGAAGAAAATTTTGACTACCATAGTAGATCATCGATTAGATTACGTTTACTTTATTTCCAAATCTAAGGTCATATGAACTGGGATTCAAAAAAGATCGATCTGACCAGTTGCAGGTGAGATGTTTGAGGTCAATGATCCTCTAAAATCTATCAGTACATACGCAAAGAATCATAATATTCAAAATCAGAAGTAATTATTCTTTCACCGAAGCCATTTGGTAGTTAAAAACCTAGGTATCATATTTGATGAATGTCTCAGGTTCATACCACATGTCAATAATGTCAACAAGAATTGTTTTTGCATTCTACGCCAACTCTACCTAAGCAAACAGCTTCTTGACTATCAAACCAAAAAAAATTTGAGCAAATTTCTGATCATCTCTGAAATTAATTATTGTTATATAGCTTATGTTCCATTTTTAGACTCCACTTCTCTCAAGTGTCTCCAGGAAATTCAAAATTCCTGTTGCCGGTTGATCAATTACTCAAGAAAGTATAATCCTATAAGCTCTTACTTTAGAAACATGAAATGGCTGAGAGTATTTACTTATACCCATAAGATTTCACTCACAGCCATCCCTCCAGTTTTAAGTGATAAACTGATACATAGGAGTTACATACAGGGTGTTTGTTTGAAAACACCACGGATTTATCGAAAAGCACTGATTGAAAGAAAAAACGCCGGGACAAGTCAAACGATTCGTCAAGGGGTACAACTTTTTGACCAAAACCTACTTCTCCCTCTTTTACACTCTGCCCCCCAGGGTCATCCCTTTAAAAATCTCAAATGACAAGGTATCGACTAATAGCTTGCTAGAAAGGTCTTTCAAAGTCCTTTATTTTGTTATTCGTTTTCAAAAAAATTAGAAAAAATCTTTATTTTTCTTAGTTTGTTCAGATAGGAAACAAAAACACACGAAGGCATCACCTTTTATTTCAATAAGTGTTCAAAATGTTGCCCGTTATTGGCCAAACAACGATATAGGCGATGTTAAAATTCCAGACGGGCATTTTCAAAAACATCTTATGGGATGTTATGACAGCTTTCGATGATGCTTTGACGAAATTCAACCAAACTTTTAGGTTGGAGAGTAAACACAATACTAGATTTCAAATGACCCCATAGAAAAAATGCTAATGGCGTCAAATCAGAAGATCTAGCAGGCCATTCAATTGGCCCTCTTCGCCCTATCCATTTATCTGGAAACTCGTCGTCTAGCCATTGCCCAACCGGAAGAACATAGTGAGGAGGAGCGCCGTCTTGCTGAAAATATATAGGGTGACTTCGAAGTTGAGTCATTTATTTTAACAGTGAGTAGATCTGATCAAAAGAAATGTTTTTTTCCTATAACATTTTTCTGGTACAATTAAAGTAACAAAGTTATAGCCCTTTAGAGGTTTGAGTACCGCCCTGTCTCAATAATAATATTATGTGCTCGTGTTTGGCAACAACGGATATAATCCGCCTTATCGGTGCGCGTGAGTGAATAGTGGTGTTTGTTGCGTGGCTCAAACGAAATAAAAAATGGCACATGTTTACGAAAATGCTGAACTTGTGGACATGATTCTTATTTACGGGGGAGGAGTCTTTACAAAATGCTTCCGCGGCATCACGCATTTATGCGAATCGGTTTTCCAATCGAGTGCAACCAAACCCTCGTGCCTTTGTTAATGTAGTACAAAGGTATCGTGAATCAGGTGACTTAAAACCTCACAGGGGAGGGCATGCCGGTGCTCCAAGACCGCACGATCAAATACAGGTCCGCACTGATATACTTGTCGAGAGGATACTTTATAAAACAAGGTAACATTTTTTTTTATTTTTTTTTTATTTTAACACATATTTTGGTTTATCTTCCTTCTACAATCATTATCTGAAAATTAATGACTCAACTTCAGCCTCATCAAGTATAGGGCTTCCATCCCCTTCGATTTAGTTTTGAATGGTTTCAGTGATAAGCGGATTGATAGTATTTTCCAACATATCTAAATAAATGTTTCTATTAAAATTTCCGTTAATAAACAATGACCCAATAACTTTGTTTCCTAAAGTGCCTGCCCATACATTAATTTTCTAGGGGTACTGGGTATGCCCTTCTACAAAAGCATGAGGATTTTCATTGCTCCAATACCTGCAGTTATGCTTATTAACAAATCCATTTAGACAAAATGTGCATTCATCACTGAAGCAGATATTTTTTACATGAATGGTACTATCATTAATCGCTGCATACATTTGTTCAGCTCGATTATCGAAAACATCTTCGGTTAACTCTTCCAATATATTAGTAAATGTGTGTACAGATCCTAGTGAAATATCAGTCGCAGCAACAATTTTGCGTAATGAAGTATTAGGATTTATTCCAAAATGACCCAAAATTTCAACTTGAGCGGCTTTATCCAGTACTCTCCGATGATCACGTTTTTCATTTGCAACAGATCCAGTTTGAGTAAATTTAGTGACAAGGTGAAAAACATACCTATGCGAAGTTATCTTCCCCGGAAGTCTGGCGTTAAACGTCACTGCTGTTTGCAGGAGCAAATTGATTTTAGGCACCATAAATTAGAATCATTTCCACTCTTTCGGTTAGTGTGTGAACCATTTTTGAAGTAAAATCTGAATCAGTAAATTAATTTTCACGAAATAAAAAGTGATATTTTTGTGTGTTTTTGTTTTCTATCTGAACAAATTAAAATAAATAAAGCTTGGTCTAATTTTCTTTAAAACGAATCGACTGATTTAAAAAACCAAACGTCAAAACAAAGGACTTCAAAAGATCTTTCGAACAAGCTGTTACTCGATACCCCTTGTGATTTAGAATTCTTAAGGGAGTGACCCTGGGGGATGAGGGTGAAGGGGGTTGAGGTAGTTTTTGGTTAAAAGTTGTCCCCCTTGACAAATCTTTTGACGTGTCTTGGCGTTTCTCCTTTTAATCAGTGGTTTTCGATAAATCCGTGGTGTTTTCGAATGAACACCCTGTATACTCACTCAAGAGATATTCAATTTGCGGAGACTCCCACAATGCCACTTCACCAGACAGCCCTTTTTCGTAAATGCTTCACATACAATGCAGTTATTCTCTATAACAAACTACAACGAGCAATAAGATTGCTAAATTATGAAAGATTTAGAAAAGGCACTAAAATACATATTTTAGATAAGTATATTCGAATTAGTTGCTTTTTCAACCTTCCACTTGACAAATCCTTTCAATGTAAAATTTTCTTTAAACTGTGAGACTCTTATAATTTATATTCTACACACAACTTATTCATAAAACTATTATTACTTTTGTTATCATTGAAATATTCTTCTTGTTTGTTGTACTTTGTTCGGGGTTAAGTGGCAGGATAGCAGTATTCTAAACTTCGCCCCCAATAAAGACGATTATTTTTATTATTATTATTGTAATTATTATAATTATTATTATTATTATTATTATCATTATTATTATTATTTGGGGTATTTATATAAACTCGACACAGCCAAAAATGCTGGGGTATGTATCAGCTGAGGAAGACTTCACTCCAACCAACTGATCTTAGACACCTACGAATTTTCGTAATAGACAGACAGGTTTGTAGGATAACTGCTTTTTACATCAAGGATGTAGGTCCGTTAGGTACAACGATTAATTGGAGGTTTGGATGGAGGTTATTAGTAATAGCTCCGTCGACAGATATCACATACGGCAAGATATGTATAGTGTTTAGTCTCATATCCGTTTGATCTCCATTCCAAGTTCTGATATTTTCTGATTTTCTTATGCTCAGCTTTCAGTATATTGTCAGTAAGTGGGATGGCAATGTCGATTATATACGCTACTTTGCTTTGCTTTTCTATTAACATAATATCTGGACGGTTGAAATCCACTGTCTTATCCCAACATTCTTTGTATTTCGATTTTCAGGTCCTGGTATTTTAACAGCTTTTCAGATTCTTCTTCTTTTACAGATGCATCCGATGGTATAGCCACATCAATTGTGTAACACTGCTTTTTGGGAAAGTCTTTTAACACAATATCTGGCTTGTTAGCCGATATTGTCCTGTCGGTTTTTACTTTGTTGGTCCAAAATGATTACAACATCATTACGTTTTTCAACAGCTTTAGGAGTGTGATCATACCAGTTCTGTCATACTTCGATTCCGAAATGTTTGCATATATTGTAGTGCAAATATGCACATACTTTATTGTGTCGGTAGATATATTCCTTTTTGGCTAATACCGGGCAACCGGTCATTACGTGATGAATAGTCTCATCGTATTGCTTACACAACCGACATTTTGCATCTACAGTTTCTCCATGTATCCGCTGTTTTACGTAGTTTGTGGTGATTGCCTGATCTTCGGCAGCTACTATTAAGGATTCTGTTTCTCTTTTCAATAAATAATTCTCCAACCACCTATATGTAACATTCCTATCGATACCTTCTTAAATAGATTGCCTGCCAAACTGACCATGCATTATCTTTTCCAACTACCAATTTCTCTCTGTTCTTCCATGTGTTTTTTACAGTTTTGCTTCAATGTTTTTATTCTCTCTAGAACTGTGTCTTTAACTTGAGTCCGTTCATATTGTATATTGCCTACTGTTACTTGCAACAAGCTTTCAGCATTACGAATTAATGATCTTTTGGAAGGGAGTCCCTCCTCATGTTCTTTCATGAGTTTCACCAATTTGTCATCTTTTTTCCACTTTAGGTAATTATCCTAGGCCTATGATGTTCAGCTCGTAGGTTGGATGGATACTTGTTAGACCTCTACCACGTCTTTTTCTAGGGACGTATAGGCGATCTATATCTGCCTTGGGGTGGTGCATGTTGTAAATTGTTAATATCTACCGCGTTGTTCTGTCAATTGCCTTTATCTCAGCGTCTTTCCAATCCAATATTCCGAAGCTGTAAGCCAAGACAGGCTGTGCTAACGTTACTAGAGCGGTAAATCTATTTTCTCTGTGAGTTGAGTCTTTAAGATCTTTCTTACTATGGAACAGTATTCTCTGGTAACAATTTCTTTCAGTTTTTTGTTCTCAATGCTACTATTTTCTTCTACTCCGAGGTATTTGTATGTCTTATCTGCTTCTAAGTCTACTATCTCTATGCCATCGCATAATTGAATGAACTCATTCTTTTTCACTCTACCTCTTTCTATTGAGATTATGGCACAGTTTTCTACACCAAAACGCATGCTTATGTCCTCGCTAAACTTTGTCACCACCTGAACTAGATCTTCCAGTTCACTATCATTCCTGGCATACAGCTTCAAGTCATCTACATAAAAAAGGTGACATACAGAGTCCTTCTTCTTCGTGAGTCGATAGCCTTTTCCTGTACAGCTGAGATCGTTGGTTAAAGCAAATAGTGCTATGCAGAACAGGAGCGGGGACAGTGAATCTCCTTAAAATATTCCCGACTGGACGTTAACGCTTCCTGTTGTTATTGCTCCATCACAGGTATTCAGTGTTATTTGAGTTTTCCATTTTTTCATTGCAGCTTCCAAAAGACGACAACCATACCGTTCACTTTGTTCAGTTCAAGTGTTCTCAATATTATTATTATTATGACTATTGTTATTATTATAATTATCACTATTATCATTATTACTATTAGGAGCTCCAGACATTTGGTCCATTTTCCCTCCTCCTTCGAGATGATGTTCACTTCGGCCGGAGCCGGAACTTCAATAACGAACATCGCCTTCCGTTCATGGTCGAGAAGAACTTTGTCGCGCTTATTTACCTGCACCAGCTTGACCGTGGGGAACGAGTCATTCCATTAAATCCGGCATTTTTCATTCTCCACAACGGAATCAATATCCCCTGGAGGTTAAGGCAGCATATGTGTGCATCTATACCGTAGAAGTGCATCAAATGATAGTATAGAACTCGCAGAGCGGCGTAGTGCCGATAGACGTAACCAGTGCCAGCGAATACCTTACACGCTGACAAGAGATACCTTAGCATCTCTGGTCAACATCTCATCTGGTACATCCTCATCCATTACCCTACTACGGTATATCAAGGTATTAAATACACTATCTTGATAAGCCATAATAATTCTCAGACCTTAACCCACTAGACCTAAGGAATAGCAACGTCAACTGCTCAGACACGCCATGCTCCTCTATGTATGTGTAGAAGATTCCATGCATATTCTTGTCTCTATGAAGCGTTAATAAGTAGTTTGCTTCAGCAGTTTTCATGCCGCTCTTCAGTTGAGCAGGAGCCAGCTGTGTAATGGACTGCTGGAATTCCTGCTTAAAGTCGAGTATGGGACTGAGTTCCTCGGCTGCTCTTTTCGCTGCTCTAAAAAGAAAAACTCCTTTACCAGACAGCTTGGATGACCAGATCTGCATGAGTCGATGCAGGTACTTGCGGCCGAAAGACTCTTTCACCACGCTAACCTCCTGGATATGGCGCTGCGCCACTCCAAGGTAGGTATATGTCTCTCTGACATGCAGATGATCCAGAATGCTCTCATCTTCGAGTTGCTCCTCCCTCTTCACCATCACCGTAAAGTCCTTTCTTGAGATGAACGATAGCGCATTTGCCTATTCCGAATTCCACACCAACAACACGACTATAGTCCTGCACTACCCTGAGCGACTGCTGTAGATCGCGTTGTCCAGACACGTATTCCTTAAGGTCATCCATATAAAAGAGGTGGTTGGCCTTGTGCCTCCGGATACTGGGTGCAACTGTATCGCATCAGACAACGGGAGCAGTAAGATGCAGAAGAGCAGGGGAGCTTGAAGGCTCGAACTGCGTCAAGACCAGAATCTTCATAAACGCCCCTCCAGAAGGTCTTCACCCGATCAGCAGTTGGCGGCTGCCCTATGGATAGTGGTCGCTGTTGAAAAAGGCGAGAGGGTTTTTCAGAAAACAGTTTGTTTTGCTCCAAATCCTTCGCCCTCACCACCAACAGCAACGATCTTTTCGCATTTTCGCCATTAGTAACCGTATCATATCGATGAGAACAGCAAGTAACTCCTCATTGAGTGTTTGATGGTTGCGCCTGAGTTTAGAAACCATGCTGCGCACACATTTTTATTATTATTGTTACTATTATTGTCGAGTTTTTGTTTCAGAAAAACGGTAGCCTATTCTGTTTGCTTTTTCCACGATTGTGTTTACTGCTTGTTGTAGTTTATCTTTGATGTCATCGATAGAGTTCGATGAGTAATAAATGTCAACATACATAATTTGCCCAAGGCTGGGATTTAGGCCATAAAATTTCTCATTTGTAGCTATTTTAAAGAGGAGAACACACGTAGATTCTTGGGGTATTCCGTTTTCCGGGATGTGACTGTTGGATAGCGAATTGCCATGTCTTACTGCGAATCTCCGTTCTTCTAGAAAGCTTTTGATAAAATCCATCATTTCACCATGCCCCATTTCTTTAGCTCTTAGATACACTGTACCTGCACGTTCGATTATTATTATATAGAGTTAACCTACATAATTTACATGATTGCAATCATAACATGTATCCTTGAACAAAAATGGACAGGAGTCTCTAGCTCTTTTGACACAGGCTATACTTTCAAAACCTTCGAAGCAGACAGGTAGACAAACGGAAATGAGTGGAATGGCTTTTGACGATGTACGTGTGATGCAATATCCAAATATCTACATGCTTTTTGGTATGCCGTTGGATATCTCGGCAGAATTGAAAGCATCTTAGATCAGATTGGATAATCATGATGGTATTGGACAACTAATTCGCGCTTATTTTTGAAGACAAACGCAGCCAACTCATACATGTATATTCTTATAATAGTCGTCATCGGTAGTGTTCCTTATCTGCTGGTGTCAACCAAGGTTATCAATAATTCTAATGGTATATTTTTGTAGTATACATTTCGGTCACAACGGTGACCTTCAGTACAACTGACACTTTTTTGATAACATTTTGTGCATATCGTGTCACAGTGCCGTGTGCTACCTGCTTTTAGAGGTCCCTTGGATCCACTACCAAAGACGAAATATTTACAACACCTTGGCTGCACGGCAAGTGCGCCCGGTAAGTACCACCTTTCGAAGGTTTTCGCGACTTCAGTACTTTCTCACCAAGGTGGTTTGCCCGATTTTTATTTTTTTCGTTTATGGCCGCCAATGGATCGATATTCAAAACCTACAATAAAAGGAAAGTTTAGATGTAATCGTTATTCCTCTACCCTACTTTGTGGGAAAAAGGAACAGATACAAAAGAAGGTAAATGTAAATGTTTATACAAGTCAGTCTTTTGCTCCTTCACTTATGCTTCGACGTTTGTGGGTGAACTTAATCTCACTCATGTTTGCTATTGTCATGTACATTATCTACATAATAATAATAATAATATAATAATAATAATAATAATAATAATAATAATAATAATAATAATAATAATAATAATTCACTAAATGTACAAAGAGGACAAACAACATGAGTAAATAAATATATACGTAGAATCAAAACAGGCCCAATAGAAGGTATTGCCTGTACATGGACCAATAATTTTAAGTTGCGACTGTAGTATGCAAGTCACAAAAATGACTAAAATTAGCCACAGTAGATTATGTATTTACTTGATGTTCGTATTTATGAGTCTATAAATTTCTGTGCCACGAATTTTGCACCTTGTGTAATGATTATGTCTAATTTTTTTGGTCGGTGTTGACAAATTTATGGTAGAGGATACTGTGTAAATACTGTGAAAGTAATAAAGCTGTCTCATATCATACATTCGTACATCTGTGTGTAATTTGTCAGCGGGATAAAGTATCTGTTTTTGAAACATCATTTTTAGAATACTTTTTTGAAAAACAGCTAAATTATAGATATGTGAGGAACATGCAGCTCCCCATGCTAATATAACATATGTGAGATGAGGCTCAATCAGTGCATGGTATAATGTTCCAAATATTTTTCTGTCAGTATATTAGCAAGATATTTAATTTTGTAGGATACAAATATAACTTTCTTTACAATATAATTGACGTGGATTTCCCAACGCAAGTGAGGATCCAAGACCACTATGTTATGTTCGGTACTCTATTAATTTGCATTTTTTATCATTAATGTTGAAGGAGCAAACACAAAAGCTAATCAATCTTTGTTGCATACTCGTAGTACGCTGGATTGGCGGAAGGTTGGTAACCTATTATTCATTAAAAACAATATCTTAGTTTTAGTGTTTTATGTTGTCTCCCATAAATATATTGTTTTTAATAAACAATCCGCCTCCCAAGGCAGCACGCAAGAAAGGTTTGGTTATCTTTTGTTTTTGCTTGTTTTTCTTTCTACCATACCGCGGGGATACTCGGTGTGGTGGGGTGAAAACTAAAACACGGTGGGTAATATGAAAAAGGGGGAAGTCAGCCAATCGAACATGCTTCTACATGGGTACGCCAGTCTCTATCATCTTCTCCTAAAAAAGGCTTCTAACAGATGAGTGTCAAGACCGTCTTTCCAGGGGGTCCATATTGACCCATCTGTCGACTCTTAAGAACCACTAACCGTCAGATATCATTGATGCCCGGGCAGCCTGTATACCTAGGAGTGGAAACACTTTTTTCTAACACATTCTCTAGGGCTTCGTATCACCGGCTCTCCTCTTAGTGAAGCCGCTGAATTCAGTTGGTGGACAATAGGCCAGTGACGCAGGAGTGGACACACTTTACGTCGCCATGAGACATACTATATATTGGGCTCAAGCGTGTTATAACTAGGAAGTATAAGATGAACAAGATACGACAAAAGAACGTCGGTTTTCGGAACAAGTGTAAAAGGGGCAGTGAGAAGCGGATGTGCCGTAGACTATTGACATCAAATTGCGTGACACCCTTTTCATTCAGTCAAAGAAGTTCATTTCTGAAGCTGTTGACATTTTGAAAGAATCTCAAAACATTTCATAAGCTCTTCACTCAATGCACAAGACGCCTTCTGTAGCTTATCACCGAGCGTGAAATTCTTAGAAGACTGAATCTGCAACATAAAGCCAATTAAGTTGCTGAACCTCCGCAGACGACCCCACCCAAGCTTGCAGTTACCGAAGACGATCAAAAACAGCTTTATGAGCTGCTAACCAGGCAACAGGGAAATTTTACTATAATTAGTGTTCACAAGTTATTTAATGTAGATCCCTTTGTAGTTCTCGACGACATGATGAAATAATCTTTCATCCATTTTTGCCCTTATTAGTGCGGCAGAGGCATCGGTCGAATAGCTAGACTATGATCATACCAAAAGTAACGATCAGTGAATTAATTTACAAATCGATCTTCAGCGCGTCCACCTAAATATATTAATAATAATAATAGACGTCTTTATTTATCCACAACTACGTTGTAGTATAGCCAAATGTCAAACTTACATGGCGAAGTTTAGCATGCTGCTACTCTTACACTTAATCATATAGTATCTAGCAGATGTTCAAAAGAATACACTATCCACAAACAGATTTGGTTCATTACATCGAAAGTAAAATTTTAAAAAAGAGAAAAAGGCATACTTTCCAAACCCAAATGCACCAAAAAATTATTAATCTGAATTAAAGATGGAATAAAAAAGAAATGAATGATTACGTAAATTATATGTTTGGAGGGTTGAATAATAATGTTTTAACTTTTTGTCGAAAGACAGGTAATGAAAATTCTTTATATACTTTAGGAAGGTCATTATAAATAATAGTAACATTGTAAGAAAAACTGCGTTTAAAAAGTGTAGACGTATGCAGGGGTATTCTAATATTATTTTCTCTGAGAGTTCTACAGTGAACATCATTATTAAATGCAATTTTTTCCTTCAAGTAATAAGGTTAAGACGTGAGCAGCAATTTGTGAACAAAAACTGAATAGTGGTACTTGACCCTGTCATTCATTTTTAACCAGTTTAGAACGGGATATTTCGCTGATACATGATCAAATTTACGTAAGCCAAAAATGAATCGTATACAGTTGTTATGAATAACTTGAATAACGTTTTTAGTGAAATTGTCTAAACAAGTATAGTATACGATATTACAATAATTTAGTATAGGTATGGCCAATGCTTCACATAGTTTTTTACGCAACTTAAAATTTAGTAAATACCTGTTTGCTATAAGAGTGCGCAGCCGTAGGTAGGTTTTCTGAGATAGTCTTTTAACATGTTCAATAATGGAGCAATTGCGTATCGTCTGCAAATGACTGGACATGAGAATTATCAATACTTTTGCTTAAGTCGAACGTATATGAGGAACAGAAGCGACCCCAATACAGAGCCCTGAGGTACGCCTGAGGGAATTATTGTCACTTGAGACATTTCTTGATTGAGAAAAACACACTGAGTTCTTTGATGAAAGTAACTGTCGAAAAATGAAAGGAATACACTGTCAAGACCTATGTAATTTAATTTAGCAAGTAATAATTTATGATTTATGCTATCAAAGGCATTCGAATAGTCTATAGAGATTAAGGCTAGTGCCATTTTCTTATCTAAGGCACTTAAAATATTATCTTGCAGATTAAGTACTATAATTTTTTCTAAAGCCGGATTAAGTGTCGGGAAGTATAAAGAATTTTTCTAGGTAAGCGGTCAATTGGAACTTTATAATTTTTTCTAAAATTTTGGATAAAATTGGTAATAAACTGATAGGTCTGAGATCATTATACTCAGTAGTGGGTTTCTTTTTTTAGGAATTGGAATAATTAGATCGTGTTTCCATGTGTTTGGAAAGTAGCCTTTTTCGAAACAGTCGTTAAAGATGTGGACGATGTGATGGAGAATAACTGGCATTGTATAATACGACAGCATATAAACTTAAGAAGTTGCACCGAAATTCGAAAAAGGTAAAAAAGCTTCATTAGGTTCTATCACTTTCCACGCTAATAAGCGAGGAAGTATTGTAATCTCAAAAAGCTTCGAAAGTAAGGCATTATGTTTTCTGAACGTTGGATGGTATATAGATCACGAATAACCATGGCACTAATTTGCATCGGTCTATGGACATGTCTGTTGGTCTGTGTAACATCTAATGCTTCGACCCCCTCTACAACATAGAAAATACTTACTGGGATTTTGACAGGATTTTGCCACAAAGCTTTGAAGTCTTCAAAAATCGATCCAGTGACGAGGGAGCTACGGACACGAGACGAAAACCTTAGAAGTTCCTGAATTTTTGTTTTTCAACGTTCCAGGGAATTTTCTTGATGGATGAAATATTTGGAGTGGAGGGTTGCAGGAGGTGGAGATGGATATGGCTCAGTGCTTTAGCTATGTTATAATTATACCCTTCCAAGTTTTTAATTAACAAATTTTACGTAACCAGGCAGCGTAGGGACTTGAATGTGGATTTTGTCAAATAAAATTAAGTTGAAAGTATTGCTTGTATCAAGTGTTACTATGCCGCCTCAGAATTTGTTTGTTTATAATTGCTACGTTCTTTGTCCTGTAGACTTTTGTTTATTTCTATTTATTTTCCTAAATCTAAGATGACAAATCCTGTACATGTATTTTAATGTCTAAAAGGATAATAAGTAACTTGAGTTTGAAAACTATACTCAGATCAATAGATATTGGAGATATTTAACAGACAGACTTCCCTGTATGGTCGCTCCACTTTCGTAGCGTTAGCAACGTAGCGTTCGATCTGGCAACAGAAGAGAGAGAGTCGATTGAAGCTGAACCACGCAGCAGAAAGCACCGATGAAGACATCAACAGAGTCCGAGATCTTGTACTTTCAGATCGTCAATTGACAGTCAGAATTATCGGGGAAGAGTTAATTTTGACTCACATCACCATTCATCAGATCAAGAACAACAGGGTGTTGCATCACGATAATGCTTCTTCTCATATAGCAATGTCGATAAACAAATTTTTGGCCAGTAAAAACATTCCTGTGGCTCCTCAGCCTCCTTATTTGCCTGACTTGATTTCTTGTGATTTTTTCTCTTACCGAAGTTGAAAAATCACCTTAATTAAAACGACTGTAACCAATCAGCTGGAGGCTATTGCAGTATCGGTGTTCCAGCACTACTATGAGTTATTGAGTAGTTATTTTGAGGGTTACATCATAAAATTGTGATTATATTTGTATAATATAATTAAAAAAATCAGGCTCATCACTTAATTTACAGACCTCGAAGATCACGAATACCATGGCACTCGTTTACGTCTGTTGGTCCCTAATCCTTGGACCCTGTACAAAAGACGACTCGGTGGCGGTTCCTAAATTTTTGTTTTTAGCGTTTCAGATGATTTTCTTGATTGATGAAATATTTTTAGAGGATGTTTGCAGGAGATGGAGGTTATGTCCCAATGCTTCAGCTATAATTAAGCCCTTCTAATTATATTCATCACTTAAACATATTCCACATGATAGCTACATTTTCGATACTCATTTTGAACGAAACGAAAATATGAGTTAAGCCTGTTCCGAATCAGCCACCCAAACCAACAAACAAAACAATATTTTTGGTTTCAATATACTCAGCTCTTAAATCTCATATTTCTTAATCTCTTTATTTTCATTTCAAGTATTTGCAACAGTGATTGTTGATAATAGCTTCAATATTTGAGAATTGTAATCAAATCTGCAAGCAACAGTTTGTTTATTGGATAAAATTGCTTATGTGCTTATATATACATGCATGTGAATTCATATATATTATGTATATAAACATGCAGCAACGTATCTTAGTATTTGCCATCGGAGCACTGTGTACCATGATTGTAGTAAATCAATACTGGTTTGAATGATGTTTACCTTTCTGTTATTGTTTTGTATGAGTGCGTGTGTGCGGGTGTGTGTGTACAAATAATACACTAGTACATGGAATGAGTTATGATTGCGTTGCAAAAGGAGATTTGTGGAAATTAAAAAACTGATTACATGGATTTCTGGGTGTTGAAAATTCATATTGTTTTTCTCTTCGTATAGAAGTGTTCTTAGATACAAGCGTTTTTTGGTAATCTTTTTCATGGAAGAAGTATTTTTTCCAAATATATATATATATATATATATACAGGGTTATCCAAATTAAGTGTCCACCATTAGTAACTTTGTTATTAGTGAAAATACAAAGTTGTTTGAATTAGCAAACTAGTAGCATTTTTAACGCTGGTAAAAATGAGAAATAAAAAAAACAATTGAGAGTCGTTATTTTGATTTTTTTCAGTAAAATAACATTTTTTTAAATGGAAACCCCTGTATATTATATTTTTTTCTGTTAAAGCATCAAATTTTAAACAAAAAAGTTCATAATGACTTTTCCGCTAAAGTCAAAAATAAAGTCAAAATAACGATAAATATTTTTAATTATTTGCAGTATTATAATATTAAGACGGCTATGAAAACAACATGGCGTTCGCGATTTGACAGCATTAAGATAAGCGACAAATTGTTAAACTGAACATACTCGCAACTAGAAGGCTTTGGAAAACAATGATATAATCAAATAATGTCAAACATTAGTGTAAATACTTGTTTATAAGCTTTATTGTGTCATTAATTTAAAGAAAAATGTTCTCCCATGAAGAAAAGTGTGATATGTTAGAATGCTACTTAGTGTGCAGAAAATCCTCCTTGAGAGCAAGAGAATAAATACTACAGTGAATTATATCCCGCTCGCATTCAACCGTATGAACGATATTTTCTGAGACTTTATCGAAGATTTAGGGGCAACGAAAATGTTTTTGCTAAAACAAGGGCAAAAAAAGAATTCATAATAAGCGAGGCCACGGAAATTGCAGTTATTGGATATTTTGAAGCTTATCGTGAGAATTCAATAGCAGATATTCTCAAGGACTCTAATTTCAGTTATGGTACTGTTCAAAGGATTTTAAAAAAATACAAATTTATTCCGTATAAGTACCGACCAGTTCAAACGCTTTTGGCAGGGGATCCAGAGAGAAGACTTGTTTTTTGCCATTGGTATCTTAGCTTCTGTCGCCAAAATGTAAATAACTTTCGTTACCTTTTATGGACAGATGAATCAAATTTTTCAAATTCTGGAATGTTTAATAGAAAAAACCACCATTATTGGTCAAGAGAAAATCTTTTGTTAGTACATCCAAGAGGCCCACAAGTCCGTTTCAGTTTCAACGTTTGGTGCGGTATAATTGGTTCAAAAATTGTTGGCCCGTTCTTTTATGAGGGAACCCTAACTGGTGAAAGATATGTGGAATTTATGTCAGAAATTCTGACTAATTTCTTAGACGAATTGGATCTTATAAGTAGACATCATCTGCATTTTCAGCAAGATGGCGCACCTGCCCACAACTCCAGAGGTACTTATCATTTTCTAAGTACTACTTTTAATGATCAGTGGATAGGAACAAATGGCCCAATACCGTGGCCTCCCAGATCACCAGATCTAAACCCACTTGATTACTTCTTGTGGGGTTACTTAAAGAACCAAATTTACAAGCGAAGGTACGATAACCTTGACGCTTTAAAGACTGCAGTTAGGGAAAAGATAACCCAGATAGATGGTAGGACCATACTTAAGACAGTTCGAGCAGTTGAAAAACCTGCCCAAAAATGTATTGAAGAACAAGGTGGTGTTTTCGAGCATCTTCTTTAAAAAAAAATTGTTATTGTATTTTGTAAGATTATAAGTTGATGTTGAAAATAAAGTTTGTCGATACAATTTAATTGTTTCAGATTGGAGGCCATAACTTCAACAATTTGTAACCTAGGAGAAAAGTTATTGTAAGCTTTTTTGTTTAAAATTTGATGCTTTAACAGAAAAAAATATAATATACAGGGGTTTCCATTTAAAAAAATGTTATTTTACTGAAAAAAATCAAAATAACGACTCTCAATTGTTTTTTTTTATTCCTCATTTTTACCAGCGTTAAAAATGCTACTAGTTTGCTAATTCAAACAACTTTGTATTTTCACTAATAACAAAGTTACTAATGTGTATATAACAAAAAGTAGGAAAATAATGGGCAAAATCCGCAAAAATGAGGAAAGTGGATTCGAGCATAAAATAGGATAGGTAACCCGAGCGATACGTATTTCTGCTGGTTGGTTTCATCAGGCCCGAAATGAATGCACGTATGAAACTACAAAAGTAGACACATGCCCACACATCCGGATACGGGTGTAACCTGAGGAAACGAGTTTTTTTTTTGTTATATACCTTTCTCCGCATGATCATTTTCTCTTTATATATATATATATATATATATATATATATATATATGTATATATATATATGTATATATCCTTAAATTTCTTTGGGTTGAAGGCAAAGTTTTGCATAAGTACAGTCTTACAACTTGAACTCGAGTTTTCGATGGTCTATTCCATCATCGTCTGGAGCTAAAAAACATTTTTTGAAAAAATAGCGACAATAAACAGTAGGAGGAAAATAATTACTTACTAAGTTGGCGAGTCGACGAACAAACGATGGTGGCATAGACCATAGAAAGCTCGAGTTCAAGTTGTGTGAGTGTACTTGTGCAAAACTTTGCCTTCAACCCAAAGAAATTTAAAGATATTTTCTCCTAACAGCTAAGGCAATTAACTATGAATACTATATATATACAGGGTGTCCAATAAGTACCACGACAAGCTTAAGGAGAAGGTAGGCTTTGGACTGATCTCCCAAATAACAAAAACTTACCTATATAAAGGTGCCACCGTTTTTGAGATATTGAATATTTTCTGAAATTTTAAGAAACGAACCTTTTCATCTGTGGTCTTTAGCTGCATGTACAAATAAGATTATACTTTGTTCATTTTTTCTATTAAACACTGATATAGTTGCTTTATCATATACAAATGCAATGTAGTTATATATGTATTAAGGAACCATGATAAAACAAGGACTGTTTTGGGATTTATAACCTTCTGATATTGTTTCCTCAACTTTGACCATATGTGGTGAAACAAAAATGTACTGGGCTATAACTGCATTATATTGAATAAAAAGATTGCTCGTTGAATACAGATTTCAGAAAGGCACCACACGTACTATTTGGAATATAAAAAAGTGATAGCTGCTTTTGTAAGTGACTGACACACACTAATGGAACTATTGGATTTAAATTCAAGTTGCACTGGTTACCGATCAGTGAAATAGTACAAAGCTATATTATTATTACCTGCTGCTGATAGAGAGAGAGAATATAATACTGGTAGCGACCATTTTTCTTTATGAACTTATAACTGTCCCAAGACATAGTAGTTTCAAAATTTTGAGATGTACGATACCGGTTCAACTTGAATTGGACGTTAAGCCAGCTGCGATTTCACTTGAACTGTCAATTTTGACTAACCGGCGCGGCGGCGGCAGTTTATGTAAACATTTCATTGTGATTTATCTGCAAAACAGAACCTAACAAAATTCAATATTAATGCATATTTCCAGCAATACAACACTCGGTATGAATAGTATGAGGAAGGCCCTAATTATTCAGAGATGGAAGCGTACAACAGGTTAGATTCCAGCTTACGAGATGTAACTAATTTACGATAATTCAAAGAACTGTTAGTAGATCTATTTGTCAGCAGATGTTTGAGTTATTCGTCAATACATAATAATTCATGACTCAAGCTACTGCTCTTTTTACATACACTTAAGTCTTTTGATGTTGTTGTGTTATTGTAATCAATTTTATCCCATAACGTGTGACCTACTTTTGCGTTAGTTTTCAAGTCTTCTTTGCTATCAATTCTCCAATGAATTTTAATGATCCATGGAGCATACTGACCTTTCCAATAATGGTGCACGGTCTTCGGTAATGAAGTCGCAATCTATTTATCTATCTTTGTATTTAGTTTTTTTTTGTAAACAAATCACGGCTGAGCTTTAATACTTCTGATCAATATCAAATCTTTCTTCTCAAAATCATTCATGAATAACTATCTAGTTGCTTGCAAACGTATTTCTCACGAATTTTGCCATCAATCTGTCACAGTATAATGCTTTAAATTATCTCTCATGCTGGTGTGGCCAATAAAACCACATATATTGAGAGATCTTCATTACTATTCATTATATTGTTTGACGTACCTGTTACATGCGTTAGAAAATAGAGCAAAGTAATCCTTCTCGACCGTCAAAAGTAGGCCTTTCTTCCCATGCTTAAAACCTTGGGATAAGAGCTGCTTTCCAGTGGTTTTTGGTTTGAGAGTGATACGCTCCCGAACTGCTCCGGAAACAATATCTATTTGATTATCAAAAGGGCTCAAAATTGGCAGAATATGTTTTTTACGATAAACGGGCCACCTCTTATCAATATCGTTTCTTATAATAAATACAATGATGAAACATTGTTAGAAATTAGTCTGCTGTCATCAAGCGTCATTGCATGGCTCAGTAATAATTTAGGCCTTCTGAAAATAAAGTTTCACAGTATTTCTAGAGTAAAATTCCATTACTGTGTACGGTATTACGTTAGCAAGTGTTCACAAACGCATCCCTATAGTAAATATTTGATTTATCTGTCTTCAGAGTGACAGTTCGTTTATTTTTTCTTGTACTTAAGAAGATCACCTTGTGATCCAAACATTTACTACAGTAAGGGCTCGCGCAAACAGACAAGCGTTTAAACCGAGTTCTAACACAGACAGAAGGCAATCACGAACGCTGCGTTCCACTTTACGAAGATTACTTTTAGGTGAAACATGTATTTCGATAGTTCGTCTTCGGAAGAGGGAAGGGTGTATCCGATTAATTGTGAGAGAGATGAAAATGGAGAGCTTAATGTTCTTTTTCCTGCATTGCTTGAAGATGAAGAACGATTTTTTATATACTTTCGAATGTCATTAAGTAGTCTCATGCTTATATAAAAAAGGAAATCGAGAAGCAAGACACCAACTGGAGAAAGACTATATCTACAACAGAAAGAATGGTAGTATTTTCCCATTTCCGTGGCTATTTCAAGCCATGCTGCATTTTTTTAAACTATTTTATAGTCTGCGTTACTAAGATCATATAAAAACGCCCTTCCCTTACTAAATCAATTAATTTTTCTATGGAAGCCATCTTGCGCACCAGGAGTTCCACGAGTTCTTTGTGTTTCTGACAATAGAACGCAAAAACGCGAGTGTTTACACTGACGCAGTCTGACTTACGCTGTGTCTGCGCGACTCTATAGAGATCTATTAGTTACAAAGAACGTGGAACGCAGAACGCAGAACTCGGAACGCTAAAGAATATCTTTCAAGACATGTGGTTTTACTGGCCAGACAAGCACTGGGGATTATCGACGTATAAACCACAGGATAAGTTTCAGATGTTTATTTACTATAAATTATATCGTATATTTCAATTTACTTGATTCAATTGCTTGTAAAAGTAATAATTTTCTACTTCAGCTGTGTGATCTTTTTGCATCTTATATTTCGATAGCAGTGCCTGCGAAAAGCATGCTGGAGGGAGGTTCTTGTTTCAGTTCTTTGAGACGTTTTGATGACACTCGAGAGTATGTTTCTTCGCCTAAAAAATTAGCAAGGCGTCATCTTTACAACTGAGCTAAGGCTCCTTAAGGAATGCACCACTACTGGAAATCCAATCGTGTACTGAATCTTACAACTTGATGAGAATGATTTGTTGAGGTTATTTGTCAAGACCGCGTATCATTTGTAATCCTTTATATATCCGAAAGATGTAATTCGAATGCGCGTGGCCAGCCGTTCCTATATCGATTGGTCAATTTAATGAAAAACGCAATTTACACGTATTTTAGTTATGCTGAACCAATTTAAATGAAATTCCACTAAGCTCAGCCGCGCTCCAGCCGAGACTGCGTTGAGCTCCTATCGATGCAGCAGGTATGAAAGTTAAGCGTAAGGTTTACCGAACCAAAGCTTGGAAAAGCTTTGGTTGAGATCGCCATTGTAAGTTTCTGGAATGGCCGCTAGGAGGCGCAACTGCAATCGTGAATCTAAAAAGTGATGTTTATGTAAATTCCTCTATATTTACCTAATCCAAAAATACCTAATTTTGAACATCGAGGATAAAAAGACTGTTTTTGTTTGACAATGTTTGCTGCTGTATCACTAAAAATAAAGTGGTGGGAGGTATTCAAAGGTTTCCGTGAAAAAAAACCTGTATCTTCGAAACGGCTAAGATGATTTTAAGAAACTTGGAGTAGTTGAAAAGTTTTATAGCTGAATGATGTCTAAACAAGCTCTGGAAAACCGCATCTTGTTCCTAACCTAAAACTTAGGCCAAAGGTTTTATACGGACATCCCTTAAATGTTTATTCTTTCAAACTAATCTTATAATTACAAAATATCGCTAAAAGGTAAGTATTTGTAACTAACCCCTTATATTGCTCAATAAACTAGTAGTGATGGCCGGAAAACAGTTATTTTGGGATAAACAATTAAAAAATTCTCAAAAAACTACTTGGCCAATATAATCCAATTTTGTTGTTATTTAGAAGTATGAATCTTACGGATTTGCAGAATTTCAAGTAGTTTCGTGAAATTATCGTAGCATTACCAACAAGTGCCAAAACCTGCATTTTGCCTCGTTTTTCGGCCATAACATTTTTGTTATTAGTCGGATCTTTTCACGTGTGGTCTCATTTTGTAGGTCTCATATATACCTAAAGATCTTGTATGAAAAGTTTTTTCGATTCTGTCAACACTTTCGACTGAATCCCAAAAATCACTTTTTCTCATTCTTTATTGTCAAATAGAAAGTTTTCCCACAAAAATTGGTGTTCCCGTTGTATGCGTTTTAAATACCCCCTTGAACAACTTGCACCAATAAAACCAGACTATACAATTATTTCGGGGAAATTTGCTAATATGATTAGACGAATTAGTGGCGAGCTTAAGAGCCAATGGTAGTTTTCGGCAAAGAATTGGAAGAACACAAGGAAATATTAACCGCGTACTCACATATATTGAGGGAAATCCTCATGTTACCACAAGGGTATTATACCTTAAGTTGGGCATATCACGACCAACGGCTCAAAATATTTTTAAGGACGATAGGTAAGTTCTAATGGCCATCAAAATATAGGGATTTTTCTAATTTTAACTTTTTTCAATTACTTTTAGAATGCACCCATATCATGTCGTTTTGCATCAGGCTTTGAAAGAGGAAGACTTTGATCGGAGGCTGGACTTTTGCTATTGGATGTTAGGCTTGACACGCGAAAATAGAGATTTTTTCTTTCATATTCTTTGGACAGATGGAGCTGATATTATTATTTAATAGTGACGGGAGAGTCAATCTGCACAGTATGCAATATTGGTCTGCAGAAAATCCGCATTGGTTGCGTGAAGTTCAGCACCAAAAACGTTGGAGTTTTTATGTGTGGTGTGTCATATCCTGGGAGGAAGAATTATTGGGCCATATTTTTTCGAACAATCCCTAAATGGCAATGTCTTTCTTGGCTTTTTGGACAATCAATTACCGTATTTATTGGAAGATGTGCCACTGGAATCACGGCAAAACTTTTTTTTGCAGTTAGAAGGTTGCACAGCACGTTTTGCTACTATTGCGCGAAAGCATATTAATGCAGAATTTCAACAGCGGTAGATTGTAAGAGGAAGCCCGTTTTCCAAGGCCTTCGCCTTTTTATTCATGGAGGCGGTTAAATGACATCGACTCAACCTACAACCAGAGAAGATATGAAAAACCGGATTCGTAATGCAATACGTAACATACCGAGAGCTGAAATTGCGACTGCAGTTTTGTCTTCAGGAATGCATAGAGAGTGATGGCCAGCAATTCGAGCATTTAAGAGGGCATTAAAAACCTTTTTTTTAAATCTGTCCTTTTCAGAGAGATAACTTAATAATAAAAACATATTCCAAAAAAGATTAGATAAAAATAGAAAAATTCAAGGGATTTCCGTATAAAATTTTCTTTAACCTATATTTTAGGTTAGGAAGAAGATATCGAGATGCGGTTATCGCAAGCTTGCTTAGACGCCATCTAGCCACTTTTTCATAAAGAAAACCCTACCCTAGGCCAAGTTTGTTGATATCAGCTCAGCCGTTTCTAAGATACAGGGTGTTTTTATGGACAACCCCTTCATTTTTACAGATACAGCAAAGAGCTTCAAAGAAGAAAGTTTCTTTATCCTCGACTCCAAAGATAAGGTATTTTTTTGTTAGGTTAATATGGCGAGATTCACAGAAAGCTTACTTGTTTATACTCAAGAGTATAGTTACGTCCTCTAGCGGCCATTTCAGCAACTTGAAAATACTTTGCAAGTTTTTCTGTTGGCAGTTTTAGTAATAACTGTTTTTGCTGAAAGCCCCTACGATGGTTAGGTTCCTAATATTCTTAGTTGTACAGTCGACTGCAAGCCATTTTCCTGCTTGTTGGGGTTGAGAACACCGAGGACTTAGCTCAGCTGAAGCATGTTTCGTTAATCGTCAATTGCAGTCCACGAGGCAAGATCTGGCATGTCAGGACTGTATCTATCATGTTTGTTTGGGGTGTTATTACTTCAACAACGCTATTCATACGAGGAAGCTGACACTTTCTTAATAACCGGTCTCAAGCATTCTTCACGTGAACGAGCAGTCAGTGAGTGGCTTTCTCCTACCGAAATACTAACGAACTTTGTTGCCATGTTCAAGTCCTGAAACCGTTGAGCTGTGTGCATCAGTAGCTGACCAGTACGGTACTGTATCGAAATGGAGGTTTTCCTTTTTTCCAATTCTGCTAAGCTTCGCTAATTCAAAAATCAGATCTGATATCTTCAACTTGCGGCATACCTTTGGCTTAAGGGAAGGCTAAAGTGAAACCAAAAAGGCCTTACCACGCCATGTATAATTTGGAGAGCAAAATGGTGGTGGGTATTACAGATCGACTCTGAGTTAAGTGGCTATGATATAAGTGACAACTTCAGCAAAGGAGAGCTGTCACCAGCAAAGGAAAATTCTATAAAAAAATTATGTTCAAAGCAGCAGTCACTGATAATACGTATTTTTGAGTGGGTACGGCGCTGTGAATGTGGTATGTACAATAAAACAAGAGAGTAACGATATACCATTTTTAATATCTACTGCAAGTGTTATCTTTTCAAATTTGTTACCTAAAATATATAATTATGTATAAAAGTACCAGAATTTCTTAAAAATATCATAAAGATGAACCTGCAACAACATGATAATGTACTGGAGAGTTGGCGAAGCATTTACATGGATGTGTGAAGTCTATCAAAATGTATATGTAATATCCCAATGCTTGAACACAGATTCAAATATCTGGACGGATACCAGTGATTGGCGTTTGCGCGTATACATTAATTGTCTACGTCTCGATGTACGAGTATACAATCCGTATACAATGCGTAGACAATGTATAAATTGCAAATACAATGACTACAATGATGAAGACAATGTCTACAATAGCATAAGTGAGGTTAAGTTTATTCACAAACGTCAGAAAGTTCGTGAACAGTGAACCGGAAACTTAAAAATAAATATGGATGGACGCCCCAAGAACAAAGAACCTATGTTTCATTTTGCTTAAAAATCGAAAGCCTTATTCTATAGAGTGTAGTGTGTGCAAAAAAGCTGTTCAACTCCGCTATATCTCAATTGAAATCACACATCTATTTTATTTTACTTAAGAAATGTTCCTAATTTATTAAAAACTGTATCTTTGTATACGTATATAAATAAATATTATATACTTATACCCTTTCTCATTACTTATAAACTGCTTTCCAGTTAAACGAATAATGCAATGTTGCAGAATTTTTAGTGATCCAGAACTTTCAGTTCCACCTAAAATCGAAGAACCATTAGGATCGATCCGGAATTGATCCTAAACAGATTCGACAGAAATGTGTACTTGGCCGTAGAAAACAAGGCATTGCAGCAAGTTACAGTCTTGTTCCGTGGCCCAACGTGGTGTATGACGCACTCCTTCTACACAAGTGGTGCCCGCTTTCCTCCCTTTCTGTCTTTCTCGTACACATGATAGCCTAAAGGGGAACGGGACTTTCGCCAACACTGTATGCAAGTAGTTGAACTGCGATTTGCTATTGTATACATTGTATGCATTGCATACGTGAATATCGAGACGTATATATTCACTATTGTATACGCGTATACAATGGTGTATTATACATGATGTATACAATACGTGCATCACTGGCACAGTACATACTCATGCCAATACATGGAATTGAAGAACACTCGTTTACAAATCCTCGGTATAAATTCCGCAAAGGTAAGTATATTCAAAACGGTAACAACGTAGTCACTAATCAAAGCAAAACCATATAGCAGCAAATCGTAGCAGAAAAGGCTCTACGGTAAAGCAACAATTCTGCGAAGCAAAGCGTCTACAGGGTTAGGCAACAAGCGTAACAAATCTACAGCGAAAAGCGAAGAAGTAATCTCATTCAAAGTGTTGCAAATGTGGAGCTACTTGATCGCATCACCAAAATTGTTCGCCAAACTGTAAATAGACAGAACGAAATGTTTTGCGTCTTTCAAATATTTGGATTTGATAGTTCGATTTTGTGGTAGTATTAGCGGAAACTGCCTCCATAAACTCCTTCCCAAAATCATGAGAATTAAAATCCCCAATATATCCAAATTATTATTGGAAAAACGATCACAAAACCGTTTGTATTTGAACAAGGAGCATAATGATCTCAATGAAAAGGAGATCGGTGCAGGACTTGGCGGCCATTATTAAATATGGTGGTCAAGCGACCACGCTCTGGATCTCGTGACGTTATATATTCAGGGTGTTTGAAATTTGACCCTCACCATGGATATATCCTGGAAACTGTAAGAGATACGAGTCCATAAGTTGCGTATTTAACTAACCAACAAAATGCCGCTTAGAAAGTTTTCAAATCCCACGTACTTCCGGAGAAAGACCAATAAAACCGAATTTTCCCAAAATCGTTTTAATTTTTTAGTGACTTAAATCATAGTGGGATTTTAAAATAAATTGCATACTAACATTGGCATTTTTCCTCTTCTACAGGATGGTTCAATTAGAAGTCTGTTGCGACGTTTCGTCCCTTGTCCTCCAGCATCAACTTTATTTTTTCTTATAGACGATTTTTGCGCAGATGATTAGAGTTTTTTAATTCTGATTTCAAAAATATATAATATGTCATACATTGACATTGCCTACCCTTCGTTGTTGCAGAAAAGCAGGATTTCCTAGGCCCTGAAATTATCTGATTTCATTTGTGTCATATACCAGACGAGACCTCAAATTGAACATAGGAACAGAATGTGGAAGACTGAGAAGAAGAGAAATAAATCGAGCAGTGAATAATGTACAGAGAAGAGTCGGGCCTTGCCTACAAAATAAACAACATTTTGAACATTCTGTAATTTACCTCTGCTTATTTATAATTATTATTGTTATTACCAAAAACACAGTTGGTGGAGGAAGTCGAAAGAAGACGTCTAATAGAAGATTTGACTACGCCATGTTGTAGATGAGAATAAGCAACAATGACAAGATGCAATTTATGTTAGGATCTCATTTCAAACAAAGTCAGGAAAGAATAAAAGTCGTTTTGGGGTAAATCTCGTATCTGACAATTTCAAGGCCTTACTAGAAAATTCTGCTTTTTTGAAATAACTAAGGTTTGACAATGTCAATGTAAGACTTATTATACATTTTTGAAATCAGAATTAAAAACTTTGTTCATCTGTGCAAAAATCCAATATGGCGTCTATAAGATAAAATTAAAATTGATGCTAGAGAACAAGATGCGAAACGTCATATTGAAATTCTAATTACGCCATCTAGTAGAAGAAAGAAAGTGGTGAAGTTAATGTGCAAGTTATTTTGAAATTATACTACAAATAAAGTCAGGCAAAAATAAACACGATTTTGGGACAACCTCGTTCTTTTCTTTTCCTTCCGGGAGTACTTCGAATTCCAAAACTAAGCGGCAACGGACTTCGTATTTCTTGCAGTTTCCAAGAGCCCAATAATGAGGGTCGAATTTGAAACACCCTGTATATTACTATAGGTACTTAATGTATCGCACTTAAACTAAAGACACAACGATCAGGCACTATGGTCACACGTGACCTTAGTGACTGGTCCTTGACTGAGAGACTTGTAATTTTGTTGTAAGAATAACTAGGACTATCCTTTGTTTTTATGAATGCAATGTTTGTAAAAGTGAACAATTACTCATTTAAAGTATTATCTATATAACTGCACAACTTGAAAAAAATTTGAAACGTTGGTATATTTTAATAACTGGCTGTCGAAAAATTATGTATGTTCTTAAAAAAGGAGTAATATTATCTTTAAATAGTAAAAATCGGCCCACTGGTCACTTTTCAGGATACGTAATACCCGTGCGGCACGCGTGACGTTAGTAGCTGCACCTAGACTATAAATCAATGTTTCATACGGTACGGAACCTCTGGGACCACTACAGTAAAAGTACAGCTAATCTGCTTGGTTTGGCTAAAATATTGATAATGCTTTCACCTGTTTATACCAGGATGGAAAACGAACACATTTACTGTTATATGCTAACACATGCAATATTGGATAGTAGAATAATTCACTATGCGTAATTGGATTATACTAATCATATTTGTGAAGTCAAAATTTTGCTTATTTTTTACGGTTGATTACATACTGTTTCAATGTGGAATTATTGTTTGGTAGGCGATGTAGATTTCTCTGATGAGGCAAAATTTACCCTTCTGTGAAAGCTTACCTGATTTCAAAATAATTTTGAGAGCGGAAAAAGCAAATCTCGGCACGGGTATCACGTATCTTGAAAAGTGACATTATGCCGATTTTGTTGACATTATGCTGTTTTTTTTTTTGACATTATGTAGGTTAGTCTACAAGATGTTAACTTAGCTCTTAGTTGTACGTGTTGCCTAAATGTCCTGAGGCTTGTTATCAATCATTGGCTTTGATGTGATGTAAAATCTGCTTCTGAGATGGCATTACTGGAGGTCTAAGCTGTAAGTTGTATGTGTTGATGATAATTACATTAGGTTCTTGTCTCAAATACACTTAATCGAGATTTAAAGCTAGAAATTAGTTGCACATCCACTTTTTCTTATCCATTCTGGAAATTAAATATACAAATTTGCTGAATTTCAAAAATGAGGGAGATAAGAAATAATTATACGCAATGTACACTGTCGAATTACAAGCCATATACATGCTAACAGTAATTACACACAACGCGGGCGGTGATGATTTTCCGTAATTATTCTCAGTTTTTAGTAATTTTATAACTTTGAACATAACCTTCCTTCAGAAAGCACAACATATAAGTAACCCGTCATATTCGGCATATTCAGTAATGATTTTCTCACACAGCAAATATCACTGACTTTATAGACATGCAAACCAATACACATAATCATCCAGATGCGATCTTGCTATTCAACCAACTTTCTTCTCAGAGATAAAAAGTACAGACGGATCATTCAGCCTCACAAAACTATGCAACCAATAATGCGTAGTTTAGTTGAGTGATTCCTCCACAGATGGACGTTCACAACGATCCTAGTGAGCAAACGTGGAATGACTGTTTGCGCCATAAAAACTACCTAGTCTGCAAGTTGGCATCTTATAGGTTTTTTTGACGTTTTATAGGTTTTCTATATGATACCGTGGAAGGGGGTAAATTTCAAACATTCCCAAAATTGTACACTAAATCTTGCTAAATATGAAAATTTTAAGGTCCACCCAGGTTCTAAGGACGAGCCAAGACCCCACTGGCACCTACGATTATCTATTTTTTCAATCAGTGGATTTCAAAAATAATGCCTACAACTTTGAATGTTGATCCTGATTAAATAAACTTAGGAAATCCCTCAGGCAAGATCATTATATATAAAATATTCTCATTATGTTTTTTACATTTTAGGTACACTGGTTACCGACTGCAGGGAACCCACCCTTCTCTATTAGTAATCATCGAGTTGCACGGGGTCTGAAATTTTGACAGACTCAGTATAACACATAACGCATTGAAATAGGCAGCAAAAGGTAGAAAATCAGTTTGACGCTGTAATTCCCACGCAATTCACTCATGAAAATTATTTTCAAGCCACCTGACCTACCCACCCCTCCTCTGTTCAGCCTTCTAAGTTGTAGTGCAGTTTATTATATATTATGCGAAAATGCTTGATGTGTGATGCGGCATTCCTAACTTTTCTGTGTTGTGGCTTAATTGCACACAATACGAGCGTGATGGCCATTTCCCGTAGTGTTCCTCAAAGTTTTTGAAAACACAAAAGAAAAGGGGAAAATTTATAACTTTGAACATAACCTGTCTCCAGAAAGGACACTACATAAATAACCCGTCGGGCATAACGAATAGATATACTTCATTGGTGGCATATTCAGTAATAATTTTCTCACTTAGCAAATATCACTTTTTATACACATGCAGACGAATACACATAATCGTCCAGATGCGTTCTTGCTATTCAACCAACTTTTTTTCTTTCACATCTCAGCGAGAAACACTAAGGACTACTCGGCTTCACAAAACATATACTTGTTTTCTGCAACCAGCAATGCGTGTAGTTTAGTCACTCCTCCATAGATGGATGCTTACAGCGCCCATAGCGAGCGAATGTGGAATAAACTATTTGCACTCTACAAACAAGATGACATTATTTTGACGTATCTTAAAAAGTGACATTTCGTCGTTTTTTGTTTGTCATCTGTAGGTTTTTGTGACAAATCATAGCTTTTTTCTAAAAGATGTTAACTTAGCACAAGCCGTTGTACACTTGTGAACTCATTTTGTAGCTGTACGGTTTGCTTAAACCCGGACTTACTGTGCGATCTTATTGCGATTTTCATCGCGATACGATTGCTATTTACGATGGCGAGAATCGAGAAGCTGACAAGCCAGGTAAAGCAGAAAGAAGATGATTTCACCATGCTTGCAGAGCAGATGAAGAACATACAAGAAGCTTTCATGCAGGCAAAACAGGAGATAGAGGAAGTCAATGGGAAGCTCCTCAAGGCGAAGAGGAAGGCGAAGAAGACCCTAGCAGAATAAGAAGACAGGGACCAGCAGACCACATCGGATAATGAGATGGATGCCCAAGAAGTGGACAGCCAGCAACAGGACGACACAGAAGAACAGAAGAGGTCAGCCGACAAGAGCGACACGGACTACAGTGTCGTCACCAGGCGGAAGAAAAGAGTAAGGGTTTCCTCCTCCGACGAAGACGATGCACCCAGGCAGCCAAGGAAGCCAGCTGCCACCCAGAAGAAGAGACCTAGAGAAGCCAGGACCATCGTAGCCCCATGTCAGGAACAGGAGTTCCACCAATCAACATTAAGGGCACCGCTGATTGGTTATCCTTAAGCAGGATGATCAACAATAAGGGAATCCAATTCTCTAAGGCGAGGACGGCGGGGAACAGTGTGAAGGTGTTTACCAATACACCCGCAGACTACCGGCAGCTAGTTACCCTGCTAGACTCAATGAAGAGGCCCGTCTTCACCTACCAGCTGAAGCAGGATAAGATGGACCAGAGGGAGATTCGAGGACTTACCAGGGAGATGTCTACCGAAGACATCAAAGAAGATCTAGTGAGCCAAGGGATCGCAGACACCGAGGTTCAACAGATGAAGACCAGGAACACCAAGCAGCCGCTACCTCTCTTCCTCGTGAAGACGAGGATGGCGGAAAAGCTGCAGGAGGTCCAAAGGCTGATCATGCTCACGGTCAGCTTCGAGAAGAAAAAGAGATCGACCGAGCCCAGCCAATGCTACCGCTGCCAGGAGTACGGGCACTCGCAGCGAAACTGCCGTCTCGCTGAACGGTGCGTCAAGTGTGGTGGGGACCACAACATCATCAACTGCAGTCTGCCGACGCCGCCAACAGGGCAACGAAATTCCAAGTGCTGCTTTTGCGGAGAAGAACACCCAGCCAACTACAAAGGATGTAGTAAGGCCCCGAGGAAAGCTGCTGCTGCCCCCAAAGCAGCCTCCACCTCAAATAGGACGTCTTACGCTGAAAAAGCGAAGAAAACAAAGTCCACTTCTGCCCCAGCAGCCGCCACCGCTACTGGAACTACTGCGCAGAAGCAACACGGCGATGACAGACTGCTAGCTATGATGCAAGCCATCATAACCCGCCTGGATGCACTCGAGGCCAAGATGCAAGACAAGTATTAGACCAGCAATGACTACAGGACAAAACGTGGAATCACTACGCATAATATCCTCGAACATCAACGGATTCAGGGCACGGAAACCAGAAATCCAGGAGATACTAGACCAGTACCAACCAGAGGTGATGGCCATCCAAGGAACTAAATTGGACGCTGCCCATAGACTGACGTTCCCGCGGTACGAGACGTACCGCCACGACAGAAGAGGCAGAGGTGGAGGAGTCGCACTACTCGTCAAACGTACCCTGACGAGTCATGTCCTCGACGACGCCACAGACATCAATGGGGACGGAATCACGGTCCAAGTCCATCACAACCACCGTCCCTACAGAATCACCTCCCTGTATGTGCCGCCAGGGGAGGCCCTAGACGAAGATGACATCGCTGACCTCCTGAGAGGCCCAGGAGCACGCATAGTCATCGGAGATCTAAACTGCAAGTCTCCGGCATGGAACAACAACGTCGAAGACAGGAATGCAAGGCAGCTCCAAGAACACGTCGTTGCCCTGGCGGGGGTCATTGTCGGTCCGGAGCAACCAACCTATATTCCATTCGGCCTTGGGCGACCTGCGGTACTGGACATAGCCATCCTCCGCAACATCAGAGAGGAGTTCGAGATAGAGACCCTGGCGGAAGGATCACCGGACCTCAACCCGATCCTACTATTGCAAGACCTCTCGAAGCATCCACATTCGATGAAGATATCCAGTCTACCGACAAAGTCAAATATCTGGGAATCGTATTTGATAAGTCCCTCACCTGGAAAGATCACATAGAAGCTGTCATCGCAAAGACCAGAGCAGTCGTGGCCCAACTCTACCCATTACTGGGTAGGCACAGCCGGATGCCGCTAACGACCAAGCTACGGCTGATCAAGGCCATCGCCAGACCTCAGCCCGCTTACGCCTCCGCGGACTGGGGGTACGCTGCTCCCAGCTACCGCAAGCGACTTGCTGCTCTAGAGATGAAGCTACGCCGGATCGCCACCAGTGCACCATCCTACGTAAGAAACTCAACCTTGCGTAGAGACCTGCATTGGGACACCATTCACGAGTACATGAGGAAAAAAGCGGAGAAGACCTTCCAGAAAGCTCAGGACCACCCGTACGAGCAGCTACGACTCCTCATGGACTACGATCCGGACGAGAGGCCTCGCAACCGCAGAGCCAAGTACCCTAGACCCAAGAGAACTCGCGGAGAAGAGGCCATCACCACTATACATCCACAAAGAAGAGCAGTGGAAGGAGGTGCTAAACAAGAAGATGCTCTCCATCGAGAAACCTGCACGACTAACAGGTGCAGGTATTAAGGTTCAACCAAAGGACAGTGAAGAATACAGAAGGGTCAGGAAAACCCTGGAGGATGCCAAAATTGAGCATCACACATACTCCCTTCCGGAAGACAAGCCACTGGGAGTGGTATTAAGGGGAATGCCCATCATCACCACCTGCCAAGAGATCGGAGAGGACTTGGCAAGGCAAGGTTTCCACCCAAAGAGCGTGAGCAGGATGACCAGCAGAAGTACTGGCAAAGCGATACCGCTGGTTAAAGTAGATCTCCCGAAAGAAGAGGCGGACATGTACAAGATAAATGCTGTTTGCCGCATGGTGATCCAAGTGGAGGCATTAAGAAAGAGGACCGGACCAAGTCAGTGCTACCGATGCCAGCAGTTTGGCCATAGTCAACTGAACTGCACGGGAGAGCCGCGCTGCGTTAGGTGCGCAGGAAAACATAGAGCGGCGGACTGTAAGGTCCCTAATGAAAAGCCCGCGAAGTTCACCAACTGCGGGGGAGAGCATCCCGCAAACGTTTCGGGATGCCCAAAAAGGCCGAGTGCAGGGCCAAGAGACAAAAGGACGGCAGCAAGGGGCATAGCGCGAGCAGCGCCAGCACCCAAAACCATAATTAGGCCTAGTCCAGTACAGGAGGGCCGCAGTTATGCGAAGACAACAGCTGGGGCACCTAAAGGGACCTAAGCCGGTGAGGCCAGCAGTGCCAAAAACAGCGACGCCGAGGAGTTGACAGACCTTGTCATCAAGTACGCATCTCAAATGATGTCGCTGGTGATGAAAAATCCGGCTACCAAGAAAGCGTATTTTGCTCATCTGGAGCAAAAATACGCCTAAAAAGGATAGCACTGACCGAAACTCCAAATGGGCACTCCAATAACCATTGCTAATAGGGGCTTGAAGATATTGAGTTGGAACGTTCACAGTGTTTCCAACAAGAAATATGAGATAGGCGAAGTCCTAACAAGAGGGAATTATGATGTAATGGCACTACAAGAAACGTGGATCTCTGGGGAAATCCCACACTGGACGATACAGGGATACACGACATATAGAAAAGACCGGAACAGAACCGGAGGTGGGGTGCTGCTTGATGTCAAGACCAGCATTACCCGCTGGGAACTGGAACTGCCAGAACTGAGATCTGCAGAGGCCGAAGGAGTGACGGTACGCACAACCGATCATATCCCTCTGAACATCGTATCTATCTACGTACCACCTACATCGACGATTCATCTGGAAGATGCTCTCCATCGAGAAACCTGCACGACTAACAGGTGCAGGTATTAAGGTTCAACCAAAGGACAGTGAAGAATACAGAAGGGTCAGGAAAACCCTGGAGGATGCCAAAATTGAGCATCACACATACTCCCTTCCGGAAGACAAGCCACTGGGAGTGGTATTAAGGGGAATGCCCATCATCACCACCTGCCAAGAGATCGGAGAGGACTTGGCAAGGCAAGGTTTCCACCCAAAGAGCGTGAGCAGGATGACCAGCAGAAGTACTGGCAAAGCGATACCGCTGGTTAAAGTAGATCTCCCGAAAGAAGAGGCGGACATGTACAAGATAAATGCTGTTTGCCGCATGGTGATCCAAGTGGAGGCATTAAGAAAGAGGACCGGACCAAGTCAGTGCTACCGATGCCAGCAGTTTGGCCATAGTCAACTGAACTGCACGGGAGAGCCGCGCTGCGTTAGGTGCGCAGGAAAACATAGAGCGGCGGACTGTAAGGTCCCTAATGAAAAGCCCGCGAAGTTCACCAACTGCGGGGGAGAGCATCCCGCAAACGTTTCGGGATGCCCAAAAAGGCCGAGTGCAGGGCCAAGAGACAAAAGGACGGCAGCAAGGGGCATAGCGCGAGCAGCGCCAGCACCCAAAACCATAATTAGGCCTAGTCCAGTACAGGAGGGCCGCAGTTATGCGAAGACAACAGCTGGGGCACCTAAAGGGACCTAAGCCGGTGAGGCCAGCAGTGCCAAAAACAGCGACGCCGAGGAGTTGACAGACCTTGTCATCAAGTACGCATCTCAAATGATGTCGCTGGTGATGAAAAATCCGGCTACCAAGAAAGCGTATTTTGCTCATCTGGAGCAAAAATACGCCTAAAAAGGATAGCACTGACCGAAACTCCAAATGGGCACTCCAATAACCATTGCTAATAGGGGCTTGAAGATATTGAGTTGGAACGTTCACAGTGTTTCCAACAAGAAATATGAGATAGGCGAAGTCCTAACAAGAGGGAATTATGATGTAATGGCACTACAAGAAACGTGGATCTCTGGGGAAATCCCACACTGGACGATACAGGGATACACGACATATAGAAAAGACCGGAACAGAACCGGAGGTGGGGTGCTGCTTGATGTCAAGACCAGCATTACCCGCTGGGAACTGGAACTGCCAGAACTGAGATCTGCAGAGGCCGAAGGAGTGACGGTACGCACAACCGATCATATCCCTCTGAACATCGTATCTATCTACGTACCACCTACATCGACGATTCATCTGGAAGATGTCACCTGTTTCACTGCACTGGGAAATAGTACCGGGATCGTAGGTGTCCTAAATGGGAAGCCCACCTTTTGGGGCTCAAGAAATAGAAACAGTCATGGCACTGTTCTCGAAAGACTAATGGATGAACCTGGATACACCATGATAGGTCCTGACGAACCCACAATATACCCCAGCAACGGAGGTAGACCAGGCGTCATATGGCGATTCTGAAAGATATCGACCTTGCAAGAGGGAAGCTCAGACCACAACCCCATCTTGCTTCATTTGGGAGATGGGAGAACACCTGTGGAGCAAAGAACATTGAAGAGAGTGGATTGGCAGCGAATTAGAATCAGACTGCACTAGGACCACTTCTTCAGATTGAAAGCCCTGAAGACATAGAGGAAGCGGTCACGGACGTAGAAGGGAAGATTAAGGCTGCGTTAGAAGCCGCAACCACCGTGGAAGACATAACGCAACCAAACAGGCTCAGGGACCTACCTGACAAGGTAAATCGCAAGATCACCGAAAGAAATGGAGCCCGAAGAGTAGCCCAGGGGACCAGAAGCCCCACGGATATCATGGTGGCAAACAGACTGACAAGACAGGCAAGAGATGCCCTGAAGCAGCATCATCGGAGCACCTGGGATAAGAAACTCGAAGAACTATCTCCAGCTGATCCAGGAATGTGAAACTTGGCTAAAATCCTCAGAAACAGAAGACAGCCCATCCCCACAATACACAGCGAACAGGGGATGGTATACACAACCGAAGAGAAGGCAGAAGCTTTTGCTGACAACCTTCAGAGACAGTGTACTCTCAATACTCACCCCGATGAAGACGAAGACTTCATCGACGAGGTGATAAGAAGATCGAGGAGAGCTGTAAGAGGAGGGAGAGCCATTGAGGACATGACCTCTCCAGGCGAGGTAAGGGAAATCCTCGGAAGACTCAAGGTGAAGAAAGCACCGGGTGTAGACGAAATTGGGAACAGAGTCTTGAAGAGACTCCCGAGAAAAGCGATAATGGCAATCACCAACATTGTCAACGCTATACTGAGACACCGATACTTTCCAGAACACTGGAAAGTAGCCGAAGTGATCAACATACCAAAACCTGGGAAAGACCCAAGATTCCCCAAAACTACAGACCCATAAGCCTTTGGACGGCATTGAGCAAGATTGCGAAAAGGGTAATCGAGCGAAGACTGAGGAACGAAACTGAATAACTCCGAGTAGTTCCAGACGAACAGTTCGCATTCCAAAGCGAACATTCAGCAGAGCACCAGGTCCTAAGGCTGGTTGAGATGGCAACGAAATCGTTCCAGACTCGGCGGGCCGTTGGAGCTGTGTTCATGGATGCCGTTAAAGCGTTCGGCACTGTTTGGCAAGACGGACTGATCTACAAGATGGTAGACCTCGGATACTCAACGGGGATGATCCAACTGGTGGAGTCCTATTTGAAGCATCGTAAATTCTGAATTAGTATTGGTAAAGCATCTTCGACGACGTAGGACTGTGGAGGCAGGAGTACCTCAGGGAGCGGTTCTCTCACCGCTGCTGTATGCAATCTACAGTTCAGACATCCCGAAGACTCCACAAACGCAACTGTATGTGTATGCGTACGATACAGCATATGCGGCAGAAAGTACGAGACCCTGCATGATTACGAAATATCTGCAACAAGCGACTACCAACCTAGAGGAATGGTGCGTCAAGTGGAAGATCCGTCTCAACCCTGAGAAGACCGAAGCGGTACTGTTCCGAAGAAATCGAAGATTACCTCAAACCAAAATAAAGATGACGACCACCAGAATGGAGAGAGGCTGGAGAAGAGACGAATAAGTTGAGGAAAACTGGAAGGACTCCAGCACATACCTTGGAGTTAAGATGGACCAAAAAGTCACTTGGAAGAACCATGTCGAGGGCCAGGTACAGAAAGTGAATATGGCATGCTCCAAACTAAGACCTTTAATAGGCAGAAGAAACAAAGTGTCCTTAAAGAATAAGACCATCATGATTCAGATGGTGCTGCTCCACATCATGACCTACGCAGCAGTAGCTTGGGGCTACGTTTCCAAAACGTTGAAGAAGAGGCTCCAAGCTCAACAAAACATAGCACTCCGTGAGGTGGTGGACGCACCGTGGTATGTACCTAACAGAGTGCTATATGACGAATGACGACAGGTATCGGTCGTAATCCAGATGAGAGAGAGGGCCCGAAAGTTCTTTGAAAAGAACGAAAGACACCGAAATGTGCTGATTAAAAACGCCTTGGATTACGACCCAAGAACAATAAGGCGTCATAAAATACCGAAAAGCCAGCTGCAACAAGAAGAAATTTGGCCCTAGCAGTTGATGAGTCCAAAGAAAAGGGCAGAAGACCGACAATAGTTGTGTACACCCAAGCCCGTGTATAATGGGTGGACAAAAAGAAGCCTGTCGATTGAGGTGGCCAGAGTTAAGCACGGACTCGGGGCTAACCTCAGGAGACGAAGACAAACAGCAAATGACTGACTGACTGACTCCAGTCGACGAGGAAAGAGCGAAGGCTCACCAACCTTAATGCGGGGCTTAGGTCAAAGCCGCCAGCGCAGGACCCCCAAGAAAGAGGCCGTCCATAAAAGTCGAGAACCGACAGTTGGATGAAACGCCCACCACGCGCTTCCGCGACGCGTGCGCGATCCAGTCAAATTTCGGGAAAAAGGTGCAAAATTGGGGAGGGGGGTAGCTCGCTCCGCAACACACACTCGGGGAATGCGCAGCGGCCTGTACCACGCAGCGCCACGCCAGGCCTTCGGGCGGGAGAGGAGGAAGGAGCAGATTGCTCTTCCCCCCACTCCTCAAGGGTTTGAGGTTGCCTGGAAGAGGGGTGGTGGAGGGACCGCACAGGGTAGTATGGTGTGAGTGTGTGTGCGTTTTGTTAACATGATCGTCTTGATTTAGATTTGTATGGTGTTTCGTTTTATTACAAGTTTAATACTGTGCATATATAGTTGTTGGGTTAAGATATTACAGTATATGTTACACAAGCTGTGAGATACTTCACTATGATTACACACTTGATATTAATTTATTGGTGATTTAAAATATTGAAAAAAAGGTACATTGCCAAAGTAACTAATTACTTTGAATATTGCATTTCTTCTCCAGAACCAATTTCCTTCAGATTAATGCAAAACGAATCACCTGTAGTTTACACTAGTTCCATGAGAGTGAAAGGTAATTACGTAAAAAAACAATATAATGTCAAAAAAACAGTAAAATTTATTGTAACAAATACTTACAGTAGCCAATAGGTTACTCTACCCAAAAAACAACATAATGTTCCAAAAAATCGATATAATGTTACTTTCTGGGTTTCGTTATACGGATGCGAAGCTGCGGGCTCGAGCTACTGGATACATAATATATGTTGTCTTCACTTAGTGTGACTTTCAGAAATGATTCCCAACCTTGTATACCAAAATTGTAAGCACAGTACCTTGAAACGCTTGTACTTTGGTTAGAAATGTATGAAAGTAAGCAAACTAATAGTGACAATATTTGGTATTTTTGTCCTGAGCCACTAGTACATGCCTCAGCTGTATTCCTACTAATATTATAAATGAAAAAGTGAGGATAATTGTTTCCCACCTACGGTAAAATGGCTGAACGGATCTGTATGAGACTTGTTACAGAGATAGACCAAATCCCTTTGAAATATCTATTTCAGCGTCCAAATCGAACTTGATAAGAAGTGTCTGGCGCGAAAGCGCTCAGTCGCTGATCCGACCGAAATGATCAAGCGTCGATAAATAGGGCATTTGCATTATTTAGATCTGTTTGGTATTTTGTTTTACTTCAAGTTTAATAATTGTAATGTGTAAATTAATAATTACTGAGTTACTTGTCAGACAATATTTAATGCTGCTACTCGGGTAAGGTACATTTATCCGTTACCAAACAAACACTAATGCTGTGTGGTCCAGTATATCCTTTTTCTTCATTATACGAGTATATAAATGTATTTGTCAATCCAGTCTGTCAGCACGGAGTCTGCACCATAATACGGAGAGACGTAAACAATCATACACTTACTACTTGATACCCGAGGATATGCATGTTGTTATTGGCGAAATCATCGTCGATTTTACAAACAATTGAAGACAAGTGGATTAAGGTGTCATATCACAGTTCTTACCAAAGTCATCTTTTTCGATTTCTGCCGACCCCATATGTATGATATTCTTTCTAAACAGATAATTTCAGTTGATTAAGGTGGCATGTCAAGTGAATTTGCGACTGTTTCAGTTGATATGAGCTATATCCTAATATGCGACATAAAACCACTATGAACTAAATAAATATCGACAGATAAGTTAGTTGCTGGTAACATCCGACCTTTGAGGTGATAATAGATGGTTTTACCTCTTCATCCTACAATTTCAACTCGGGTGTTCCCCAAGGATCGGTCTTGGCTCCAAAATTGTCCCTCTCACATATCAACGACCTCCTGTCCTGTACGATCAATCCGATCCACAGCTTTGCTGATGACATGCAGGGATCCAGAGTGACAAGCCGATCTCTGCCGACGAGTTGGAAAAAGGAATACTACCGACGACTTCCTTTCTGGCGAGTCATCACTGCTTGAGGACGCAACAATTTTGTACTGTTTGATGCTTCCAAAACGCAGTACTGTATCTTGACTAACAAGAATCGTCCTAGCGCTCATCAGGTTTCGATGGATGGGCGAGTTCTACCAAATAGTCGTTTATTTCGGCTGGTCGGAGACCACGTCTACAAGGACTTGATCTGGCATAAACACATCTCATCAATAGCGGCAGCTGCTGCGAAAAAGCTAGGCTACTTGTTTAGGGCTTAAAAGTACTTTTCTCTACATGACCTCCTCACTGTACCAGGCGCACGTATGACCTAGCTTCGAGTACTACGTTATCCATGCTTGATGCTGTTCAGTAGAGGGCTGTCAGATCAGTGGATCGATGACTCTTCTCTAACGGACAGTCTCGGGACCGTTTCGCATCAGCGGGACGACGGCGCTCTAGCTCTCTTCTACCGCTACGCCAATGGAATTTTCTCCAGAGAGCTCTCCTCCATGATGCCGTCGCGCAATGTGCCTACCAGACAGACCCGCCTGACTGTGGCCTCCGATCCTAGCCGTGTCGAACTTTGTACATCCAGAACTTTCCGATCCGACCGCTCTTTTATCGCTAGAAGCTAAGCCGAGGGTATCGATATTGTGGAACAATCTACATGAGGAGGCTTTTCTCAGATCTACTAACCTTAGGCAGTTCAAATATCGGAGCAAAAAAATACACGTGAACGCCAACAAGGCTAACAGAAAGGTTTGGAGGTTTAACTATAAAACACTACAAAGCCTCAAAGGTGAAACAAAGCTTGTAGATAGATGAAGAATACGAAGTGTTCGTTCGTTCCTCATTCAAGAACACAATATAAAACGAAAGAGTTCATTGACACTGGAACCAAAAAGATTGTAAATAAACAGATAGCTAATAAAAGTAATATTATTTCTGGAACAGGATCATCTGATGCATTTATCATATCTGCAATCAAACGAAAATCCTGGATATATGTTGGAAGAATCTCGCAGGGGCTGGCGTTGCTGGCATAGAGCAACATATGCAAATGTTTTTTGCCAAAACTAAGTTTGAAATTGAAATGCTTCCTAAATGAAAGAATAGTCGAACTGAATCGTTTAAAATAAAAGTCGACTCCGCTGTTAGAGAAATTGTTTCTGACACTGGCAAATAAAACCATACATGTTCTTTCATACAAATGACAAGTGAAGAGCATAAAACTTCTGACAACCGCAAGAGCCAGGAATGCAACGATTGTGCGGATAAGTTGAAAATCTTCAACATAAACATTCAAAGTTTATTTAATAAAATGGACCGATTAGAATGTTTTTTGGATTAGAATAGTATTGATATGTTACTTCTATCAGAGCATTGGCTTGATAATGATCTGATTCAAAACCTTGGTCTTGGAAGCTTCAGTCTGGTAAGTTGTTTCGCACGTACTCATCGCATACATGGAGGTACGGAAATATTTTCCAGAGCAAATATCTTACATCTGTGTGCTCCAATCTGGTACCTGAACAGCCTTTCTCTAGAAATGGTTATTGAAGTCAGTGCAAAAAAAAAACAAACAAAAAAATGCAGTCATCACAGAATTGGTCCACGACCACATAACTATAACCTACTGATATCGCCAACTTTTTTGGAAAACATGTATCCACTGTAAGTGGCCAACAATTTTACCGTTTTGTCGGATTGTTGCACTACTGGTGAAACAGCCAAACAATCAATGTTTTTCACCCATGTCACTACTGATGATGTTATTTGTAATAAGTAATGTGTCAGGCAAGAAATCTACAGGGCCGGATGAAATTCCAATCTATTTAGTAAAACAGAACATGGATACCTTTGCCCCAGTATTAGCAGACATCATTACTGAATCGGTTGCTGCTGGCAAATTTCCAACAGCTCTTAAACTGGCTTTATGATATTTAAAAAAGATGAAAATTGTGATGTTGAAAACTATAGGCCAATCGCCTTATCAAGTATTTTCTCGAAAATCATTGAAAAAGTGGTTGCAATGAAAATTGAAAGTTACTTTCTGAAATTTGCTATTATCACATATGCTCAACATGGTTTCAGGGCAGGCTACTCAACCGAAACAAGCATTATCGAGTAAGTTCAGTATGTTTGTGATAAACTTGACTTAGGTAATTACGTAGTGAGTATCCAATTTAACTTGCCTCAGGCCTTTGATTGTGTAAGTTCGTCATTTGTGGCCGAAAAACTTCTTCATGTCGGCATTCGCGGATATTTGAATCAATGGCTAGTTAGCTTTTTAGAGAATAGAAAATTTTATGTTACTGTCGTTGATAAAAAATCTGATGAATTCAATTTAGATTGGGGCACACCTCAAGGCAGCGTCCTTGGACCACTTATTTTCTCGATTTTCATATATGATTTGCCTGCACACTTATCCTACAGAAAATTACTTTTGTATGCGGACGACACAAATAGCATTTTAGCTGACTGATCGCAAGAGCCTCTTCAAGAAAAAATTAATGATTCGGTTAATGAGTTCAGTCAATGGTGCTTCAAAAACACACTAATAATAAATACAAAAAGACCGTTTTAATTGAATATTTTATGAAACCAAAAATTCCATCAAATTTTAATTTCAGTCTTCAATGCAAGACAGTTGTAACTTCTAAAAATACTGTGTTTTTAGGTGTAAGCTTTGATTGCAATTTAAGATGGACAGAGCAAATTGTTTCCGTATGTAAGAAGCTTGGAAAAAGTCTGTATCTAATACTTAGGCTAGGGAGGATTTTCAACACCTCGGCATGGATGTCTACTCTGCGTGTGTACACTCTGTCATTTCTCTCTCTGGCATTACTGCGTGGGGCCAGGCTAGTGAAATCTCTAGAGTGTTTGTCTTAGAATAAAGAAAGAATTTGTTAAACACAAAATACTTACTGTAGCATGTATATATCTTTATAAAATTTTATCATACATTTTTCAGCACAGAAATGATTATCTTAAGCATACTGACCTCCATGACTACAGCACTCGTAATAACAATAATATAGTTAGGCATATGTCATATCATAGTGCTTTTCAAAAGACGTTTGCGGAAAAGGCTATTGGATTACGGTTTTTATGACCTAGATGAATTTGCCACATTCCACAGTGCTTCTTATAGATCTTAATGAATAATTTATTGCCATGTGTGTATATATCATATTGTTTTTTTATGTTCCTATTGTTATTTGTATTGTACTTCACTTTATCTATATTTTAATCTGTTTACACCGACTTATCCAATGTCTACAATGTAGATTTAACTGGTTCAATAAATGAATCTGAATCTGAACCTATTACGAAAGTATACAGGAGAACTTACCACATCCAAAAAAGAAATGAATGACTCTTTAAACATGTATCTTCTGATATTGTACACTTTATTAGTATTATGTGTTAAATAATAAAGTACTTGACACTTATTTCCACGTATCTGGTTATTCTACCACAGTCTAATTTTTAATGGATAAAGAAGTTATGTACATTTTTTGCAATTTTTACTAATAAACTAATAATTTTTCAGTGTCGTCAATCTAGTACAATAAAAGTACTGTACTTCAACATATCGAACAAGTGGTTTTAATTTAAAATAATGGAAAAAATTACAAATCAAATCACGTTTTCCTAAATAACTCTGAACTTGCATTTTGTGACATGACTCCTGTATCCACTTATGTCTTCAATTGTCGCTGCAAGTACCAAAATCTCTATCGTCAGGGTCAAGCCAGCAACAGCACGGCCAGCCATCGCACCACTCAAGCTGTGAGCGTCAAGCGATACAGACGTTTTATTTTGTATTAGTTGTTACCCACAACTTCTTACGCTTGAAACTTTTACTAACACAAAAAATTATTTTTAAGTAATGCTATAAATGTCCGATCACGTTTTATATTTTTGATAGCATGAGTGAATTGAGAGCCAACTTGCATGCTTGGAAACAATGGTTTTTTTATTAGTGGCTCCGCGACAATTGAATAATGATAAAGAGAATTATCTTTCTTAATATCATCAAATAGAAAAGGGTATTGTAACCTACTGAGCGGGGCTGTAGCAAATGCTTTTTCCTTAAGTTGTTGTATACAACTTCTTCTCGTTCAAGTGATTGTACACGCGTTAAGGAACACCTCAGCACCGATTGACAGGTGGCGGTACAAGTCCGCCAGTGGGTCACTTTAGATATATTTAACATTATTGACACGCAAAAAGAAGGTGGCAGACAAAGACCAGTCGACCGAGGCGGTACCATCCGCTAGCATTTCCCAGGGTGTCTTATAAATGTCCGCATATTTTCACACCTAACCTGCCCAGTCGGTTATCTTCCCCAATAAAGAAATTAATGATGATGTATCCCTCGAGTATCAAGAATTCCGAACGTAAACTCACTCCACTCTCCACCGTGGTCTTATGCCTGAATGTTACTTCCCGCATCGTGTAGGGAACCATTTGAATCGATGGCACTTGGGCGTTGGGGAAGTTGACAGCAGTTCTTTCGCGTCTCTTCCTGATGTCTTACGAATCCGGCACTTTCCCAGAAAACTGGATATTTGCTCATATCCAACCCATCTAAAGAACAGGCCGACCCTTACAACTACAGGCCTATGGCTCTGCTTCTTGTTATAAGTAATGTGAGGAAGAGGTCCATACATCACAAGCTTCTGGGCTACCTCGAATGACACGGCTTGATTAGCGACAGACAGTATGGTTTCCGGCACCAGCGATCAACAGGGGACCTCCTAGCTTACGTCCCGCAATTGTGGAGCAAACTCATCCAGTCTTATGGTGAGGCTCGTGTCGTTGCTCTTGATATCACGAAAGCGTTGGATCAGCTGTGGCACGCTGCCCTCTTATGCAAACTTCCATCCTATGGCCTCCCAGAGAAGCTCTGCCACCTTGGGTGGCTGACTCTCTCTGGTCGCAGGATATCCGTTGTGATTGACTGGTTCTCCTCTTCATTCCACAACGTCAACGCGGATGATAGCACTCTACAAGCAGTAATTCAGAGGGACAAGCCCATCTCTGCCGCTGAACTGGTAAAAAGAAGCGTAGCGACGATTTCCTGTCCGAGGAGATACCTGGAGCTTATCAATGCTTGGGGACGCAACAATCTTCTACAATTTAATGCTTCCATTCATTTCGGCTGGAGTCAAGATCACCGAGGACTTGATCTGGCAGGATACGTCTCGTCAATAGCGGCAGCTGCTGGAAAAAGCTAGACCATTTGTTTAGGGCTAAGAAGTAGTTTTCTCCCTTCTCATTCTATACAAGGCCCAGATAAGGCCTAGCCTGGAGTATTGCCCACACGTTTGGGGTGCTGCCGCCCGACTACATTATTTATGCTTCATGGCTGTCTGACTGATCGATGACTCTTCTCTAACAGACGGTCTCGCGACTCTTTTGCACCGGCGGCCCGTCGGTGATATAGCTTTCTTCTACCGCCACACCTACGGGCTTCGCTCCTCAGAGCTGTCCTCCATGATGCCGTCGCGCGATGTGCTTGTCAGAGAGACCCGCCTGACATTGGCCTCCCATCCTAACCGTGTCGAACTTCGTACATCCAGAACTGGCCGATACAACCGTTCCTTTGTCCCGAGGAAGTTTTTCCAGTTCTATTAACCTTAGGCATTTCAAAAATCGGATTAACAAAATTCCGTTGGGATCTTCATAGCAGCCTTGGCATTTAGGCTTCTGCCTGCGCGGCTGCTTTGGTATAAAGAAAGTACCCCTCAGTACTACATATTTTTTGTTATGGTTAAGACTAGCCTATTTGCAGATACAAGCAAGCTCACGCTGTATAATTGATTCCCTCCTACAAACTCAAAGCAGATTCCTTCTATGTCTAGTAAAATCTCAACTAAAGTTTCGTTCGCCGTTGCAAGCCATAAGAACTTTATGCTTCGTCTGTGGTGCAATTATTGCAATAGGAACATAAAAATTTGCACAAGAATTTCATTTTTACAACCTCGCCGCTTTTATGACCTTGGGAGAGATAAAGTTGGAGTTTTCGGCTGCTCTAAAATCCGTCTTTTGCCTTTCATTTGAATACGGAGCAGACTATTGCTTAAACAATATAATCCTACTGGGTTGATCTACGTCGTGTTAATACTGTGTAACAACTTCTTTAAACCTATTGTTCATGTAAAGGTATGTTTCACAAACTGTGGTTCTACCGTAGCTCTCAGAATATCTACCTTTAATATTACAAACTTGACCTGTCACAAGACACAAACAATACATGTAGTTTTTTATTAACGATGATTCGAATAAAAGTGGCAGTATTTTTATATATGGATCATCAAAGTATGGCACACAGGTTGACGTAGGTACTAAAATGTATGTCCGCAATTAGGTAAGAAATCTGACGATCAACATTTGTAAAACATTGAGCAGTTACAAGCCAGAAGACGTATGGGTCATTATGTCATCTTCACCGTATAGGATGTGGATGAAATCAGCTTGTCAAACTATTGATAGGTGTCGGATGTATCACCTACTTGCAAACAATATTCTCAGTTTTTCAAAAGGAATCCAGAAAACTAAAGATCATGAATTTGCCTTGTGCTTACATTTATTGCTGAATCATTAATGTCAGACTAACGCGCAAGCGTATGTGACCCACCAAGAAACCGATTCATAGAATGCTTGAGATCAGCCAAACTACAAAAAACGTCACAGAATCAACAAAACCAGAAATGACGTTAACTTTCGTGGCTTGAAACAGTAGGATCATGATGCCTTTGCAATAGACGCTCTCACATTTTCTTTGACTAAATATTTATTTTATGCATTTCCTCCATTTAGTATCATATTGCCAGTGTTGCAAAAAATGTATAGTTAGGATTCTAGTGGTATTGTTGTAGTCCCATTGTGGACCACTTAGTCCTAGAATCCCCTATTTCTACAATCATTCGATTCTGAATTAGTGCATTTTCCACCTAACAACACTCTTTTACCGTCATTTGACAAACTACGTCACCCTATGTACAAGAAGATTATGCTGGTGGCAGGAATTTTATCTGCCAAGCCCTTAACAACAGAGACATATCAACATCATTAGCTAACACAATGGTTGCTTCAATCACCACACCTACGCTGAAGCAGTACGAGGGCGGACTAAAACGCTGGTGGAATATTTGCTATCTTCAGGGCTTGAATCCAAATCGGAACAATATTTTCACAATAGTAGAATTGCTTCAAAAGGAGTATGTAAGAGGTAATAAATATGATCTATGGCATCTTAAATATCTATAGGTCAGCTTTAGCATTGGTAATATTTATTGGTAATTACCCTGGAAAATTTATCATACAAAACTGTGACGTTATTAGCTTTGATTGCAGACCTTATCAGTCATCGATATTGATTGATATCGTAAAAAACAATAGTGGGCTTGAGATACGTATTTCTAGCAGCATCGTTTACAACCTTGTCCTTATGTTCCTTACTTCCCTGAGGGGAGAAGTATCTGTGTGCTACTACTCATGAGTCTTATATAGAGAGGACAAAAGCTCAAAGGAGAAAAACAGCATTCAGTTATTTTTGACTTACAAAAGCCTCTCAAGGATGCCTCATCACAGACTGTTAGTAGATGGATAAAATCAACTATAAGAGAGAGTCGTATCGACACTTAACTTTTTAGCGTACATAGAACTAGACCTGCGACGACGTCGGCAGCAAGCCGAAAAAGGCTGAATTTAGATGTCATAAGAAAGACAGCAGGCTGGACAAAGGATTCTGAAATGTTTGCTAGACCTTCAATGCATGATAAGACATTGTTCGCAACTACCGTTTTTCAACTATGAGACAGGTGAATCATGAGGCCATTGTAAATTGATTGAAAATAATTCCGTATAGTGATTTAATATTTTGTCACAATTATGGCTTTAAATATCTACTCATGACATTTTCTTTCAAAACAAAACGTCTCATAAAGATTACTTCACTCATAAATTCAACTAAGGTGATAAGTATGATTTGGACGTTCGTCTTAAAATTTAACAATATTTCTCTGTTGTTTACATTGTTATTGACCGTTAACCATAATTTTGTGACTTCCGGTAGTGGCGTAGGGGGCTAGCCACTGGCACGTTTTGGGAACAAAAGCTCTCCCCCGCTCACATTTATTTGAATCCCCTTAGTCCTTTTTGGATATCTTGATCTCCTTGTAAATGCTTCGAGCTCTTTAGATATCATTGAATTTTGTCGGATCTCTTTGTATTACTATAGTAAGATCCTCGATAATATCTACTTTAGATCACTAGAATTGATAGTCCTGTTATATAGCAATGTGTCGCTTGTGCATGTTCACACATATACTACCTAAGATCTCTTTGGCCAACAGCTAGACGTTCTCATTCAAATAGCCAAAGTGGTATGACTTGCACGCCAAAGGACCTGGATCCATAAAGAGGTATAGCGGCTCTGAAAATTACTCAACTTAATTGCATTTATGGAATTTCTGCATACAAAGTCTACTTGTCTGTTTATCGTATCTGCAGGTATTTAAGACTCTGACTAATATTCCCTTACTCACCTATCAATTATGCCCTACTGGAGAAAAGTATTTCAATCATAACACAGAAGCCAAGCACTGCCAAGAACGTCTGAGTTACCTGACATTGCAATTATAAAGAGTCTCTAGAAGAAGAAGAACCTCATTATGAAATAAGCTGAGAAACATCGATCCCTACGAATATGACAATATGTAAAAGCTCGGTTTATTAGATGTTTTCTTTCTGTTGCTTTTTACAACTCTACTCGTAATCTCCATAAAGCACTGCATTTATCATAAAGGCGTCTGCGAATTTTTTGTTGTTTTAAGGAGCGTGTGATTTATTTTCCTAGAAACTCGGTTACAACACAAAAAAGTTCAGGACGCAAAAACATAAAGGGTAAACTTATAGAGAAGAACTAGGATAATGTCCTTCTATACTTCTGAAACCCGCAATGTGCGAAAGGAATTGGACATGATAATCATGAGAAATATATTCCAAACTCTTTGGGATATTGTGCCAGCTGTTATGTTATAAGCAACTATACTGTGAACTTCGTTTCACTGATTTTGGCGGCTACGTATGAATGCGATATTCTTTCGAAATGACTAAGTGAATCGACTAAATAAAGATTAATGGAGGTATGGGACTGACGCTGGTAGTTTTACTTTGACCCGCTAAAATCCGTAAAGAGACATAGTAGGTCTTTTGACGGTTAGCAGTTGCATTAAGGCCGGATTTGTGTACTTTGCGGTTGCCTCTTGGGGACTTAAAGCTAAAAGAACTATAGTTCTTTTGCAAGAATTACTTCCATACATCCATTTCCCTCATACATAAGCAATTGGCTCAATGCGCAGGCGTTTGCTTCTACGGGCTCTCAGACATATACGTCTTTTAGTTTTGTCTTACCGCTTTGAAGCTATTCTGGACAACGGATGAGTCAATGTGCCTTCCACACTTATATCTGTCACTGTCAACAAGTCAACTTATATTTCAAAAACGATCTATGTTTTCCAGTTGTTATACTTCGATATAACACATAACAATGCCTCGAGATAACAACTACACATTGTTGTACAAATGACATCATTTGGTTGGTTTTTGGGTTGTAAGGCCAGCGTAAAACATTTTTACTTGACGTTTCGCCAACACGAATGGTTGGCATCACCAGAAGATGTTCACAGTTTGGAGTCCTGTGAGTTACTGAAGATGCCAACCACTCGTGTTAGCAAAGGGTCAGGTAGAAATGTTTTACGGCGGCTCAACAACCCAAAAACCAACCAAATAATATTGGATGATGGCCGCGAAACCCTTTCAGATTTCAACCAGAATGTCCTCAATATGTGTCGAAGTTATTGAAGTACTTTCAGAAAGTCCATTAGAACAACGGTCCTTTATTATCTAGTTCAGTGGTCACCAACCGGCAGCTCGCAAAGGTAATTCTGGTAACTCACAACATATTTTGAAAAAGTGTAAAAATCATAGAAGCTTCCGTGAATTTTGGAAATTCTCATAATAAACACAAGCAGCGGCAACACTGCGGTGAGCGATCTGTTCGAGAACGATCTCGATTACTTTGAGCCGAATTAATAAGCAAGATAATAAGTAAGAAAATGAAGGCATACCATTTCCATTCGGAATGGGAAGAACAATATTTCTTCACAGAAGTTAAAGGTAAAAATGTATGTTTGTTATATAATACATCTGTTTCCGTTGCTGACAAAGGGAATATCAAGAGGCACTATAAAACTGTACATTCAAATTTTGAAAAAGCATTTCCATTACGTTCTGCAACCAGAACGGAAAAAATGAAACAATTAAAAAATCACTTAATTGGACAACAGACAATGTTTTTAAAAACAATCGACAAAAGCAAGGCTGCAACTGAAGCATCATACCTGGTGTCCTAGATAATTACACAAAAGAAAAAGCCTTATGAATACGGGGAAATGATAAAGCAGATGTTTTTAGAAGCTGCAGATTCATTAATTGCCAACTTTAGAAATAATGACGAGATAGTGTCTGCTATAAAATCTATCCAACTTTCTGCTAATACAGATGTCGTTGACACCTCTCAGATGGCCGTGTTCGTCAGGATGGTTTTCAGTAATTTTACGATTAAAGAAGATCTTTTGAAGTTTATTTCACTAAATGGACAGACTACTGGGCAGGACTTGTTTTCTTCTTTTAAAAACATTACTTCTTCTGAGAAAATTCCAATATCGAAAATGGTAGGCTTGAAAACCGATGGCGCTCCAGCTATGGTGGGTCGTGTTAAGGGTCTCGTGGGGTTATGTCGTAAAGATGAAAGTTTTCCGCAATTTCCCTGTTACCACTGCATTATCCATCAGCAAGCAGTATGTGGACAGTTTCTAAAACTAAGCCATGTAATGAAATTGGTATTAAAAATTGTGAACAAGATTAGAGCTCAAGCGTTACAAAAAAAGGTCAGTCAAAGCCTTGGCCGATGAAATTGACTGTCAATACGGGAAACTACTTCTTCACTCTGAAGTCCGATAGTTAAGTAGGGCACGAGGGCTAAAACGTTTTAACGATATCATATCTGCCGTAGTTCAATTCAAACTAGCAGAAATGATTTATGATATAAAAGCGTTTATCAAAAAGCTTGAGTTTTGGGAACTTAATCGACGGCGATACCAGGCATTTTCCTGTTCTTTCAGAAAGATATCTCAAAGTCCATTAGATCCATATGACAGTAAATATCATGTAGAAATAGTCTCCAACTTAAAGGATAACTTCAAAAATCGTTTGAAGGATTCAACTAAATTGCAACAGTTTGCAACTTCTGTTACGTAGAATTTTAGCGAAGACAGAAATGGAAGTGACTACGTTTCAAAATGATTTCGCTTTAAAATCATTAGTCTCAAATACAAAATGTATCTGGCCTTCAGTAAGTAAAGATAAATATTCAGTTTTATGTCGTGTTGCCTTGTAAGTGAAAGCATCATTTAATTCAACCTATTTGTGTCAATCTTCTTTTTCAAGCATGAAGTTTATTAAAAACAAATCCGTTTCCTTATTTAATCGCCGAAAACCATGGAAAGAACAGTCATTTTCTAGATGATATCTGTCCAGGAAATGTCATGTAAGAGCAATGTTTGAAATATTTCCATAACTTAGAGAAAATTTGACAATGCGTAATATCGCACCTAGAACATCAGCGTAGGTTTATTTGCTTTGTTGAACAATCCCACTACCGCAACACCGATAATCATTATCAACATACAATTTCAATTTGACAACTCGTCATTATCCTATAAAAGGGGCAATTGTTGGATATTAAAGCTACTGTTATTATTTAAATGCACGAGTTTAGTATCAAAAAACTATATAGCTCTTGGCCTCAACTTATCCAATTTATGGATTCTATAGACCCATCAGTATTTAAAAACGTGAAAATAAATAAACAGAGTACAATCTTATAATTCATCCACCGTGCGTGCACTATGATGTAAGCAGGTACAATCGGTCAACTCTGAAGTTTCTGCATCTCATACAATACCTGCTTACGAAATTAAGTGTCAGGGACAATTTTTTTTTATCAATTGAGATTTACGACCGACGATGATACAAGATATTTTAAAATAAAATAGCTCACAACCATATGGATTATGACGGGTGCCTAGTTTAGTAATTAATATTCTGTCCCAGTAGCCTTGTAAAAGTGGATCGTTAGCTTGACCATACATAAAAATTGTCAAATATATCCGCTCATCAAGCAACAAACGACTGTTATTGAAGTTATGGTGATAAGAATGAGCACAAACGGATCGCCTAGTTCTATGTTAACTACTCACGCAAATATTCTGGATACTTCATAACAGTCCTATACTATACCATTTACCAGCTATACTATTCCATAGCATGGTGTCTCTACAGATCAATGATTCATATCTGTTAGGAATGTGTTTATTCAGCACTTTCCTCTCGTTATTACATTCAACTAGGCAGGAGCACTCTTGATCTGGACGGTAGCCAGAGACGTCTGGATAGCACTAATAAAACCGTCCGTCTGATCTGCACTTGAATCGTCTCGGGAGATGTCAACGACTTATGTGCCGTCTCGCCAAATCAGCATGGAACACACTTCCATGTTTTACACAGGGGAAACTTCTTGCTCTCTCATAATAAGTGAGATATAATATTTTCTTGCGAAAAAAGTTGCGTGAAATACGTAGATTCTGCACTTCCCAGGCAATGCTGTCATCAGTTCATCAAGATTTGCGTATGGCAAAGGTAGACCATTTTACAAACAGTTTAGCTACAAACATGTGAATTTACCGGATCAAATCAGTCAAACAGGACAATACAGTTAGTTTATAGACATCTTTCCTTGCCCTACAGATAGCACCACCCATGTGGCAACGTCGCCCCTCCTCTGTACATCACCATCCATTCGTCAGACTCGTCATCATGGCACCACGACAGTGACGACACAACACTCATGGATGAGACTAAAGGAAATTCCTCTATGATTCTGTTCTAAGGGCAATCTCATATGTGGAATATATATTATAGGTACGTGAGATTACCGGTGCTGTAAGCATATAAATACATTAACATCACAATCCTTAGAAGAATTTTCTTGGAAATGATTAGGAGCCTCTGAAACGTCAAAAACGAAGTTTGGTCGATTTTAATTTTTTTCACGTGTTGGCCGCTAGCTTAACCGTAGCTGGACTGAGCTTCAAAAACAACATGTTTTCTGTCTATGGCATAGTAGTGACCTTGTTTGAAAATTTCATCAAAATTCGAGCAGAGCTTCCCAAGTTGTAAACGATCCAAGGTTTAGACAGACAAACAAGTCAGACAGAAAGACAGATCGGCAGACTGACCGACAGACTGACCGACAGACAGACCGACAGAGAGACCGACAGACAGACCGACAGATAGACCGACAGACAGACCGACAAACAGACCAACAGACAGACCGACAGACAGACCGGCAGACAGACCGACAGACAAACCGACAGACAGACCAACAGACAGACCGGCAGATGGACCGACAGATAGATCGGCAGGCAGACCAATAGACAGACTGACAGACATGTTTTTTGTAATGTCATGTACAGGTCATATAATATCTCATTTTTGAATTTCCAGGAAAATTTGAAGCAAGCTGAGTTTCCGGTCAGACCTTGAAGAAGCTGTTGATTGTCGTCGTCAGCGGGCTGAATTGAAATAGATTAACCGCGTAGGTTCTGGGTCCAAGAAAGTTTGGAGAGGGTTGGACTTTCGTTCAAAGCTGGAAAATCATTTGCTTGTTGCTGTCACTGGACTGAATTGTTAAACCTTCAAAAAATACAATTTTATACTAATTGTTGTGCAGGTGCAAAAATCAAGCCAAAAGTAATAAATTCTGATGAATGTGATGGTTAATGAAGGCAGATCGCCCAAAGCTGTGGAACCAGGTAAATTTGGAGACGGTAGGGTTCTTGTTCAGAGTTTTGCTAATAATGTTCATAAACATTGATGTAGCGGTTGAAACTCGAGAGTCGGTGGTGGGGGAGGGTATATAACTTTTTTTTATGTCATTATACTTATACGCACTTAGAATTATAGAGAAATGTATCGACCTGATTGACTGACTTGAGCCATTTTATTTCTCCGTTGTACATGCTCGTAACTAACTTTTTCTAATGTTATATGACATGTACGTCACGACAAATCATATCACTCATTTGCGCAGTCTGTTTGTCGGCCTGTGAGCAAATCGTCGGCCCGTCTATAACTTCGAAGGTACCTACTACACCACTGAGGTGACAAACATCTATTCTTCCACTCGACCCTTCGTGAGTTTCCTGGTACAACTAGCGTTTGTGCTGCGTCTGAGGCGTGACACCATTTTTCACCTTAGCTCACAACAATTAGGATGACAGGTGTATTATTTGAGAGCTCACAATTCAGCACTGCTGCAACGAGAAGTGAACGCATCTTCACATCTGAACTTTAAAATTTTCCTTAACCCAGAACGTTAGGAGATTGGACTATCACTAACAGTGTGATCTACATTTACGGAAACCTTTTCACATTTTCCTGGACCTGATCGTACTATATTCACCATCATCATCAATGAAATTTGACATTTGCGTTAGTTTTTTACCTGGCTGCCCTCCAAATAGGATAGCATTGTAGTGTTAATGAAGGTTGTGAAGCCCGCTAGCAGCGGCAAACAACAGCTTCTGCAAGGGCTGAACAAAGAGAAAACCTTTAAATCTCACTGGTCCTGAAACTTTGGGTGACCAGACGATTGCCTTAATTTTGCAGCTGGGTGCAGAACAAATGGGATATCATTGTGGTTTTATTGGAGATTACATCACTGCGGAAACGACAAGCATAAGCTTCTTCAACTCTATACAAAAAAGATATCTAGACGACTGGATTATTTCACTGCCACCTTCATTGAAATTTCACATTTGCTTAAATTTTGCACCTGGGTGCACAACAAATAGGATAACACTGTGGTGTTATTGAAAGATTCAAAATTCAGACCTGTGACAGCGACAAGCGAAAGCTTCTCGAAGCCTGAACGGAAACAATCAGTTCGGCTGCCTTGGTAGGAGTAGGGCAAGAGAAGAATTAATCGAGAGGATAAGCTGACAATGCCGAAGGGAACGAAGGGATGGTGTTGATAAGGGGTTTTCGAAGGGCGAAGGCGCGAGAGCTTCTTGCGCGCTTTGTGAATATTAAGAGGTATCTGTGGTTTTAGTGGAATTAATTATTATTCAAGGCTACTGCGGAGGAGAGGAGGACGATTAAATTCGCAGATGCTTCTGGAAGATGGTAGATTGTTAAACAAGCAATATATAATATAGTATCGTAATTAAAATTGGTACTTCGCACACATTAATTTAGTGCAGCAAGTCCCAGGTGCGTTTGTTTTGATCAAAATAGACTATGACCCCGATAAATAACAGAAAATTGAGATACAAGTTTTGATATTAGTTTTGATATTGTCTAGTTACTCAAGCTTTGATAGTAGAGCAACTGCAGCATATTTGGAGTACTGGTTTGTTTTTTGGAAATAAATTGCAAGATAAACGGGACAGCAAAATAAAAGATGTGTTAAACTATTGGAAAATCATATAATGATATAAAAACTCCAAAAGCATACATTTACTTAGGGTGTAGGTAATTTGGAATATTGTATTCCAAATCATAATCACCTTTTTTGACAATTGCTTACACTTTTTCTAAGAAACTAATATTTCTCTCAACATTGTAAGCGTTTTACAGTCTTTTCTAATTAATCTGTTTAATAAAACAGCTTATAATTATTAAGTAAATTATTAAGTATTCAGTCACAATAATGACAAATCAGTATTTAGCCTGAACTTATAGCTTAGTGTTCCAGTTACTGTGTCACGTGCCAAAATCACGTAACTTTTTTTTTCTATTTATCACGTATCAGTAATTTGAATTTCTCTTTATTGATAATAGAGTGCCCATTCCTAGGCCAAACCCCTTTTCAATGATTTCCTTTTTGCAAATTTAATAGTTTATTGATTGTGTAATTTCACTCGTATTATATCTTTCTTTCTCAGCGATTCAGTATGGTGTTGACGATCAGCAAAAAACTCTGCAGTTTTTCTCCGTTAGTTGGCTTCCTATAAAACATATCTTCTTCAAGGCCACTCAAGATTCCTTCCCCTAGAACGTTACGTATTCTGTGATTCGCTTTTCAGCTTCCGTTGAGGTCGTGGTGCAGGGGTCTTTTTGTCGTATTCCTAACTCTGGGATATTAGGCCCCAAGCTCCCATTCATGGACTAGCACCCTTTTTTTTTGTTGCTAACTTAAGTTTATTTATTTTGGGTGCTACGTCTTCCATTTTTTTCGTGGGATTTTGACCCTCAGCGAAACAGAAGAAAATCCTCGTCTTTCCTCCCTCAGTCAGTTGCATCGTTGCAGTTTTGCAAATTGGATGCCATCGTCTTGAAAAAACTCTGATGTGAACAGGTAAAATATCATTCTAATTAACAATTTCATAGATCTTTATACATTTATTATTGCTTATTGAAATTCTTAGAGACTTCTTGATTTTATTAGACATTCTACGTATTCAAATATGGGGGCAACGCCTACATGGCACCTTCTACTACATTGATCATGATTTTGATTTTTGAGCTGCCATAACTTTTTAGAATAAGGGTATATTGGTTTAGTACATATTTATCTTTTTGTGCCTTTGCTTTACTTTTCTTATACGAAAAAAATGGACATAGTTTCGCTTCAAGTGCGATTGTTTTTATTGAGTAGTTTCATCTCAGACAGAGAGTAGAGTAGATAGTCTTTCTCTCTCTAGGGGTTTTTTTCTTGTGACTATCATAATTTTTGGGACCGAGGCAAGCAGCCCCTGCCCAGTGACGTGCCCACTACTGGCTTCCTTTTTTTTGTTCTTTTTGACCTGGGATACATCTCGGCTGCGCCTAGCCGTAACTGGGAGAAGACCTCCGCCCAGATAAGTGTAGTTTAGGCGTAAAGCATATATGGTAAACGCCAACTAATTTTATTTTTCGTCAGTTTTTTTTGTAGTATCCTTTCTCGCACTCCAGTGGTGGAGCACATGTGCGTTTTGTTCTTTTTAATCAATATATTGTTATCCACTTGATATCTTGTTTATTTGGCTCTCTCTCTCTTTGTGTGTGTGTACTGTTACTTAAATTTCGTCATCTCTGTTAGATTCTCCTTTGGGTGGTGGTCAAGCAAAACAAGTTCCGACTAACATCTCGGGGAGTTGTGGCTTAATCCGTCCTAACTCACTAGCGCTCTTAACCCGCCCCTACTCTCTGCTTTATTGAGCTAGAGCCTAAATTTGCACACCACTAGACAACTGTTTTGCTTGGACCAACCGTTAGATAGCATTTATCATTGTGTTTTATTAATTAACCCCAAAAAAAGGCGTGGCAACTGTTCTCAAAAATAATCACAGGTATACACACCACTATAAGCAGCGTGAACCCACAATTCGCACATTAAGCACTGTACCTATTCCAAATTAACAACATGACATCCTTACCTGAAATTCCATGTTACATTTTTAATTCTGAATATATTCACAAAATAGAATTTGAACTAACAAGGACAAGTAACAGCTCAAATAATTGCAATGAAGATTTTACATATCCTAGTAATATCAATGATTGC